>WBNO01025626.1:189128-284424 GCA_013400575.1 Peucedramus taeniatus | reverse complement strand
TGCTCCAAGCCCTGTCCAGTCTGGCCTTGGACACTGCCATGGATGGGGCAGCCACCACCCAGCTTCTCTGGGCAACCTGTGCCGGGGCCTCCCCATCCTCACACCAAGAATTTCTTCCCAATATCCAGCCTAAACCTACTCTCTATCAGTTAAAATCCATTCCTCCTTGCCCCGTCACTGCATGCTTTGGTAAATAGTCTTGCCTCATCTTTCCTATAAGTTCCCTTCAAGTACTGGAAGGCTGCAATTACAGTTTCTGAAGGGAACTTACTCCCTCCCAGCTGCTGCTTGGGGAAAAAAACCAACCCCATCCTGCCTGGGAACTATGTAGCTTATAAACATTTGAAATGGTTACTTCCCATTGTGTCTCACTCTGGAGCAGCGCTCGCTCCCATTCAAGACGTGGTCGAAGAGTTATTATTCAGATGTGCTTCTCTCTGCTTTCCACAGCCCTCAGGGAACAAATTATGTCAGTAACTCAAATCCCTCTTTAACTTCAAGGACTCTGAGGGTAGCAGATGAATTTCTGTGTAGTAAAGCACCCAGATTTAAGTACGTAATTATCCTGTCTGATGTTCCCGGGGAGGTGCTACAGGGAGCGATGGCAGGTACCTGTGCCCTGACGGCCACGTCCCCACGATGGGGCCCGCGGGCTCCATCCATCACATTAAACACAGCTCCTTCTCCAGTTAATTCAGTGCTTTGGGGATGCTGTGGGGATTTTTATAATTCTGTCCATCTGAGGGCACAGGAGCTTGTTTCTTTATAGCAGCCTTTAATGTTCTTGCTCATTGCAGAGCCGTCCCGTGAGTCTCAGTAGTACCTGTGCTCCTCCATCCAACTTGGCTGATTAAATGCTTGTCCGTTCAGCCTGGCCTTAAAAAACAGAAGCAACAATTTAAATCGCAGAAATAAGTGGCAAGACTGTACCTGTGGGGATATTCAAGAAATACATTTTTTCACAAAAGTATAAAATCCCCTAGTTAAACCATGCAGGTTTGGAGACTCGCATGCACATTGTTGTGCAATTTCCCTCGGTGCTCAGGGTCCGTCTATGCTTTGTTCTCTGGGTGAGATAATTCATATTCTTCTCCAAAACCTCCTTGACTTGCTCCACTCTCTCACAGTGTTGTTGCTTGCAGCCATGGAATACAGATGATTGTTTTTATTAGGCAGTGAAAACTTATACTGTCTTGTAAACAGCCGCAGACTGAAACTGGCTGAAAAGCAGCATTTCTGCAGCTGGAAAACGTGGTTCTTGTTTTAATTTCCACAACAAACTGAAAATAGTAAGAAAATTTAATGTTGACAATTCTAATAAGTACTTTTCACAACACTATGTTTCTCGGGTTTTATGCTGCTTTGGAAAGCTGATGTGACTGAGCACTGAGAAGGGGGTGGCAAAGCCCAGTCCCGTGGCCTTTGGTGACCTGGCATGGGATGAGGTACACAACTACAAGCACAGGAGGCTCTCTGGGGTGGCCTTGGACACAGGGTGCAAGGGACACAGCAGCTTAGATGAAGCTGGGGTGGCAGGGCTCCATCCAGAGCTCTCATGTCACACTCACCCTATTCCTCCCTTTAACCACATTATTTTGGGGGAAAGTGGTGACAATTTCACAGCTTCAGATGTTGCTGCATATTCTGAAATATGGCCGAGATAAAAACTGTCACATAGAGCAGGAAGCACCCAGGAGAGACTGTGGATCCCTCTGAGATCCATCCCTATCTCAGCAGCAATGACTCCCAAGTGACTTGAAAGGCAACAGGGGAACTGCCAGCAGCCAACAGCCCTCTGAGAGAATCAGAGCAGCACGAGCTATTTACATTAAACCCACATTTCCACATAAAAGGGGGCTTATTCTCAATATTAAAAAAATATGGGTTATGTTAGAATCTGTTGTCTAAGCAGGCAGGGCAGAAAAAATGAAAAGAGGGTTTTGTGAGCTCCATCATTCCTGTGAAAACTGGCGGCTCTGCAGCAGCAGCTGATGAGCTTATGGAGCAGGAAGGGAGAGCCAGGCTGTGAAACTTGATGTGCAAATGAGCTTCTTGCAGCACTTGTCTCTGCGCCTGTCACTTGCACCAGTGTCCCTGTCTGTTATAATCCTCCTAGTTCATTTGGCTAAACATGACTGACATGCCAGGGACAGCAGCCAAAAAAAATGTTGCCTGTAAACATGCTGGCTGTTAACTGTTGAATGTGAGGTCTGTCATACTGAGAAGCCATCCATCAGGAGTGCTGGCTGGCCTTTTCCTGCCAGGGAAAAGGTGGGTTGGGTTCAAGTGGCTGAATTTTTCTGGGGAGAAAGCAGGAGGAGGATCCACTTCCCAATAACCAGGACCAGGAGCCTTGCTCCCTGCTGCATCCTTCTGGCTGCCTCCTCTCCCTCCTCAGCAGGAAGAGGTGGTCTTGTGTTGAAGATTTATTTGAAGAAAAAATGTTTAGCTGCTGTTCCCTTCCATCACATGGTTGTCGTGCCAGCTCAGGTAATGTTGGTGAGCATTGAGGCTGGATGAGGCTCTGAGTAACCTGGTCTAAGGAAGGCGTCCCTGCCCATGGCAGGAGTTAGAACTGGATAATCTTCAAGGTCCCTTCTAAGCCAAACCATTCTGTGATTCCGTGATTCTATGAACTGCCAGTTTTGGGCTCCCAGAGGCACTGTCTCCTGGGAAATTCTCTGGGAGTCAATACCCCATCCAGAACTGAAATTCTCCAGTCCTCTGATGCAGCTGCCCTGAGCACGGCTGACCTGAGGACCTTTGCACCACTCACATGGAATAAACCCCTCATTTCCATCACAGAGGAGTGCTCACATCAGGAGCTGGTGAGCCTTGACACAGAAATCACAGGCAATTTACAGTACATAATGAAACTTTATGCTTGCCATGTGAGAAATCTCTTTGAGTCTTATTTTGGATTTCTAGCAAGTGTTTTATCAAGGACCAAACATGGAAAGGCAGTATCTGAAGAAATTAATTAACACGACAGAGCTGTACGTGGGCTTTGTGAGAAAGAGCAACAAAGAGGAAACCTGTGACATTTGTAAATGACAAACCATAAGGAACATCGGAGAACAGCGAGTGCAGAGAACCCAGCCCCGGCTGGGGGTTGCAGTACCTGTCTGAGGGACTGTTTGGCACTGAGCTTCCTGTGATGGCTACAGCTGGAGACCTGACAGGATTCTTCCCCAAACCCTTGCCTGAAGCTCTGCTGCTCATGGTCTTGTCCCCATGCTACTGATGCACTTCTCGTAACCATCTCTAGTGTTTACCTGGCAAATCCTTCCCAAGGCACCTCCAAACACTGCCCAGGGCCCCAGGTCTCCTGTCCTCCCTAAGCCCCTCTTGCTCCTGGCATATTGATCTTTAAAGTGTTTCACAAACCACAAGTAAATCTCTACCAGCACAAAGCGTCTCACTGGGTCCAAATCCTTACCTTTGCTCCAGGAGACTGATTACATGGATTTTAATGATTTACTGGCAACTTGGCCTGGCCGTTAAAAAGCATCAGCTACAGAAACCTTTTCCTGGCTCAATTTGAAGGCTGCAGTAACTGTAGCCGTGGGAACAGGCGTTCCCGCCCCTCCGCTTCCCGCTTTGTCACGTCGCCTTGCTACATGCTCTAATTAGGGTTTAATTAGGGTTTCATTCCCATCGAACTCCCCGGCCGGGGCAGCAGCTCGGGCTCAGCCGCCGCCCGACGCTGGGGGTCAGTGTGAGACCGGCGGTGTGGCCGCGCCGCTCGTGGACTCGGGGACACGGGGGACGTGGGGGACACGGGGGGACACACAGGATGGGCGACACGGGGAGATACGGGGGGACGTGGCAACACAGAGGACACGGCAGGGACAAGGAGTTCTCTCCGTTCTCCTGAACGTCTCAGCCCCCAAGACAGACCAAGCCTGTCTGCCCTCCCAAATCAGGGAGACACAGGATGGTTGGGGTTGGAGGAACATTAAGGCTTATCCCGTTCAGACCCCTTGCCGTGGGCAGGGACACCTTCCACTATCCCAACTTGCTCCAAGCCCTGTCCAACCTGACCTTGGACACTTCCAGGGATGGGGCAGCTTCTCTGAGAAACCTGAACCAGCACCTCACCACCCTCACAGGGAAGAATTTCTCCCTAAAATCAAATCTTTATTTCCCCTCCTTTACTTTAAAACCATGCCCCCTTGTCCTGTCACTCCATGCCCTTGTCCATTGTCCTCTCCAGCTCTCCTGGAGCCCCTTTAGGCACTGCAAGGGGTTCTAAGGTCTCCCCAGAACCTCCTGTTCTCCAGGCTGGATACCCCCAGCCTGTCTCCATGGGAGAGATACCCAAATTTTGCCTGGTTCCTTTGCCAGGCACCCCAGGGAGCTGGAGCAGTTGTGTTCTGCAGCTCTGAGTGTGCTGCTCCCAGCTGGAGCAGGGTATCTCAGGAACAAACAGCTTCTCTTTATATCCTCCAGCCCCCCCTGCCTGCAGGTACCTGAGCCTGGTCCTGGCATTGCCACCCTGCCCAGCTGTCAGAGGGACAGGCTGGGAACACCACACTCAGCAAGGCTGAACTTCATCCAAAAGCTGAGCCCAGGCTGCTCTCAGCATAATTTGCTTAGTTAGATTTAAAATAATAATATTTTAAAAATGCCCTTCCTCTGTCCTACATGCCAGTGAACATCAGGCTCACTGAGCCCCAGCCTGATTTTCCACCAGTGACAGGTAACATTTTGGTGAGTGTTGTACATTATTTAACACCATATCTTTGGGGAGACAAAAATTCTTTGAGTGAATGCAAGTGTCTTCTCTACGCACCTGACAAGGATGGAAGTGGCTGTTTTACACAAGGCTCATTAAATATGAACCCACCATGTTGATTTCAGCATCTTAAATTACTTAAGCCAATGTAATGGGATAAATATTTGATGGTGAATTTTATTAAATTTCCACCACTATTATGTTACTGCTAAAAATATAAAGATTTCTTTACAGCCTGCTTGGTGGTCTCCAAAGGCAGATGATTGGAAATCTGACTCAAAACCTGCCTGCAGGGATTGCTTTGGGGATGGGAATGAATTATCTCCTTCCCTCTGTCCTCTGCAGGTAACAGCAGATTCTTCCTGCTCCCGTCAGGATTAGTCAGTCCCTGAAAATAGCGACAGTATCCCGGGCCAGGCCCAGAGCTGTGGAGGGCACACAGCTGAGGCTGTGCCCACCGAGGGTGGCTCTGCATGGGATAACCCTTGGGAGCAGAGAAGGAGGGCAGGGAGTGTCCCTCAGGAGGGGGACTGAGGGGTGGCCGCTTGCAGATGTTGATGGGGTTTGATCTCAGGATCGTGTTTGTCTCCCCTCCCAGCTTCTGCACTTTGCAGCTCTGCTTGGAAGGCAGAATGGAGCTGAAGTATCGTGGTGTGGTGGGAAGCCACCCGAGAAATGAGCACCTGCACAAGCTGTGCATGTGTCCCTCATCTGGAGGGGCCGGGGCACTGTCCCCACAGAGCTGGTGGTGTGGTGTGGGCTGGGGTCACCTCGGTGAGCGCTCACAGCCACTCTGCCAGCCATGAAGAAAGGGAAATCCACCGAGGGACTGAAAAGAGGACATCACCAGGATGTTTTTAAACTCTGATTTGACAAAATCCTACCCGATTTTCTCTCATTAGCACTTGCCTCTGAACGCGGCTTGAGGTGAGACCTACCTTTCAGCAGAGCTGTGGCCCACACCAGAGCCCCATCCGAAAGTGCTGCCCCGTGAATCAGTAGCACATCTCGAGTCAGAGCGCGGCAAGTTGTGCAGTCCTGAGTCTATAAATATTTCTGTTTGCCTTTGAAAGGATTGCTGCACAGTGGCACTTTCTCTCCCTGTCATATAATTAACTCTGGCTCACTTTCTGTCACTTGTCTTGCAATAGTTCAATACGTAGAGTTTAAAACCCCTCAACAATTTAATTCCTGGCATTTAAGAATTGCCAGTTTCTGGGCAGAGGAAATCTCCCAGGACAGAGCTGGTACAAGCAAAGGCACATGCTCATAGATGAGCACCTGAGATGGAGAAGGCAGTTGGGCCAGGTGGCATTTTCTTAGCAGAGCAAGAAGCCATCAGAATTTTCCTGAAGAGGTATCTCTTTCCCTGGTGTCCTACAGGAGAGGGACTTTAAGCCACTCCAGGAATCTCATCACAGTTCAGTAGCTCCCTGAATTAAAAAAGGATAATTACAGCTGAAACACCCTGGAGCAGGGCCATGGAACAGGCTATTGAGGTCAATCTCTTGTCCACTCTCACGACTTCTTTCAGAACCAGAGCAAACTCTGTGCCAAAAGATCCCCACTTGGATTTATTTCTTTTTACCACTGGTTCCCAGTGCCAGGGGTTATGTGTAAAGAGCTGTAACTGCACCTCAGAGAGGACCTTCTACCAGTGGGGATCCTCAGACAGCGTCTATCTTCAAAAGAGCAGGAAAAAACAATCAGAGGAGACATGTTCTGTTCATGCAACAGCAAGCAATATTGTTCCATTGGTAGGAATCACGCTAGGACAGCAGCTCCAGTGGCCCGGTGCGGCCGACTGGGGACTGCACTGCAACAGGAGCGATTCCCTTATCAGCCCTGGGAGGCTCCTGTAATGAACCCACATCCTCATTACAATCTGCTTAAGTACTTCCTACATCAGGTATTGCCTCCATCAAGCATCGCTGCTGATCTCCTGTGTCCCGACTCTTTTGAAGCAGGTTTTCCAGGAGCAGCTCCATTACACGATGCCACAGCTCTGAGTCATCTCCCACCTCTCCACAGGGCCGGCTGCGTGCCTTTGTCATCCACACTGCTCGCATCCTGCACAGAAGATGTCACACAACTGTCCAGACACCATCCCAGTGTGTAATAGCTGCTCTTCAGAGACAGATTAATCATGTAAGCAGAGAAAGACTTCAGCCAGGCACTCCTGCTCAAGCAGCACATTTCTAGGGCTCTTTTCTGCATGCACTGATAGTGCTTAATGCTTAACACAGAGTCAGAATTAAAAACCGCCCAGGAAGAGAGTTTAGGGCTCAGAACATTCTAATAATTCTGTCACAGAGCCAGAACTTGACAGCCACATCATCCTGTCCCTTTCTGTACTTCTTCCTGGGGCAGAGGGGTGACTGGTGTAATACCAACCCCCCCAGGTTCTAGTAGAAGTGCCTTGGTTTCTTACCATTGTCTTGGGTTATTTTCTTCACTACATGACCCTTGCTAGTTATTCTTTTCAGCTAAAAATACCTGCTCCTCACATGTCTGTCTGGTGGGCAGGAGCTGCCGCTGGAGTGCCGGGGATGTTGTTTTGACACTTTGATTTGATCCGAGGACACACGAATAGAAAGCCACCAGTGAATAGAAGAATAAATCTGTATGTTCCTTGCTGTCACTTCAACTAGAAAGCAAAGCTGGCAGCTCTCGCTCTTCAGGGAATCTGAGATTATTTGGACAAAGGTTTCCCCGTGGGTGGCACACTCACAGGAACAAAGGAGCAGGGTTCACAGGAGGAACAAGTGTCCTGCAGCCAACGTGATCAAAAGCAAGCCCCGGAACCATGTGTACACCAGGTTGGGCAGGAGAGATTGAACAACAATCAGGTGCACAAGAAACCCATTCAGAGAGAGGGTTCTGAGGGAATTGAAACAAGCGTTGGCCCTGCTTCATCTGCAGACAATAGCACTGTTTAAGGAGAAACTCCTACACTGTGTGGCTGTACTTTTGTTATCCTGTTTAATAGGAAAAGAAGTAAACCAAGTTCCTAGGCAGTGCCCAGGAAGGTGGTAGGTAACTTACCTGTGCACAACTGGCACGGTTTCCATGCCCATCCATATGCCAAGGTTTGTCATTGTTTGTTTATGTCCTGCCAAAACCCAGCCACATCACCAGAGACTTCTGCTCTTGTGCTTAACTCGGTCCATTTTGGTATCAGAAGCATTTCAGGATTGATTTTAGTGGGGGGAGAGAGAGAAAGCACTAACCCCTGCTCTGGCCAGCTTGGAGCATCCTGCACTGCTCCAGGGGCCAGAGACAGCAGCACTGTCAACTGTGCACCTCACTCTTCCACCTGCAGACTGCCTGCCCCACCTCCAGACCTCCTGTCCCACCTGCAGACTGCCTGTCCCTCCTCCCAGACCTCCTGTCCCTCCTCCCAGACTGCCTGTCCCTCCTCCCAGACCTCCTGTGCCACCTGCAGACTGCCTGTCCCTCCTCCCAGACCTCCTGTGCCACCTGCAGACTGCCTGTCCCTCCTCCCAGACCTCCTGTCCCACCTGCAGACTGCCTGTCCCTCCTCCCAGACCTCCTGTCCCACCTGCAGATTGCCCATTCCACCTTCCAGACACTGTCAGGCTCTTCTCCACCTGCATCAGAGCCAGCAGAGCTGCTCTGGCCCTGGAAGTGAGCCTGGCCCTGTGCCAGCCAGCATCCATGGCAGGGTGATCCTCTCTGTGATGGATTTCTTCCAGCAAGGGAAAGCAGTGCAGTGCCCCTTGTTGCTCACACACAGTTGAACACCAGCTTCTCCTCCCCTCTAAGCTCTCCAGAGACAAATTGCTCCGGCCAAGAAGGCAGCAGGCTGGAGCAGCCCCTGGATCGTGCTATTCCCTGGGGACAGCACTGCTTTTACCACTGCTGACGTTCCTGCCGTGTTGCTAAGGTCGAGCTTCCCTCGGTCCGCGTGCAGCTTCCCCGCAGGACCCGCGGCGATCTCCGCGTCTGCAGCTCCGCGGCTCTCGGGGCTTCGTGCTTTCGGTCACACTCCTGCGCAGGGAACAAGCACATCCCTCGGTTTTGTCTCCACGCTCAGTAACCACGGAAGGAAAAAACCCTGAAGAAGTGCCTAGGTTGCATCTTTGGGCAGCAGAACTGTACAGGTGTGCATTTCCAGAAGTACTGCAGACAAGAGTTTATTAGATTCCACTAGCATGGCAACTGCTGCATTACAGATGCCGGAGCCTTTGGAAGGAAGCCAACCACAGTTTCTCAAGGAATATTTTATCACCATTGGGCTGTGCTGAGTGAGGATTCTTCTCCTCAAAGCAGGGAGAGCTGGGCGGGAGGAGGAGAGGGGCCACCACAGTCAAGTTGAAGCAATTCTTTCTTCTGTAGTTTAATCCTCTTCCCTCCCCTTGATACTCAGTTTATTTAATTGCAGAGACAAGATGCATTGCTTTCCTGAGGGATTGTGGGAGAATATTTGTAATCCAAGGGCTGTAATTGAACTTGGTAATAATAATTATACTTCTCTTCATTAATATGTCTTAAAGCTCATTACAAACTATTTTCGTGCCAGCATCTTTGCCAAATCCCTACAGGGTTAGAGATAACTTCTTATTCCAGTAGAGCAGCGACTTTAAGGACTCTCGCAGGGCAGCAGCAACAACCAAACACCCCTGAGCTCGTTTTTGAGGCCAGGGAAGTGTGATCCCAAGGGATATGAGGAACTGTCCAACACCGTACAGCTGGTCAGGGGCTGGCCTAGGTTGGGGAATTCCCAGGCTTGGTGCCATTCAGCCTGCAGCAGTTTTACCTCTCCCCACGGGGGGTGGAGCACCTCTCCTTTGAGGAAAATGAGAGAATTGGGATTGTTCAGCCTGGAAAAGGCTTTGGGGTGATCTAATTGTGGCCTTCCAGTACCACAAGGAGCCAACAAGAAAGATGGAGAAAGAATATTTAAAAGGGCCCGGAGTGACAGGACAAGGGGGAATGGCTTCACATTGATAGAGAGCAGAGTTAGATGGGATAATAGGAGAAAATTCTTCCCCGTGAGGGTGGTGAGGCCCTGGCACAGGTTTTCCAGAGAAGCTGTTGCTGCCCCTGGATCTCTGAAAGTGTCTAAGGCCAGGTTGGATGGGGCTTGGAGCAGCCTGGTTGAGTGGATGGTGTCCCTGCCCATATCAGGATGTTGGAACAAGATGAGCTTCCAACCCAAACCATCCTGGGATTCTGTGATTCATCTGAACTGGGGTCAGTTGGGCTCTGAGAATGCTGTGCAAAGCTCAGTAGTCAGTCACGGCACGAAAAACCCTGCTTGAATCTGCCTGTTCAGAGAAGGGGAGCCACTCCTGAGCCATGAGGTTTTCCTGAGCTGTTCTGCCTGGCTGGAGTGCCTGCGGAGCTGTGCCCACCACGGGGATCCAGCTGTGCTCTGACAGGCAGTGCCTGACACGGGGTGCCTGTGTCATTGTATGCCCTGAGGAGTGGATCTAAAAGCGGATGCTTTTCAGTACAAGAATGTCTATTCCAGATCACAAGTCTGCAATTAAAATGAAAAATTCAAACTCATTTTACTTAGACAAGAGATATGAGGGATGCAGTGCATTAAGATGTGTTCCAAACTCTCAAATCTCATTATCACTGTAGTGAGGTCCCAGTGCAAATCCCAGTGTGCAGAGGGCAAAACACTCCCTAGGTTCAAGATAACATTCTGCCCGTCTCCAAGGAGGGGACACGGCTCTTTGAGGAATGCTGCTCGTTCAATATTTAAGCTCAGTCTGTGCGACACACGAGGTACCTTAGCATTCATTATCCTGTTTGTGCCAGCATCTCTGCCGAGTCCCCGGTGCACTGGGGAGAACCATTTTCCTGCTACAGCAGCAGCACTAAGGTGTGCTGTGGCAATTACAGGGGAATATAAATTTTCAGCTCTCCTGAAATCGCAGCACTCCTATTAAAGCAGCCCACTGGCTATGTGCTAAATTTGCCCAGACAGCAGCAGGGCCAGACAATGATGGCCTGTGGAGATCCTCTGGAATAGGCCGTGTGCTGCTGGGTTGGCTGTGGATGAAATGCACTCCTCTGTCACCGGCTCTCTGGCTCAGAGGAGCTCCAAGAGAAAAAAAAAAAAATGAAAAAGGAGCAGAACAAGCGACAGCAGCACAATAGGCTTTCTTTGAAGCAATTCTTCCAGGTATGTGTGCACTTGCTCCCTGGATCTGCAAGTATTTGTCAAATAAATTCAATTAATTTTCTCAAACAACCATTTCTGCTTTTTATTGCAATCTGTCCCATCCAGCTCACCCATGACATCTGAAGTTCCCATTCCCCAGAGCCACAACAGCCAGGAGGAGCAGAGCTGCAGTGTCCCAGGGGGCTGCTGGTCACCCAGCTGGGCACAGGAGGAGACAGTTCTGCCACTTCCCCTCTGCAGAGCCCTCATTCCACGAGCAAGGAAAGCTCTGAGCTGGATCACCGGCTCCAGGTAGAATTTGCAGAGACAGAAGAAAAACAGATGACAACAGAGGAAGTTTGGAGGTTTAAATGGCAGGCACAGACACCTGGAGAATCCTGCCTTGGAGCAGAATGGAGCAGAAGTCACGTCCAGAGCTGTCCCAGCTGGGAGGGGACCGTCCCCTCCTCCCCATCACCCTGTGGCTGCACATCCCTGAGCTCAGACGAGACCCCAGCCTCACAGGGAATGCCAGAGAGCCCCGGCAGCAGCCGGCATGGCTGAGGGCAGCAGAGCACAGAGCAGCAACTTGGAAATCATCTCTGCCTGTCTCAAAGCTGCCTCTGTGCTTGTGAGAGCAGCTCCATGCGGGAGCCAGACGGCTGGGATCAGACAGGCACCGCACCGCCAGGCTGCTGCTTGTCAGCTCCTGCCGAGGCATGCGGGGGAGCACACGCCGCACGCCTCCGCTCCCGCTGGAGAATCCTCCTCTGAGCCTGGAACCGTGCAAGGGCTCGTCTGAGGGATGGACTCACCCTCCTCCACCTCCCCTGCCCCTGTCCTGACGGGAGGGAGGGTGGAAGCCCCCGCAGAATGGCTGCACTCACAACACGCCTGTTCCCACATCTTCTTCCCGAGCCCTTTGCTTCTGAGAAAATTTTTGCTTCTGAGTTTCTCATCTACTTCCAAAACATGACACATCCCTTAAACTGACTTGAATGTAAACGATGCAAATGCAGGGAGAAAGTAATTAGTCTCTGGAGGCTACAACTGGGTTTTAAGCAATGAAACCCTTGGAAATGGGTTCTATTTCACCTCACTGAGAAAGGAAGAAATCTCTCAAGAGTTGGTTTGGGGAGGGGTGGGTTGCAGCCCATTGCTGCTGAAAGCTGCCACCTTTCTCTTTCAAGAACTGCCTTTGATTTAACCTGCCTGTAAGGCTTCACTCCCCAAAGCGGGACAGGAGGAGGCTCAGGCAGCAGCCCCCAGTGACACACACTGTTCCCATCTCCATCTGCTCAGCCCATGCAAACACACCACCCCTAAAAACCCCCAAATGCTCATCCCCTGTGCCCTGACGTTCACCCCGTGGGTTCTGCCTCCCTGCAGCACCAGCTTGCCAAAACCCACTCCTACTCTTGGCCACAGAGGCCTGAAAGTCGTTCCTACCCTGGCCCAGGAGCTGCAGCTGCAATCGACTGGCTGGGCTCATATGTTCCAAATCACCCTAATGGCACTTCAGAAATGCAAATAAAAGTGAGATTATGATATTTTACGTAAATAAGCAATGTGGCAATCCCAGCCTGGGTTAGCCTGCCAGGCAAATTCACTGGAGAGATACTAACATTGAAATATGTGAGCGTGTTTGCATGGAACATTTATTGTATAACTCTGGGCTCCAATAAAGCCCTGTATAAATTATTCATTTTGGAATCGAGATGAAATGCCAAAACCCACCCACCAAGGGACTGCTTTTATTACTACCCAAGATCTAGTCTTAGTTAGCAGCTAAGCTGTTAACACAGCTCACAAGGTAATTCCAAATGGGGAATAACCCGTGTCCTTTGTGTCACCACATGTCACCTATGCTGAGGGCAGCAGCTGGGCACCCACACGCGCTGCTTTAGGGTGGAAAACCGTGTCCTGAAGAGCGCAAACTTCATCCCGATGTGCTCAGTGGGGAGCTGGGAGACCAAGGAAGTGTTTGCAGAGCTCGGACAAGAGCCCGGCATGCTCGGAGCTGCGGCCGTGAGCGGAGCCGGGCTGCGGGAGCCGCCGGAGCACAGACCCACGGGCAGCCCCCGGAGCACAGACCCACGGGCAGCCCCGGCTGTGCCCACCGAGCGCAGCGGGCACCGCGGCTGCCTCAGGCCACCAAAGTGTGACAGCGGGGCACACGCAGCGCCACCACCTCCCGTACCGGGACACAAAATCCCGAGTAGCAGTTGCCATGGTAACTCCTCTTCTTAAACGCTGCTGTTAAACTGTTGCATCAAGGCCTCCAAGAGCCCCTTGCGAGCATCATCACGGGGGCTGCAGTAATGACAGGACCTGGTCCTGGTCCTGATCCTGGTCCTGGTCCTGATCCTGGTCCTGGTCCTGCCCTGCTGCATTGGATTGTGCTGCTCACACCGTGCTGAGGCATCACCACAGGTCGCTGTTCTTTCTGGAACTGAAGGCTGACATTAAGGAGCCAGTTACCAATTTGTTGTTGAAAATTACTTTTTTCTGTCTGAAATACCTGCAGTGCCCAGGGTCCCCAGGTGTAGCTGCAATTAGTCTTCCACTCAACCCTCCCTCCTACCTTATGCCTCCCCCTCTGCAGTTGTCAGGAGGCAAAACAAGGTGATGGATCATGGATATGAGTTTGGGGACTGCTGACTTCCCCGATTTGAATGGGGAGGGCTGCAGGGTCTTTTTCTGAGCTGCAGGTAGCCTCCCCAGCCTCACGTCCAGCCCACTCAGGTGGGTGGCAGGATTCTCCTTCAGCCTCCACACAGCCACTATTTCCCCCTTGTCTTCCAGCTGGTGCAAAAACTCCATGGTCTTGGAGGCTTTTTCCAAAATTAATTATTCCGTGAGTCTGTGATTCTGCACTGACTGTGCTGACAGCACTGGACATCCCAGGCAGGGAGTCAGAAACCCATGAGTGCCTTTGCAGTCCCAAGACACCCAGCCCTGCTGGCACATTCTGGGAGCACGTCTGGGGATGGCAGCAGCAGCAGCAGTGTTCTATTCCAGCAGCAGCAGCCCAGCACTTGCACAGTCCCAGGCATCCCATGCAGCCACATTAAGTTCTCCTTCCCTAATGTAACTTTTTAATATCAGCAGCTGTCTCAGCCTCCAGCAGGGTTTTATGGATCATAAGAAAGGCTAAGTGGAAGTTTTCCTTTTTTCATATTTTTTGGAAGCAGATCAAACACTCCAAATCGAAGTTGCTGGGTGTGGTCTGGAGCAGGGAGCAGTGGCAGGTGGAGGGGAGCTGCTGGTTCCCTGGGAAGGGACACGTGTCCCACAGCTGTGCCTTAGCCCTGCACACCCCCCAATGACACCACTTTTGGCCCCAGAGCAGGGATGGGAGATGGGAGCCACAGAAGGGCAACAGTGACACGGTGATCTCGTGCACCAGGCTGCTCCTGGCTTGTTTTGGCTGCAGGGTGGGGAATACTCTCACTGCAGGGAATGCTAATAAGGGGTTTTGTGTGTGAGAGAGAAATAGAGGTGAAACCACCTATCACAACTGTGAATAATGGAATTAGGAGAGTAATAATTACCCATGCATGAGATTCCAGGCAGAACAATCATCACAAGTGCCGTATCACTGACTGTCTGGGTCTCCACAGACATCTCCCACCCCTTGGTTTGTATCACACTGCACAGCTCTGGGCAGCTCTGATACCCCACCACAGCTGCCAGCCCTGGGACCAGAGTTGTTGGGACCAGGGGAGCCCTGGGAGAGCATTTTCTTGCTTGGGGAAGCAGCCAAGTGATTTCTCTCCCTCATAACCCCATGTTCAGAAGGTGAAGACAAACACACCTTATCTGCAGTTGGACCTCAGTGGTGGAAGACTCCATGGGTGAGTTGGGAAATATGCCCTGGAAGTGCAGCCCAGGCACTGGGACTTTAAACAAAACTTTCTTCTGGATAAGTCTGGAAAATGCATCTTGGGCTTCAGAGGCCAAGTGGTGACATCTCATTGTGCAGGAGAGATGAGACAGTTCCAGATGGTGACGTCTTTAGCGAGGATTTTATCTCCTCGCCCACAGCGCTGTGATTTGGGAGGCTCCGTGTTTTGGCAAGGAGATGATCAAGTGGCTCTGAGGACCTGGAGCCAGCGGTGTCACAGCCTCTTCACAAGTTGGTGTTTAAAGCCTGTGCTGGAACACTCATTGCACAAGTTCCCAAGGCTGCCTCTCCTCAGCATCAGCTGGTGTTTGCAGGGAGGAGCCGGCCAGATTTTGGCTGCCAACAGGGCTAGGGCTGCTGCCCACCTCCCTGGGTGTGCAGGGGAAAGGAGAATGGGATCAGGACCTGCCCTTCCTTTGGAGATGGGCAATCATCCTTCATGTCCAGGTGCAGGGGGCTGAGCTGTGCCCCCCAGTTTGTGGAGTGCATCCATCTGATCTTAGTCAGGGGCTCATTGCACCTCTTGGTGCTACGTGGGGGAGTTTGCCTTGGCTTCCCAGTTTGGATCATGCCTGGCAAGTGAAGCTCAGAGGGGCCACGTGCCAGGGCCCTTCCCACCTGCCCCAGCCACTGAAGGAAAGTCTCATCCTGTGCTGGTATCTTCCCATGCAGCATTGTGTGGCACACTGAGGAGATTCACCCTGCAGAAATCCAAACAGTGAGGAAAAGTGTCAATAAACATATATTTTTTACAGTCCATTATCTTACCCTTGCCAGCTTTTAGCCTGTTATTGCACCAAGCCATTAAATCCCCTCCATGAGGGCAACATGCCATTTGTGTAACACAGCGTAATGGGACCATTAATGCCTCCCCTCCCCACCACAGCACTGCTCCAGGAGAGGCATTAATATCCACATTCACAAATCCAATCCCTTAGTTCCAGGTTATTTGCCCTTAATGCAACGATATTGCCGAAATCTCCCTTAAAATTAGCCCAGGTGCTTTTAACAAAAACCAATAAAGCATATTAATTAATAATCCCCGTGTTGAATACATGAATACAAACAGGTCGTTCTAGCTGCCTATGAGCTCTTTCAGGAGCAGAAGGGCTTGTGATTTCTTGACGATGGTCACCAGAGGACAGGAATAATTTGCAGTCGAGTGGCTCGATGGAGTCACAGCTGACTTGCC
Organism: Peucedramus taeniatus; assembly: GCA_013400575.1. Classification (NCBI taxonomy): domain Eukaryota; kingdom Metazoa; phylum Chordata; class Aves; order Passeriformes; family Fringillidae; genus Peucedramus; species Peucedramus taeniatus. The sequence goes on along the minus strand of WBNO01025626.1, from coordinate 268,448 downwards.
CTGAGAGCAGGGCCCCATTTGTTGCTGTGAGACTGGCGCCGCGCTCCGTGTTCACTGGTATTTCCATTTACTGCCCTTCCCTGGTCTATTTTTGAAAAATAATTAAACAGCATTTCCAGTTCAGCACTGTTTGGCTCTATTAGCGATACAATCTAAGGTGCAGAATTAAAATAACAAAGGCAAGCAGTACTGTGTTCCCAAAGCCTGCAGCCCCTCTCCAGCATGTAGACCCATCCTGAGGCTCCCTGCTGTCCCTGTCCCTGCCAAGGCCAGCTCGCAGGGATGGGGACAGGGATGGGGATGGCTGCCAGTGGAGCAGAGCCTGGCTCTGCCAGCTCAGCCCCCGGCTCCCCTCCGTGCTCTCCGGAGTGTCCTTGTTCCCCAGCCCACAGCTCCACTCGGAGCACACAGCTGAGCCATCTCTGCTCTTTTCCTGCTTCTGACGTAGCGGCTGAGGCTGCTGGCAGAGTTTGCCAGCCGAGGAGAACGTGAGAAACAGCGTGCTGTGATTATTATCCACCCCCTTCTGAAAGCCTTGTCATTAGCAGGGTGACACAGGGACAGCCACTGAGGTGCTGTGGGCTGTGGGCATGCAGAGAGCAGGGAGGACCATCCAAGGCCAAAAACAGCTTGGGGAAACCCTGTTTTGAGCATGTCTGGCTCTGGAAGTAGACCAGAGCACAGTGCAGCACGGGGCTGGAAGCAGAGTGGAGTGACCCAGACGATGTCCCTGAGAGCAGCGGGAGAAGCCGCCAGTGCCAGGCCTGGACACGCCAGCTCCAGCAGTGTGACCACGGCACTAACTCACAGTTATAAATGTTTGGATGCTGCTAAGATATGTATCGACAGCAGCAATTAATCCCCTGCTTTGTTTGCTGACCTGCTGCATGGGAAGGGTCACACTCAATTCAGCTACTGAAATATGCCATTATTGTTGGAGGCAGCGACTTCCCTTCATGTCTCTTGCCAGCTTTTAGATTTCATTCTTCTAAATCCTGGCACTGAAAAGCACCACCCCAGGCAGCACTGGAGGCTCGAGCTGGTAGAGAGAGGAGCACTGGTAGGGAGCTCCCAGGGGATGTCCTCAGGACAGCCGGGGGAGCTGGCACTGCTTCCCTGCCAGCCCCATGCCTGCAGCGCCCCTCTGCCAGTGAGAATCAACATTTTGTGGGCTTTACCCTCCTCCACCTTCTCCTCCTCCTTTTCCTCCTCCTCCTGTTCCTTCTCCTCCTCCTCCTCCTCCTTCTCCACACGGCCCCAGCTCCTACTGAAGCAGCTTTTGGAAGGCTGTGGCATGGACATGCCTGCCAGCAGGTAGGGTCCCCACCGAGCAGGGGGACTTGGCCTCATCCTCACAGCTTTCCCTTCCTGCACATGCAAATCCAAGGAGAAATGAGTGCTGAACTCACATGCTGGTCATGCCATCCCCTTGGCTGCTGCCCTCAAGGTGCCAAACATGTCCTGAGAGCACAAATGCACCCCATGTGACTGGACCCAGCTTTCTCTGGCTTTTCCTTCCAGCACTATTCTTATGCATTTTCTGTTAGGAATTGATTCCTACTCTCCTTTCAGAAAAAGATCAAACAAGCCCTTATGTCTCCCTTGGCTGCTTCCTTTGCGGATGTTTAAGTCGTTACCCTGGGTTTGAAGTTTGATTAAAAGGAAAGTGAGGAGACCTGATATGGGGAGTCCAGGCTGGAGTTATTGTGGGTTGGAAGCACAAGACCTCAGAGACCCCAGCTTGCCCAACCCCAGCACCTCCTGCCCCACACAGGATCCTCCAGCCTGCTCAGCCCATTGTGCAGGGGAAATCAGAGCCTGTGTCCACCACTCTCTGCCCTGATATTTTATTTTTTCTGAGCAGTCATTGGCACCTTTCATCTCCTGCCCAACACCCCAGCGCAGCCATCCTCAAAAAGAGCCATTCAGGAGCAGAGCCGTCTGCAGCTTGGGAGCCATCTGCCTCGGGATTGCACGGCAGCAAGAGCTTTCCATTAGATAACACCCGTGTGCTAAACCTTCATCCCTCACCGGCTGCTGGTGCTTAAACAGCAAAGCTGAAACGCGCTGGAATTCGCAGGATTATTATGTACATGTCGTCATCTCGAACAATGGACATGAATTTGTGACAGATGATGTGGGGACGAACTCAGAGCAGGAATTGTCTGCCCGAAGACAATGCCCTTGATGGATAATAGCCGAGCCACCTCTGAACAATTGGGGGCTGATTTTTATTTTGGCTTGAACTCCGCTTTCTCAGTGCAGGTGTCCAATTTGTCCCTGCCTGTATAAATCCCACCAGTTAAATGACTCAGCTGTTGGCACAAATCAACCTGGGAGATGTTTCCCTGGCTGGGTTTGTACCTCAGGAAGGCAGAAATACCATGCCTGTAAAAAAACAGTCAGCTCTGATATTCTCATGCCCTAAAGGAGATTTATTGGGATGAGTGAGGTAAAAGCAGCAGTGGTTTCTGACCCACTGGCCCAGGCCTCCCAATGCTCCAAAGATCCATCTGATGCCCAAACCCTGCCCCAGGTACCAGCACAGGCAGTGGCTGGGATTTATGGCTGGGGCTGGCAGTGGGTTAAGCACCATAATCTGAGCGAGCGTTTCTGTAACCTTCTGACAAGGGTAATAAACCGGAATGAGATGCGCATTGTTCCCAGGAATTTATCAAACTGAGATTGTCTTTCCCCTTTGGGAAAGGTCGCAGTGTGCCTCATTTTACAGAGAACAAAAGACCAAGGGCAGCTGCCCTGGGGTGCGAGCGAGTGTTTGTTTGGAAAACCTTCAGGTGAAAGGAAATTAATGGTAAAATGATGGAGAGCAAGGCTGGGCCTCAGTGAGCCTTACAGTGAGCCTGCTCCCATCACATTTTACTTTGGCAGCCTTATGAATCCCATGGTTTTCCACATACAGCAGGCATGGATTGCCCTCACTGGGGCAGGGCTGTTCTGGGCAGCTTGGTGTGGGCAAAGCAAGGTGAGGCCAACCCATGCAAGCCCACCCTTTGCAGAGAAAATCTCTGTAATGCAGTGTTTGTGTGTTGTGCTGCTCTCCCAGAAGCTGCAATCAGCACCTGCTGCCCAGCCATGTGCCAGTCAGCCCCCAAAGGTGGGAAAACTGAGAAAACTTGAAGAAACTTCAGAGCACCCAAAGGAAATAATCTTTTTTATTTTGGTTTGGTTTGGTTTTTTTTCCTGGAGCAAGTTAATTTGTGGGTGTTCCCGCTTCATTGCTCCCTCCTAACCAGCCTGTGGTTCCCAAGTCCCCTCAGACTCCCAAATTCTCAAGCTGCTTTTCCCCTTTTCCCACTCTCTCTGAGCTGCTGAAGCCCCAAGTGCCTCAGCAGCTCAATCAGGAACTACAGGAGCTTTGAGCCGTGGTCCTTGCAGAGATTCTGATCATTTCTCATTGTTTGAGGCTGAGAAGTAGAGCCTGGATTGTATAAAGTAATTAAATAAAGCTGTCGGTCCTCCCTCTGAAGTGGCTGTGCCAGCAGTTTCATTATGGTTTGTTCTCTTTGGAATGTGACCCGGACAGCTCTTATACCACCCTAAGGTTTTACTTCAAGGATCTTAAAAGGAAATCAATTATTTTTAGAAATATAAATATTTTATGAAGCTGCTTCTTTTTTGTAATGATGGAATAAAGAAAAATACGGCCACTTGGCTCTTCAGTGACAGGTGGGAAATGCAGCAATCCCACCTCAGAGCCTGCACTACCTGAGTCACCTGCTCCAGGCATTTTAGCAAGGAGTTTGCAATGGAATACCCTCTGTTAAATTATACATCTTGGAGCTGCCCAAGTGATCAAACTCTGATTGAAGTCTTCCATGCCCTGGCTCTGCCAGCAGCTCCCTCCTGCCTCAGTGGTCTTGGTGCACGGGCAGGTGATGGCCTTGGCAAAAGTGGCCAAGCAGCGTTGGGACATCCTTGCTGGTGGGTGATGGTGTGCTCCAGGGAGGGGAGGTGTGTCCCCTCAGCTCCAGACAGACTTTCTGTGCCCCAGGTGGTGTGAAGGGCTGTGGGGATGCAAGTGGCAGCGGTGCCTCCATTGCCTGGTGGGAGACTACAGGAGAGACAGGGAGGCACTATTTACAGGAGCCTGGAGTCCCAGGACAAGGGAGAATGGCTTCAAACTGAAGGAGGGGAAGAGACAGATTAAATTCTTCCCTGTGAGGGTGGGGAGGCCCCAGCACAGGTTGCCCAGAGAAGCTGTGGCTGCTCCAGCCCTGGAAGTGTCCAAGGCCAGGATGGTCGGTGCTTGGAGCAGCCTGGTTGAGTGGAAGGTGTCCCTGCCCGTGTCAGGGAGGTGGATGATCTTTAAGGTCTATTCCAAACCATCCTGAGATTTCATTAATCTATCAAAGGGCAGATCCAGGGATGCTTCAAGGATGCCATCAGAGCCACGTGTGCGCTTGAACTTCCAACCTCGGGGGACCCGGCCCTTGGGCGGGCTCCACGTAGGAGAGAGCACCCAGCCCTGCTCCCTCCCTCAGCCTGGGACCCCAGTGCGGCTGGAAAATGCAGGCATTTAAATCTTGAAATTGTTATTGTTTCTATCAAAGGAGTGAATTCCCAGCCGCTTCGGGTTGCTCTTACATAATTTAGGCCAATCAGCGCTTCCTCACGCAACACGCGCTTAACTTCGACGAGCCCTAAGGCAGTGCATTTATATTCTGTTCTGCTGCTGCGAAATGAATGGTGTGACGGTGACAAGAGGAAGAGGGAGCTTTAAAGAGAGAGAAGAAGCCAAAGAGAAAGAAAGATAGTTGAAAGAAGCAGAAAGACAGGGAGAGGAGAAGATACAGAGCAGCAAAGTGGTTTATAATGGAAGGACTGTAATTTATTTTGACACTAATCATGTATTATTCATTCAGAACAAAAATAAACCTTATTAACCAGGAAAAACAGATCTCCCATCTCCAGCCCACGTTGTGACGAGCGAGTCGCGGCGGTGAGGATCCTGACAGCCGCCTGGCTCCGTGCCGCGTCCTGTGCCGCGCGTGCCGGTCCTCGGCGCACCGCAGCGCCCGCGGGCACAGCACGAGGAGCTGCTGCTCTCCATCCCCTGGAGAAGAGACAGCTTTGGCTGCCAGGGAGGCCACGTAATGCACTCGTATTGTTTTCATTCCCAGGCGCTGTCCCTTGTCTCCGAGGCGCTTGACATCCTTTCCAGGCTATAAATAGCCGGGTTGCCGCGCGGCACCGCGGTGATGGGCCCGGCGGTGGCAGCGCTCCGAAGCCCAGAGGGAAATGAGTTTGTCCCCGTGAGACCGTGCTCAGCACAAGGGCACGGTCACAGCCGGTGGGAACACCGAGCTGGACACGCTTCTGGCAGAGGGTGCTGAGGAGCTGGGACACGTCAGCGCTGCACGTTGGCATCCGCTGCCAGCGCCAGCACAGCCCGGCCCACACAGAGCAGGAGCTGCCCACAGAACCTCAGATTTCTCTCTCTTCTCCACCCCGGTGCTACCAGTCACTGACCATGCTCTTTGCTCCTTTCCATCCCTGTTCACAGCAGAACAAAAGCAGCTCATCCTCTCCCAGCCTCAAACCAACCTGCCCCAGCTACTGGCAAGATTTAGGAAGGATTTTAAAGTGTTATTACTGACTTATGAGGCTTTAAATAATATGGGACTCTGCATATCATTCAAATCTACTGTCTCTTAACACCCCCAATTGGGTTTTAGGGGCTGAGCCTGGAGATGGATGGGGCTGTCCCCACTGTCACTCAGCCATGGGTGCTTTGCCACCTCTGTTTGTGTTCCAGGGGTTTTAAGTCAGTCTTAATTCACACTTTGGAGCTCTTCTTTCAACATGAAAAGCAATCACATTTCAGCAGCACTTCCCTCTGCTGGTGTAAGAAGTGTCCTGGGCAGAGGAAGGGAGTGCCACACCATACCCAAGCACCCTGAGGTGCTGTTAGCATCCAGGGAATGCCAAGCCCTTCTGGGTTGGGTGAGCTTTATGCACCTGGCTCCCCCCTCTGCAAGAGTGGTGGGTCTGGGAATGACTCTCACAGTGAGATTTTTAAGGAATGGAACAGGAATGTTGCCTGTTGGTGACACGCTGAGGTCAGCCCTTCCCTGGTGTCACCAGCATCCTGCCCTTGCAGTGCCCATCCCAGCTCCTCTCCTGATGCTGCAGCTGGGTTTTGTGCTCACCCCTCATCTCCACATGCTCTGGATGACCAGCTGAGTTTATTTACTCATTACAACACAGAAAAAATCAGAAGGGGTTCCCTGCGACCCCTTAACAGGAGTGAGGGGGGCAGGAGCTGATGGAGCCGAGGTTGGAGCAAGGAGGAAGCCACAGGACAATGTGCTTTGGGAAGCAGCAAATTATAAACTGGGGTATTCAGTCTCTAGAAAGCTCTAGGCTTTAATTCTCTAGCCAGGCCTTCAGGGAAAAGAATTAGAACAATAATTATCAATTTGTTCTTTGTGTCCAAGGGCAAATTCAGCACTTAGAGGACAGAGTTGTTTCTGGCTTCTTTATCCCTGCTCTTTGTAATCCTGATTAGCAGAATGTACTTTAGACTTTGAAATGAATGATTCCACCTCTCTGGCCAGCGGGCCTACTTCCTTGGAAAACATCCTACATCTGGGGAGCCTTGGGCCATGCTCTGGCTTTGTCTGGGTGAGCTGGCAAAGGTGCCCAGGGGCTCCCCCCAAATCCCCCCTCCTGCATCTGGAAAAGCAGCTTTGCCCAGAGCCTGCTGTCACTTGACACTTGTCAGCAATGGATGGTGTCATCTGTGGGGTTTTAGGGACTGGAGGGTGTAGGGTGGCAGAGCAGGGAAGCCCCCAGGCACCCACCCCCCCCTGCCCGCCCCTAAAACCCACCTTTCTCTGTGGGGTTCCCATCACAGCCTGTTCCCTGCACTCCCTCTCATTATTGATTCCATTCCCTGTTAATAGCCCCTGTCATAAGCCACATCGACAATAATGAGGCATTTTATGGTGATCTATGGGAATTTCCAGAAACCACATTCTTTATTTATTCAGCGGTGTAATGGTAATTCAATATTGTAGCAAGGCAAATTAAGGGATTTTTTTTTTGTACTCCTGGGCTGGAAGATGTGACTTTCCAAAAGAGAACTGCTCCTGAGCAGAGGGGTGAGAGGAGTTGTGGCCATCCTGGCTTTAATTTACAGATAATGGACATTTTTTACAGTCATTATTTGAATACATCAGTTCCCGCTTGACCTGTCTGAACAATTCTTGATGGGTCTTGAACCTCGTTCATAAAGGGAGCTTATCCTTCAGCTTGAGGAGATGATGAAGCATTAACAAGAAATATAAAAAGTAATTTGGCCTCTTCATGACCAGAATAATTCCTGGTCAGGGCTGAGTGTGCAGGCAGGAGCAGGGCAGGGAGCTGCTCTGCCCAGCATGGGGACATCGCCAGTGTCACCCAACCTGTCCCCTCCTGCCTTGGGCTGGTGTGCAGGCTCTGCTTGTTTCTTCCTTTTGGGCTGTTTTTAGAAGTACAGGAAGGATGATGATGGCAAAGCCAGTGTGGAAAGGCTCCTGGAATGAGCTCCATGATTAAAAATGCCCGATGTAATTCAGATTGATAACTGCGTTAAAGTCGTGGGGTTCCCCTTCCGTAATCGAGTCACACCTACAGCATTGAAGGCTAAATTAGGGTAATCACCACCAGTGCTGGGTGATGGATGCAAACTCCTGGTGTCAATGCCAATGCTTGGGGACATTAATTAGGGATCCTGATTTCTGCTCCTGCTCTCCTCCTCATCCAGTTCTGAGTGCCAGGGGAGAGCCTGGGCTCTGGCTCTGCCCTCGGTGAGCTCCTGACTTCTCCTTGCTGCCCTTGTCCCTGTGAGCATCCCCAGCACTGCCAGCCCTTTCTCCCTGTCATTTCCTGAGGTGTTCCTTTCCTTGCTGGATCTGCAGGCACCTTCACACTGGTGGGTCTGTGGCACCGTGCAGGGGTCTGGCCTTGATGCAAAAATAACACCAGGATCAGAGCCTGCAGCCAGAGGGGACGTGGTTCAGCCCCTCCACTGGGAACTGGGTGAGAAGCTGGAGCCAGAGCTGAAGGATTCCTGAAGGATTCTCCCAAGAAGCTGCAGCAGCTTGACTTCAGTTTTCCCTCTCCTCCATGTGATCCAGGATATACAATGTGGACACGCACAAACACACAGCATCCCCCAGCCAGGGAACACAGCCCTGGCACTCTTTTATTTTGACATCAGATAACCTTGATAAATTCTCTTATTAAATTTAATATCTTTGATCAATCACAGTAAAACTTGAGGAGATGAATTATTAAAACGAAGAATTGCTTTCTAGGGTTTATGGCTATTGTGCTACCTAAATTAAACATGTAGGTGCTGTTATTTAAAAGAAAAAATACTCCCCTGTCCCTAAAGTCACATGTATCACCTCAGCTTGGCCAGAGATCTCTGATAAGCAGCAACCACATCACCCTCCTTTCACACACTAATTACACAGTGCCCTGCTTTCCTGAGCCATGAACAGCAGCCAGTGTCACCTGTGCAATGGTGACACCAGCTCAGGGTGTTCTGAACCTTCCCCCATTTAATCCCCTGAGCTGAGGGCATCTCCCTTTCTGCTGCTGCAGCTGCTCAGACACGAGAGCTGTGTGATCCCAGAGCCCACTGGGTGTTCCCACTCCAGGATAAGCACACAGCCACCATCTCTGTTCTCCCCCATCTCAGGGCTCCCGAGACACATCCTGCAGGAATTTGCCTGGCTCTGGAGGTGGTCCATGCTCACCAGGCTGCTCCATGAATGGCAAAACATTGATGCTTGAGCAACCTTTCTTTGGGGGGTGCTGAGCACTGGCAAGGTCTGTGCATGCCTGTCACTATACAACATGCAATGAACCACATGCACACACTGAGATGTCCAAGGCAAAAAGAAGGGTGTTTGTTTCGTGACCTCGATTTTTATGGAATTCCCAAAGTGACCATGGATTGGAGGATGAAATTTTCACCTCTCCAACCACACTGGTCAAACCAACAGTCCATCCATTCTCTCCTCCTCCAGAAAGAATGCAAAACAATCACTATTTACATGAAAGTGCGTGAGAAACTCCATTAGAAAAGTGTAAACATCAGAAGGCTTCGAAGAACTTTAGAAGAACAGGGCGACACATGCTGGAGGAAGGACAAGGAAAGCTGCTGGCAGTCCAAGACCCTCAACTCCCTTGCCTGCATTCCCCAGATAATCCCTCCTCCTGCCCATAACCAAGGGCCATTTTTCAGAGCTGGTCTCCATTCGCTGCCTGCTCCAGTCTCCAGCTCTCCCTGCATGGCTGGACAAGGTGTCATTACAGTGATTGAAGCTCAGCTCAATTTCCTGCAGGGCCTGTCTGTGCTCCACGCTCAGCTTCCATTTCCCAGCTAAGTGCCTCCGTCTATTCTTGGCTGTTACTCTAATTTGATAACATTCTGTATTTTTTAAGCTTAATTGTACAGGATGTAATGAAAGTGGTGAACATGTCAGCACCAAAGGGGCAGGGATGGGGTGTGAATGGGAAAGTGCCATGTGGCACCATTAGGATGTGACAGCACCTGCAGGGCTCTCCAGCATGGCCAAGGGAAGTATTGGATCCACAGGATCACAGCCTAAAACCTAACAGCTGAGCACCTGCAGAAAGGTTTAGGGCAGAGAAAGCAACTCTTCCACCCAGGAGACCTTGAAATGAGGTTTAATCTTTTCCAGACTTATTTCAGCCTGTAAATCCAGGACAAAAAGTTTTGGGGTTTTTGTGTGGGTGTGGGAAAAGACACAGAATGACAAATATTTTGGGGTCAGGGATCTGATGGGAGTGGTGTGCAGCTGGCTCTGGTGGAGGAAAGCCAGCCTTGGCCTCCTGCTTTACCTGCAGCTGCCGTGAGCAAGTAACTTTGGCCATCACCTGTGACCTCCCAGATGTGTCTTTGCTGCCACCACATCAGCAGTGCTGGGGCTGCTGGGGCGCCCAGACAGTCTTGGAGCCCATGGAAACATCAGGAGATGGGGCAAGGCCAGAGTGCCCCACAGCTCAGCTCTGTCCACGTCCATCCATCTGTCCACCCACCCATCCCACATCTGCACAACCTCCCTCCTGAACCCGGGGAGCTCAAAGATCCAGCTTCTTAGGCTTGAAAGCTGGCAGCTTTACCTGGTTTTTTTTCCCCTCAAGATTGCTGGGAAAAACAATTAGAAGGGATAAAATCAAATGTTTTTTAAAAGAATGGGTTATTAGGCACATGCAGTGCTGCCTTGTCGGGATGAGCTGCAAGGGACCAGCGGGGTTCGGGGTGGATTATGTGTTTAGAGGGATAAAGAGCAAATCCACAGCTACAGCTCTGCCTGAGGGAAAACCTACAAGGGTATCGGTATGTGAGGGAAGAAGCCGAGGTCCAGGCAGGAATTCATAATTACCTGCTGCCTCCTTCCCTGAAACTTTGCTGCGCCATCAGTTACGGGTTATTTTGGGAGAGAAGACACTGAGATGACGGGCACGTTCCTGCCTCAGCCACGCAGCAGAGAGGCCAGGCAGGCACATCTCAAGGTGGGAGAGCTGTTCCCAGCATCTTTTCAGCTCAGGAAACGTGGGCAGTGTCACGAGGAGTAATGACCAGCCCAGCTTCCAGAGCAGGAGTGCAGTAAGCCACTGTGTTTCAGGTGACTTAATCAAGGTGAACCTCTACATTTCTCACCCACCACGAATTTTCTCTGTATGTTTAAAACCAGCTTTAACCACCAGGCTGCAAATATTTTCTTTCCCACTGCTTCCTCTGTGTTGATTCTTTCCATGGCAGCGTGTCAGTGCCCCTGCTCACAGTTCCTCAGCAGTGATGGACGAGGAGCCCCCGGCTGCCGGCAGAGCTGCCAAGCCAGAGGGGCTCAGCACGGGCTGCCCTGTGGCACCAGCCTTGCTGGAGCTCTGCTGGACACGGGAGATGGACTTTCACAGGCATATTTTGGTTAGGGCTAGCAGGGCATCCAGCTGTGCAGCACAGCTGACAAGGGCAGAGCTGCAGATGAGAGCAGCCACCAGCAGCAGCAGCTCCTTCCCTGGGCTGTGACAGTCCAGGAGAAGCTCTTGTCCTCCTGGTGTGACACCTCCCAGATGTGACACTTGGGCCATGGGGTCAGCATCCCCCTCAGAGTGCCAAGATGCTCCTGCTGGGAGGTGGCAGGGCAGGGCAGGGCAGGAGAGTCCCAGACCTTGCAAAAGTCTGCCACATTCTCCCTGGGTGGCTTTGGACAGACACCCACCCCCCAAACCTCAGGTCACCTCCCAGCAGGTGGGATGGGACCAGCCAGGCCCCAGGAAATATTACTCTTATATTGACTCCTCCATTCCTTTGGCACCTGGAATTAATTTTGTATTTGTTTGGACTGCGGTGGGTTTATCCTACAGGAAGAACCAGCCCTTGCCAACCCTCAGCAGTTTAATAGCTAAAGCGTTTGATTAAAAAATTTAATAGCCCTGGAATGATGGAACAGCTTCTGTCCACAATGTATTAAGCTTCTGGCATTCAGATTTATACGCAGTGTAAACTCCCTTTATATGAAAACATTTGTTTCCTTTCCCACATCCACAGCAGAGCTGCCCCTTCTCCTGCTTCGTTTCCAGCCACTTGTTTAATTGCACAGCTTTGGGAAGCTGCCACATATGGGGAGGCGGATTCCAGCGACCACGATTCGGAGGAGCAGAAGGAAACGCCAGTGCTGGCAGCTGCAGCCAGCCCAGTTGGTGCCTGTGTGCTGTGTGTGCTCCAGAGAACCCCAAAATGAGCAGCTTTCCTGTGGAGAAGCCACCGTGGAGCCTTGTACCTTCATTAATTTCTTGTTGAGGCCAGTTTAATGCTGGTGTCCAGGCTGGGCTGAGCGGCACTCCCGGTGGCCTCTGCCATCCTGTTGAGTTACACATCCACACCCCTCTCTCAGGAGCACTTTGTAGGAGCCCAGATAAACTCTTGCCACCAGCAGACCCCATAAATCCTCGTTACCATTTGCTCCAACCGATCTGCCCAATGTTTCTCCTCTCCCCAACAGCTCCCAAAGCCACCATAACTCTTCTCCAGGTCAAGTACTTCATGGCAGATGGATACATCCAATTTACATTTGCTGCCTCAGCTACATGTTTTTAGGCAAATCTTGTCCCTTCATACTGAAGGACCAGCTTGGGCCGGGCAGGCAAAGCCAAATGCCAGGGCCACATCTCTGGGAGAGGCAAAAGCCAGCCAGGATCAGCTGGGACAGACCCAAGGGCAAGAGGGAGGGGACAGTTCAGGGAATCAAGGCCAGCTCCTTCTCCCAGGAAGGACATTTTTGTCAACCAGCATCCCTGAGAACCAAACTCACAGCCAGGAGGGCACCAGCAGAGCCTCCTCCGCTCATCTTCTGGAGAAACTGGCATTTAATTTCCCATCACTTCTAATCCTCTTACTCCCGTGGACTCTGCGAGGGTGGATTTTGAGCTGTTCCGAGCTATATCATAATGTCAGGCAGATCCACAGGCTTTAGGCTCTGCTGAAGGGCTTAATAGAGATTTTTGTCACCCTGGAGAAGCTTGGGAGAAAGGAAAATTTCCCCCCACAAGTGCAGCCAGTGGGGTTGGGGGCCTGGTGGTGGCTGGAACTGGGGGAGAACAGAGGGGCCCAGCTTGGGACAAGGAACTATAAATATCCAGCCCCTGTACAGGCTCTACAGTGAAAGGAAATTGCCGATTATCTTTGGCGACACTTTATTAGTGAAGAACAGTTTGTTCTTTACACTCCTCTGCCTGTCTGCCTTTTTTAGATGAGAAACTACATGAAATATGCTGTAAAATACCTAATGTGCCTTTTTGGGGTAATAATTCAAAGTCCGTGTTCATAAATTCACTTTTTGTTAAAAAAAGGGGAAAAAATAGAAGTAGGAGATCCTGGGTAATTTATAACCCTTGCTCTGTGCTATTGCTCCCCAGCCACCAGGATGCTGCTGCTGCTCAGGGATTTGGATCCTGCACAGAGCCAGCACTCTGTTTGCAGCCCTTCATTTCAGCTGTTCAGGCTACATTAGGTTTTTCAAAGCCGAGGAACAATTTGGAAAACACATAAAGCCACTTCTGAGAGCTGGAGGGAAGTATCATATCCCTGGGATGGAACAGCACTGATACCTGTTTTGATAGACTGGCCAATTAAGAATTGCCAACAGAGATGGGGAATTTGCATTGGAATGTCATTTCAGTGGTGATGAATTGGAGCTCCCTACCTACGCTCTACCTGGTGGATGATCTCGTTTCATTTCTAGTGAGGCTCTGTCACTGTGCCTACACTCATGGCATTACTCACTCCAGGACGGAGAACACACTCCTTTCTCCCCAGAGAATCAGGGGGGCTGCAGCCAGGGACCCCCAAAGAGGGTGTTTCAGGTCTGCATTCAGGAGATGCCCAGGGCAAAGGCAGCTGCAGCTCTGGGCTCTTCCTTCCCAAGGCAAACAGTGGGGCTGCTCTCTGTTTGCTCTCCCTCCTGCTCTCAGGATTGAGTTATTATCCCTGCAATCATATTCTTAAGGTTAAGAACAAATATATGTAAGAACCTCGTGGAAAATTGGTCCACTTTGGAGTTGACAGAGGAGCACAATACTTCAAGCTGTCCTAACAGCTTCTCTGCTTAACAGAAACATTTTTCATTTCATTAGTGCCAAGTGCCCTCGTCATGCTGAGATTTGAAGATGAGTTTCTGTGTGAAATATGAGGAGTCTCCACTTGAGGCCACGTGGAGAGGGCTTGGTGCTCACTCTGAAGGGCTGAGGAATTCTCCCGCTCCCAGGGAGGCCAAATCAGGCACATGGGCAGCAGCAAAGCCACAGCACCCCAGCCAAGAGGGTCCCCTACTCAGAAAGCCCTAACAAACCCAGATTAGGATTGATGGTCCCTCACAGACAGTTCTCCAAACCTCCAACCATGACCTCAGGGCTGGTTTTGAGCTATGGTTCAATTTCTGCTTGTTGTGAGCTGAGACTGAGCACGTGATTAATCACTGGCTGGAACATCCAGGGCTGCACAAACAGGAATGTGGAGGGGAATTAGGCAAAGGTGTTCGGATGCAGAGTTCAGCATCTCGAGCACCTGGAGCTGCTGCATCCCAAACCCCACCAGCACATCCCAGACCTGCAGAAGTGCTCCTTTCCCTCTGGGGAAGGCCAGGATTTGGTTCCAAGCAGGGTATGAGGATCTTCAGGTCTAATAACAGCTTTAGGGAATTGCTGCACCTTGTGAGAGACTCCAGGGTCACCATCCCTGGCATTGTGATACCTCTCACCAGCCCTGGGGAGAGATGCAGGAGATGTCAGTGGAGTCACATCAGAAGCTGGAGATAAGGATGTTGAGGAATACCAGCACTGGAGCTCTGTGGAATGAGCAGTAGCTCCCACTTAGGTTTTATTAGCCAGATACATCATGTGCCAAGCACGCAGGAGGAAAATCAATGGCAAGAACTGAAGTTATGGACACTGATCCGGCAGCTGGAGCTGCTTCCCAACTCCTCCTGTAGCCAGTTCTCAGGGGCCTTGTGCAGACAGACTGTGGATCTTCCCAGAAGAAGCTCTGACTGATGAAAAGTATAGATTTACAGGGATTTGTGGACACCTTAGGGCAGAGGGCAAAGCTTTTTCTCACAGAGAGGCATCCCTGGATAGACCCAGCTGCATTCCCACCCCCAGAACAGAGTGCACTCGTGCTGCTGCACCTCCCTGGTACTGGGATACCAGTAACTACATGAGAGCCTGATTTCTTCCTCCCAGCTCCGTCCAGATCTGACATCTTCTATAAAAATTTAAATCCCAACCAAAGGTAACACTCAGACAAGGACAGAGCCCAGACGTGGCTCAGTCTTGACGACTTTATTAAAGTTTTAATATTCCTTTCACCTCCAGCTAATCTGGCAGTCGTGATTGGGACAAGGAGAAAATCAGGCTGAGGGAATGATGAGCGCCGTGCCTGGAGCTGAGCTCCACTGAGGGCTCCCCTCCCTGGCTTGGCTGCTCCCGTGCCCCCACTTTTTGCCACATTTGGCATCTTTTGGGAGAGCAGGCTGGCATCCTGTGGAGCCCATCTCTGGCTGCCAGTGTTAATAACACCCTTACAAAAACGCCTCAACCGGGATGGATGGATTTGCTGGAAACGCCTGCACCTCCTGCAGCTCCTGCAAGGACATATTTTAAAATGGAAATGAAACGCTGAGTGAAACCTGATTTGCTTAAAATAACTGTGGAGGTTGAATTGTTTTGTGCTGGAAGAACAAATAAACAAACAGAAGGCACAGGTTTGAGGAACGAGAGCACGCTGCGTGTGACACTTTTAATACAGAGTTATGGATGGCACCATCGCAGGAGAACATCCTGGTGGGATTGTGGAACAGGCTGCTTGTGCAAACAACTGCATCGCCAACCTGCGGGCCGGGGGATTATTAATGAGCGCTTCACCGGGACTTCTTTTGCAGAATTTCTAATGACTGCTTAAAAAAAACATGTAAATATGCATCCGTGCTTTGGCAGCCTGTGCCGGTAACACCGAGGGTTCTGCCCGTGGGAGGGCTGCAGGGGTGGCTCTGCCAGGACCAACGGAGCTGTTTAAGTCCAAGGCAGAATCTGCAGCCTCCTCTCGAGCTGGTCCCTTCCACAATTCTGGAATATCCTGTGCGAGGAGAACGCGGTGTTGGATGTCACTCACAGGGAATCAGGACAGAAGGGATGCTCCTCTTCCCCCGGTGTCACTCACAGGGAGTCAGGACAGAGGGGATGCTCCTCTTCCCCCGGTGTCAGTCACAGGGGGTCAGGACAGAGGGGATGCTCCTCTTCCCCTGGTGTCACTCACAGGGAGTCAGGACAGAGGGGATGCTCCTCTTCCCCTGGTGTTACTCACAGGGAGTCAGGACAGAAGGGATGCTCCTCTTCCCCTGGTGTCACTCACAAGGAGTCAGGACAGAGGGGATGCTCCTCTTCCCCTGGCTCAGCTGGGCTATCAAGAACAAGAAATGGCATTCAGGGAGAGGCTCCCTTGTCCTGCTACTGCTCCAGAGGGATGAGCATTAGGATGAGGCCGGGGGGAGCAGCAGGAGCATTCCCAGGCAGCACAGGGCGGGTCGATGGGAGACAATTGCAGTGTCACTGAATTGTTGTGTCCTGGACGCAGCTCCAGGCAGCGAGGAGCTGACAATAAACAGAATTTGCTGGGGGACTGTTGGTGAAACCCTGCTTATCGCCAGCTGTAAATTCGCTGTGGACACTTCCACCTTTATTTCCCACCCTGGGAACAATATCCCCTCACTGAACCAGGATATACTGCTGTCGTTCTGCTCCACCAGCCTCGCTGAGGAGCTCGTAAAAATTAAGGCACAGGTTTAGGTCGGTGAGATAAGGGCTCTGTGGTGCCAAAAACCAAGCTCAAAGTTGCTCCAGCCCAAGGAGGCTACAGCAGCAATGCCAGCTTCCCTCTTCCATGCTCAATTTGCTAAATTCTTGGAAACAATCATTAAAGAAGTGGCAGCACTTCCAGAAGTCTTATCCAGCTTTTCTTTAACCCTTAATTTTTTGCAAGGAAGGATAATTTGAGATGAGCACGTGCTGTTGGCACTCAGGTCCCACACCAGCCTCAGCAGCAGCTCCCACCCTCCTGCCTGCCATCAGAGGAGCAGAAATGGGAGGAAAATGGGTCTCCCAGCCAGTCCACACTGCCCTGGGCTGTGGCCCAGCTGAGCCTTCACCCCACGCTTTGCAGTGCTTTCAAATGACTAATCAATTATTCTTTATTAGGGTTATTTCTTTCATTAGTCGTTTCTTCAATGCTTTGAATGTTTCATTAGTCTCCTCTCAAGTTACAGTGGATTTCGAGCACTGTGGAAGAGGATAATTCATTTTATTAGGTCATTTATTTTCTGGGCACATTTTTAAAGGTCAATTAATCCATCTAAATGGAGGAGGAAGTATGGAATAGCACATAGAGCCTCCCTCCCCCTCTGCCAGAGAGCCTGGTGTGAGTTCACTTGCCCAGGTAGGGAGGGATGCACCAGTACCAGTGAATGCCATGTCCTGGTGTGACATTCCGACTGGAATTGTGCTTCCAGGAGCTGCTGGAAGCTATTATCCAGCTCCTACCTGAGGATGGAAGAGCTACTCAGCCCTCCCAAGCTGAGAGTAGCTGCTGTACCCATCCCTGTCCCCTCATTTCAGAGCATCTCCTGCCACCAGGATGGGTCCTGTCACGATTCACAGGTCCCAGCAGGGACAGGAAAGCTCCAGTCTCAGCACAGGGTGGTGAAGATCCATGGAGAGCTGGTCAGCCCCATTCTACACTCCTTTATCACCCCTTAGAGAACCTGAGACCAGCTCAGCCCAGGGAACCAAACCCAGGACACGCATCAGTGCCACTGTTCCTGCTTGTGTTTACATTTGTATTGATTCCCATGGTGTAAAACACCAATTATTTTAACTGAAAAATCCATGGACTGACCTAATAAAACTTCCCTTAAAACAGGCATAGAAAAGCATGAACGGCTTGATGCCTCCATAAAACTTTAAAGGTGAGTTTTATTCCAACTGGGAAATACCTGGAGATCTTTGAAAAGTCAAACCCTTCACATGCAGGAGCTGGAGAGGAGCCTGTGCCCTGCCTGGTGATGGGGAGACATGGACACCTCAATTTCTGGGGACAGCAGTGATGCTGCATGTGATTCCTCTCACCATCCTTGGTCTGATGCAGCAGGAAGATGCCACTTTGCCAAAAACACCCTGTTTTGGGGTCAGCTCAGCAGCTTTGTGAGTTGCTGCCCTCCCTCTGTGGGGTTTTTGCAATGACAAGCTGCAGACAGCAAAGAGCCGGGCATTCCTTCTTGGGAAGAGCCACCAGCCAGGGGAAATACAGATCAAACACCCCACCACGATGATTCAGAGAGCAGCTCTGATGCTGTAACAGCTTGGCAGAAGTAAATTAACGAGGGTGTGTGATTAGTCCCAGTGCCTGTGAAGGTGAAGCACAGAGCAGAGGCTGCTTCTGTTCCCTGCCCACCACACAGGACAGGACACATTTTTCAGCCATTGCAAACCTCTCCAGGTGTGTGCACCAGCCAAGGGCACAGGCACAGGGTGGCCTGATTCAGAAGAGTTCCTGCATCTTCCACCTTTGCTCAACCTCATTAAAGGAGCAGAAAAGCTTTGCCAGGGGCTCTTTATAAACCCCGGGCTGCTGAGCCGATCAATGCCGCCTCTGCGGCCGAGGGGACGCTCCTTTAATTGCAAAACAAAATATTTTTTTTTTCCCTCCTTCCAGTGCAGGAACGAGTTCCAACCTCTCGTGATGCCAGGCAGGTTTCAAACCACTTATTAAATAATGCAGAGCAAGAGTTAAAAATTGATGTTAAACTTGATTTCCTGTAGCCTCCTGAGAGGCCGCTCAGCTCGTTATAGCCGACGTCTGCGCCGCTCACCCCAAGCCTGCAGCGTGTTCGTGCTTATCAAACTCATGGAAAAGCTCCTTTAATAATCTCCTTTCCCATCCCTCAGTTTTGCAGGGCACTAACAGGCTCTTTCTAAAGGTGCCTGGTGCTGTGGGCTCGCTCTGCTGTGGGTCAGGGTCTCATCACCCACATGTTGCTCCTTCAGTGTCCTGGCAGAAGCTTCCTGCTGTCCCTGAGGTTTTATCCAGAACAGATGCCTAAAAATGGAAGGGCATGGATGGTGGGAAGCAGAGCTGCACTGAGAGGATGCTGAGGGCAGGTGGGGTGTGGTGGGTGACCTTGGTGCAGGAGCAGATCCCATGGACTTGGGTTTCAGCACCAGCCACCACCTCCAAGGGGAATCCCTTTGCCACACCCCATTTGCCCTCTGATGGTGCAGCAGCACTTGAGCTGGGAGATAAAATCCCTGTAGATGTATCCCAAATGTCCTGCAACAGGCTTAGGTTTCAAACAGACTAAATAAATATTAATAAACCATAAAGATCCCTTGCTCCTTTAGCAAAGGAGAGGGAAAACAGATAGGCTGGAGCTAACCAGAACATTATTTCCAGCTGAGGAGCTGGGCTGGCCCATGAGCCAGGATGAGCAGCCCTGGAGCTCCTGGGGCCCCGAGGTGGGAATGCTGTGATGGACTCCAGCCATGGAGCCCCTTCACTGAGCAAACCCAGTGCTGCCACCAAGCACTGCCCTCATCACTGCCACTGCCAGTCAGGGCATGCAGAACACCCTGTACCCCCTGTGACCACCACCCAGGGCACCCAGGGCTCACACCATCCTCTGGAAATGTCACCCAGGGCATCCAGGGCACCCAGGGCACACACCATCCTCTGGAAATGTCACCCTGTGGCACCCAGCTTGTGCCACCACTGCTACCCTGGGCAGGCAGGGCACCCAGCACTGCCTGTCACCAGCTCCTAGGACACCCAGCACCCACTGTCACTGCACCCAGGGCACCCAGCACTGCCTGTCACCAGCTCCTAGGACACCCAGCACCCACTGTCACTGCACCCAGGGCACCCAGCACTGCCTGTCACCAGCTCCTAGGACACCCAGCACCCACTGTCACTGCACCCAGGGCACCCAGCACTGCCTGTCACCAGCTCCTAGGACACCCAGCACCCACTGTCACTGCACCCAGGGCACCCAGTGCCTGCCATCAGCACAGCCTGTAAAAAGCTGATATTCCAAAAGCAGGGCAGGAGGTTTTGGACTCAGTCACTGTCCAGCCACAAGTGCAAACAGAAATTACCAGTGAGGGAAAACTTCCTGGAACCAGAAAGGAGCAGAACGATCTTCAGAGGAGCTGTTGAAGTGAATGAGAGAAGAAAAAGCCATTCAGCTTTTTAATATTTTGAGCCAGGCTTGGAAGAACAAACAACCATGTGAAAAGGAGCATCCTCTAAATTACCAGGGAACTGAGGGGCTCCCAGGCTAGTGGGGGCTTTCCTGCATCCCATAAAGCACTTTGTGAGGTCTGCTGCTGGGAAAATGATGAAAAGGGAGGGAATGCATTGAGAGTTTTGGGAATTTGTTTTGTGTTTTCTTTTAACAGGGCAAAAAATGTACCAAAAATGGCCTGGCCACCTTGGATCCCCATCAGAGGGAGATCAGAAGGCTCCTGGCTTTGCTGAGGGTGTGTGGGGGATGAGGAAACAAGAGGGAAGGCTGGCGTTTATAAATTGTAGCTATTAAATCTAAACGGGGGGAACGGGAAACAGGCCATAATTGAGCTAACCAGTCGTTTCAAGAGTAAAATCCCAATTTCAGCAGTCAGCAAGAAAGTTTTCATAAATAGAAATACCAACTGTTCAGGTGGAGAACTTAAAGATCTCCGCAGAAGTGAATGATAAAAGAGTTACTTGAATACATTCAGAGCCCATTGTTCGAGAGAAGAAAGCAGTAAAGAAGAAGAAAATAGGGCTCCTCAAAGTAATGAGTGGAGCAGATGAGGGAGAACAAAGGGCCGGCAGCTCTGCACCCACTTCATTTGTTCCCAGCTCATTGAGGGGAATGAGAAGCTCGAGGCTGTTTGATACCACTGAAAGGGTGATGTTATTAAAGCTCAGATAAATAAACCAGCAGGCACGGGCTGGGGGCTGCTCACACTCCTCAGGCTCTGGAAATGGAGTCTGGGGATTCTGGAGGGGGATCAGCATCTCTGGGGGGGCTGAAATGGGTCTGATTGCAGCCTGTGCCTCTGGCAGCCCTGGCAGGGGGGTCCCTGGCTCTGTGTTCTGCTCGGGATGGGCCAGGAGAGGTGTGCCAGCAGAGATGCCAGCAGAGATCACATTTAGGAATATCCAAAGGAGGCTGCAAAGATGGGGAAAGGCCTGGAGGGGCCACACGAGGATTTGAGGGTGCTGAGTGTGATCAGCTGGAGGAGACTGAGGTCAGACCTCATCAGGCTCTGCAGCTCCAACCTCTGCTCCCTGTGACAGGGACAGGACCCAGGGAATGGCTGGAGCTGGGCCAGGGGGGGTTAGGTTGGATTTTGGGGAAGGTTCTTCCCCCAAAGGGTGCTGGGCACTGCTCAGGCTCCCCAGGAATTGGCACAGCCCCGAGGCTGCCAGAGCTCCAGGAGTGTTTGGACAGGCTGGGATTGTTGGGATGTCTGTGCAGGGCTTGGGGTTAAATTTTGTGATATTTGTGGGTCCCCTCTATCTCAGCAGATTCTGTGATTTGATGAGAGATGTCCCAGTGCCTTGGACAGCCTCTGAGCCAGCACCACACTCCCTGTGCTGGAACAAGCTGCCCATAACCTCTCCTACCAAGCTGTTTATTGTTTTGGGCTGCATTTATTTCCAATTATGATTCAGTTTATCCCAATTAAATGCCACTTATACTTCAATGTAGTTATCCAGTCCAATACTCCTAATTAGTTTGTAAAGTATTAGAAGTCAATTTTAATTATTTCCAGTGGGTTTCAAGGAAATCTCAATTAGATATCTGTGCTTTTACTCCGAGCTGTGGCTATTCCTTCACTTCCCCAAGCATCATTTCCCTCCCCAAGTTCCCTGTGCCCACTGGTGGATCCAGCTGGAGCCACAGGGATCCACGGGGAGCTCTGGAAGTGGGGGCCACCCAAAGCCAGCGGGGTGACAGGGCCAGGCCACCCCTCCCTGGCAGCAGGAGCATCCCTGGGGGTGGGTACCAGGCAGGGCAAGCTGCTGTCACAGCCTCTGTGCCAGCTACCTGGGGAGCCTCCACGCTGATAATTATCTGTACTCACACGGTGCCTTTTTTTTTTTTGGTAATTGCTTCGTTTTGCATGGGATTCAATTACAGGAGCCACATGGGGAAAGTGCTGCACGGTTCAATTTTCTGGGGCTCGTTTGCTTTGGGGGGAAGCTGCAGCTGGGGAGGTCTGGCCCAGGTGTCCCTGTCCTTGGGGCAGTCCTGTCCCACAGGAGGTGACAAGTGTGGGTGCAGAGAGCAGAGCAGGCAGTGTGTGGATCTTTGGATCCACTTTTACTTGTTCTGTTTGATACTTATTCTGGTTTTTACTTATTTTACAGTGTCCAGTTCTGGCCCCTCAGTTTGGGAAGGACGTTGAG
This sequence comes from Peucedramus taeniatus, assembly GCA_013400575.1. Taxonomy (NCBI): domain Eukaryota; kingdom Metazoa; phylum Chordata; class Aves; order Passeriformes; family Fringillidae; genus Peucedramus; species Peucedramus taeniatus. Next base: position 246,403 of record WBNO01025626.1, on the reverse strand, counting down.
GTGTTTGACCATGTCCAGAGGAGGCAACGAGGCTGGAGAGGGGCTGTGAACACAAACCCTGTGAGGAACCACTGAGGGAGCTGGGGGTGTCCAGCCTGGAGAAAAGGAGACTCAGAGGTGACTTTATCACTCTCTACAGCTCCTGAAAGGTGCCTGTGCTCAGGTGGGGTTGGACTCTTTCTCCAGGCAGCACTGACAGAACCAGAGGTCAGTCTCAAGCTGTGCCAAGGGAAATATAGGTTGGATATTAGGAAAAAGTTTTTTCCAGAAAGGGTGATAAAGTTCTGGAATGGCTGCCTGGGGAGGTGGTGGAGTCACCATCCCTGGATGTGTTTAACAAAGCCTGGATGTGGCACTGGGTGCCAGGGTTTAGATGAGGTGTTTGGGGCTGGGTTGATGATCTTGAAGGTCTCTTCCAACCTGGTCATTCTGTGATTCTGTGTGTGATTCCATGCAAAGCTGAGGCTGAACTGATTTGCCCCAGCTCCTTCTTGATAAGAATGGTACTCACTAAACTTAATTTTGTGCACAGTCAAAACAGTGTCACTTCAGATGCTGATGAGCAGCTGCTGGTGCTCGCATCCCTTCCCATGTGGGTAAATGCTCCTCCTTGCACTGCGAAAGCTGAGTGGCAGAATCCCCACTTTAGGGTGGCAAAATAACAATATCAAACAAAAATTACAACACAAAAAAAATCTAAAGCAATTCTGGGCTTTGACTGGAGATGAATCCTCCTCTTTGCTCATTATAAAATACCTATTATCTCCCTTTATCTCCAAGCCACCGGTGTTATTTCAATTTAACAGTGTATGGGAAATGCAAGGGAATATAATAAAAGAACCACGGATGCACTATTTAATGTCAGAATGACAGATGCTTCAATTAGGCAGACACGGCTATTTCTCCCCAAAATAGATAAAGATGAAATTTTTATAAGATTGCCCTGTTTGTGTTTGTGATACTGTGCTGGTACACGCTTTCATCACAATACAAATTAATACAAAAGCTCCGATTTCAGTGGAAACCTGAAGGGATTTGACAGCAATTTTGCAAGATGCCAAGCTGGTTGGTCATTCCCTCAGCACAGGGAATGCCTTGGCTTTGACAGGGACAGAGTGGGCAGGATCAGGGCACCAACACAGCACAGCACTGACACAGCACTGGCACTGCATGGCCACGCTCTCCCAGCCCCCTGGGAGCCCTTGACTCCTCTGAAGGTCTCTCCTTTCCAGTGCTGCTCCATTCCAAGGCATGTTTGCACAGTAAGTGGGTCAAGGAATAGTCAACAGAAAAGTTATGTCTGTGTTTACCCAGGAATTATAGATATAGCCTGAATTATGCATGAATTAAAAAAGTCAACACGAGCGGCACAGTAAACACGTTGGCTTTGCCAGGGGTTTGAAGAGGGGGGATCAGGGGAGGGGGGTGCAGGGGAGGTTCCTGTGGTGTGGAAGTTAGAGTGAAGCCATGGAGTGCCAGGATCCAGGTGCTGTGTGCTGCCTGTGCCCTGGGGCCCAAGGGACTCCTGCACAGCCACTTGTGGCACTGAGTTTATTCCTGGCTTGAGCCTGGTGTTGATTGTTTCCCTGCTGTCAGCTCTGGCCGTTTGTCCCAGGTCAGATCCCTCACCCTGTTTGGGTAACGAAGCGCTGCAGACATCATTTATCACTCTATTTCAGCCAAAACAAGCATTACTCTCGTTTATTTATTAATCACTTTTCAAATTCAAAGGAAACATCTGTGCAGATTCGCAATTAAGGAGGTTTGTGGCTAGAGAGAGATTTCCCTGTAATTTCTATAAATAGACCCAGTGTTTATTCCTCATTGTCCCAATAATTCTGAGCACTAATGATCATCCTGATAAGCCTTCCCAAGGGCTGTAACCCTTCTCTGACCCTGTGACCCTCAGCATCCTGAGAGGAGAAGGAGGAGGTGATGCTGCAGTGCTGGTGTTGTTTTCCAGCAGCATTCCTACCAGGAAAGGCTGCTGATAGGAGGGAATCCTCCTCCCATGAGGTGGGTGATGGAAGCAGCCCTATCCCAGAGGCCACACCAGCCACCCCAGTGATCCCAAGAGCATCATCTGACCACCCTCAAGCCCTGGGAGGGGTCTTTTGCTGCTCTGCAAACCCCAAAAAGGGGAAATCCCAGAACTCTCATGCCACCAGCACATCAGGGATGACTGTGCTGAACTGCTCTCATTCCTTCCTGCTTCCTAATTCAGCCCCAACGTGTCACTCATCCACCACAGCCTGAAGCCTCATCCCACCACAGCACTGGGCTTTGCTGCTCTACTTGGGGCACTCTGAGCTCCCCCCACTCCCCAAAGCCACCCCTCTGTTCCTGAGAGCCTGGATCAGGCTCACGAAGTTCCATGTGCTTTTAGGAACAGGGAGTGTATTTATAATCCAAAAGGCATCCTCGGGGACAAAAATTATAAATGAGTTGTTACAACTCAGCAGTTTGATCCAGTTCTGGGACTTAAAAGATTTGTTAATGATAAATATGTTAATGCCATTAGCATTTCAGAGGAGGAGAGGATGATGGAGCACAGGAGAGACCTCAGGACAATCAAGACAGCTTCATCTCATGGCAGCGACGTGTGACAGGCAGAAGGCACTGCCTGAACTGCCACAGCGAGTCACACCTTGACCCCAAGGCCACCAGGCCACCATTTTTCCTTCTTGCCTCTGCTCCAGCACATGAGGAGCATCTCATATGTCACACCTCATCATCTTGTGTCATCTCATCTCATCTCATATCATCTCGTCTCGTCTCATCTCATCTTGTCTCGTCTCGTCTCGTCTCATCTCATCTCATCCCACCCTCCTGCCACACTGGGGCTGCTTTTTCCCATCTCATCCCAGCCCAGGCCTTGGCACCAGCCATGCTGGCTGCATTCTCAGAACTTTCACACCTGGGAGCTCAACTGCTCCTGAGGACTTTGGGAACTCCATATTTCACCAATTTCTTCCATTTCAGGCCTATCCATCACCGTCTCTTAGCAGGAATTTCCATATTCCAGACATGCTCTGCTCTGCCAGCCATCCCTTCCGAGCGGGCTCTAACCTGGTTTGCCTCACGCAGATATGAGTAACACATTTAACCTTTTTTATGAGGTATGTTTATTGTTTTCAGGCCTCCACTTTCCAAATCTGCTCCCAACAGACATTTGTCTTTTTGAAGTTCCCAGTGTTTCCAGTGCAGAGCCTGAGAATCAATACAGCTCACATCCCTTCAGCTTTCCCAGCCGCCGGATCCAGATTGGATTTAAGCCGGGCTCCATCCCCCGTTAGGCTTTAAGCAGCCCGAGATGGAGCTTTATTGACTGTGGTGGGAAAGCCTGATTTATCCCTGCTGCTCATCAGCTCCATTTGCCCAACGGAGCCGCTCCTAGGGATGGCTGGGAGTTGGGACTATAAACATATTTCACACTCTTCTCCTGAAAGAGGTAAAACACGGAGTAAGACGGCTCTATTCTATCAGCCTCTGGTTATTCTCTCCAATATTTATTTCAAAGCCCTGCGCGAGCCCCCTTTGTGCGGGGAGGAGATAAACCTGTGTTTGAACTAATTGCAAATCACTTTTCCTGGCGGAGGAGCCGTGCGAGGGTGGCTTTGCTGGAACAGCAGCGTGTTTAGGCAGCGGCTCTGAACGTGCTGGGAAACTCACCAGGAGGGAGAGAGCTCAGCACAAACCCGGGGCTGAGCCCTTCCCTGCCTGCCCTCACCCCATGCACAGCAGGAGAAGCTCCTCGCCCCCGGCTTGTGGCCGCATTTCTCTTCACAGAGAAAAGCAAGGCACAACGGTTCCCAAGGATTTTCTGGGAAAGGCAGTGAGAACCCTCAGAGAAGAAAAAATGATTCTTATCTCTGTTCGCTTCTCCTGTGTTTTGCACATGTGGAATGTCTCGGGAAGATTGTTTACCTGAAGGGATTTGGTAATTGGATTCTGGTGATGGTTGTTTAAGTCCATTGGCCAATTAGAGCCAAAGCTGTGTCGACTGCTTGAGACATTCACGAGTTTTCTTTATTATCTGTTTAGCATTCTGTAAGTATCCTTTCTGTATTCTTTAGATAGTATTCTTCAATATATTATAGTATAAATAAGTAATAAACTAGCCTTCTGACAACATGGAGTCAGACCATCATTCTTCCCATCAGTCGGGGCAAAATAACACCGGTACCAGCTCTCCCTCCTGCACGGCAGCTCAGAGCCAGCTCCATGCCATCCTTTGGAAGCAAAGCTGAGCAGATCTCCCTGTCCATGGGATCCCTCATCTGGAGGCATCTGCAGCTGCTGCTCCAGATGCCGAGGCCTCTCCCGGCACAGCTCCCACGCTGTCCTGTGGGTGACGTGGAAGAGCCAGATGCCTGGCACGGGGCTCACAGCGCTCTGCCGTCGGGAAGCCTCGGGGAGAGCTTTGCTGGGATGAGCCATGCAGCTGCTCAGCCCTTCCATCCTTACAAAGCCACACCCCAAAGAACCGGTGCCAGCGCTGGAACTGCAAAAGATCTGGGGAAAAAAAAAAAAATTATAAAAAAAAAGAAGAAGGATGTGGAAGGTGAGAAGGTGGTCTGGCAGCTGCATCTTCTGGCTCCCTGCTGGCATCCCAGCCAAATCCCTCCAGGGATCTGACCTGTGGGCAAGCAGAGAGTGTGGCTTGTGAGCTGCATGAGGAGCCAGGGCTGCTCAGGTCCTGCTCCTGTTGGGATCTCTGTTATCACCACTCCACGTCTGGCAAAATCCACAGGCAGAAGTCAATCCATGTGCCAGCCACGGCCACCTGATCAAGAGGGGAAAGGGAGTGAGCCCGTGCTGCCATGAGCTGGGCTATTCCTGGCACTTACTGTCGCTCTTTACTTGTGGATAATTCCTGCACGGAGTTCTGTTTCCTCCCAGGAGAGGGCAATGCCACACGCACTGAGGCCACCCTGCTGGGAGGGCTCCTGCCCGCTGGGCTGGGGAGATGCCCCTGGAGTGGGCAGCAGGACAGGGCAGTGCCCCCACTCACACAGCCCCTGCTGCCAGCACTCCCACAGGAGGCAGATCCCTCTGAAAACCAACCTTCCCTTGCCTCCGCTGAAGGTGGCCTGAAAATCCCGGAGTGTGTGTGCTTTAGCAATTCAGGAGAAATTAAACCAGCTTATTCTCAGGAAATCATCCGTTTCCCAGAGAGCGCGGGATGACGGCTGCTGGCACCCGCCCAGCTCGCTGTTAACAAGCGAGCTCGGAATATGAGGCAGCAGATCCGATGCGAATTATTTTTGCAAAGCCGGAGGATTTCATCTCAGATGAGCTGCCAAAGTGGGAAGTTTTAATAAGTGTAATCCTCCAACATAATTAACCAGTGAAGAGATTGGCCCTGGAAGGTTTAAGCACTGCAGTCCGAGGGCTGAGAACGGGTGTTGGGACTGCAGCCTCGAGCCGTCCTCCTCCTAATCAAGGGGCAGGAAGGTGGTCCTGCAGCCTGCCCTCCTTCTGGCATTGCTCCATCAGATCTTTCCCGAGGCAGCAGAAGCAGGGAGAAGAGTTTTGGATCCAGCAAACCCCCCCAAATTGCTCCTTAGAGAAGCTATGGTGGGCAGAGCTTCACACCAAGCAAGTCTGGGATGGCCCCTCCAGTGCTGGTTAAATACAGAGAGATTTGGAAGCTGACGAGCAGGATCCCTGCAAGATGTTTGGATTTGGGATGAGGTTCCTGGCCACAGGAGTGGGAGAGCCAGTGCAGCTGATCATCCTTTCTGCTGTCAGCCCCACGCAATTCCCCAGCGAGCAGAGTTGCTTAAAGATGCGTATTAAGGCAATCATGTTGTCTGCTCTGCCCCGCTCCCGTGACAGCTTCCCCCAGCATGGCCAGGGTGGGAAGTTCTATTCGTGTCATGTCAGGAGTGTGGATGAGCTCTCAGGAGAGCCCTTTGTTACTGGGAAGTGGCATCTCTGTCGTGTAGTCCAGAGAGAAATCGATGAGAAAACGACTCCGGGATCAGTGGACGAGGCTGATGACTCTTTCCTGTTACACTTTGGTTTGTGCAAAGGGGGGAGAATGGTTGTGGGGTAACTGGGGCTGCCCTGTGATATTGGGGCTGTTTTTTCCCATCCCACCTGTGTTTTCCGGGCAGCAGCTCCCCTGGGAGCCCAGTACAGCAGTCAGCAGGTCGGATGTCCTTGGGGTGAATTCCTTCATGCTCAGCAAGTCTTTCTTGCCACAAGCAGCAAGAGGGAAATAGAGGAAAAATGATCAGATTTTCTCCTTCATTGAAACAGTGGAATATTGGCTCCTGGTAGATAAGACAAAGAAGGGATAAAGGGTCGCATTTCCATTAGATCTTCTTAATTGGGCTTTTTCCTGAAAGCAAAAAATCAATATTTTCATCGACATGAACCCAGTAAGCTCTTTGGGTCATTTGTAATAACACAAATCTGGGCCTTGTACGTGTGGACTGAAGGAGTGAGGGCAGCTGCCTGCTGCAGGCCTGGGACCATGGCACGGGTTGAAAATGCCACGAGCAAGGAGTTGCTGTGCTGTCCCAAAGGGATTGGTGCTGTGCCACAGGGATCAGGACCATGCTGGCATTGGCATCCCAGCTGGGTGCCAGTGGGGATGCCAGCCAAGGTCTGGTGTTGGAAGCCCAGCTGGGTGCCAGCATCAGGATCCCAGTCTGGGTCTGGTTTTGGAAGCCCATCCAGGGTCTGATGTTGGAAGTCCAGCTAGGTTCCAGCACTGGGATCCTGCCCAGGGTCTGATGTTGTGATCCCAGCCTGGGTTTGGTTTTGGAAGCCCAGCTGGGTGCTGTCACCCTGTTCTTCTAAACTTTTCTAAGCCTTCTGATGTTTACATTTTTGTAATGGAGTTTCTCACGCACTTTTCATGTAAATAGTGATTGTTTTGCATTCCTTTCTGGAGGAGGAGAAAATTGATGGACTCTTGGTTTGACCAGTGTGGTTGGAGAGGTGGCAACTTCACCCTCCAATCCCTGGCCACCTTTTGGAATTCTATAAATATCGGAGTCAGAAAATAAAATCTCTCTTTTTTGCCCTGAATTTCCAAGTAAGTGTGTGTGGTTCAATTCGTGTTGTATTGCAACAGGGTGCCAGCATTGGGATCCCAGCTGGGGGATGGTGCTGGGATCCCAGCCTGGGTCTGGTGTGGGAAGTCCAGCTAGGTTCCAGCATTGGGATCCCAGCCAGGATTTGGTTTTGGAAGCCCAGCTGGGTGCCAGTGTTGGGATCCCAGCTGCGGGCTGGTGTTGGAAGCCCAGCTAGGTTCCAGCACTGGGATCCTGTCCAGGGTCTGTTGTTGGGATCCCAGCTGGGTTTGGGGAATGAAGCTGGGATCCCAGCCTGGGTTTGGTGTTGGAAGCCCAGCTGGGTGCCAGCGGTGTGCGAGCGATCAAAGACTTCAGCGCTGGAGGAAAAAAAAAAACCAATTCTGAGCCCAGCATCCTCAGTCAATATCTGCCAAATCCTAAGAAATTTGCCACCTTGAAGTAACGGAGGTGCAAAATAGAGCCGATTAGAAAAATTAAACTCAGGCTGAGCTGGAAGAAAGGCCATTCAGCTCACTGCAAACATTATCTGCTCTAATTGGAAGCTTTGTTTAATTTGGCTTTGAAATTGAATTCCTTTTCCTTCCTGGAGAACGGTTATTACCTTAATTCTCCTCTTTGAATAAGACCATTTATATGGTCAAATACAGCTTGTTTGCAGCACAGCAAGCCCAGGAGCAGAGCAGCCACAGCCTCCCCCAGTCCTCCAGCCCCCTCCTCAACCCCCGTGCTGTTCCCTGGTGTCGATGCACGATGCAGTTCACCCTCCTCATGCTGGCCTTGCTTGGTAATTACATTATTCATGGGAAGAGTGAAAGATCTGTTCACACTTCACCCTCCCTCCCAGGCAGACTTCCCACGTTCCCATTTGCCTTTGGGGCAGCAAAAGTGGAGGTAACTCCAGGGCATGGAGATTCCCAGCTGGGGACATTGGGCTTCCCCAGGGAAGAGAAGCACATCCTCGTGGATCCATGGCTGCTGCTCTTCAGGGTGAGACATCAAAGTGAATTTTCCTGTCTCCACACCAGCTCTTCTTCGCTTATTCCACCGTCCTGTTCCTAATTTGCAGAACAGCAATTGAGGGAAGACAACAGCGTAATGAAGGCATTGCATCCCAATTTCCAAGTGTGGCCAACAAGATCCATCAGGCACTTTGGGAAAATCAAGAACTTTATCTCCAATCAGCCGGCTTTTATCTGCTTAGGGATAAACAAGGCTGAGGAACCAGCGGTAGCAACAGCTGCATCGTAAACAAGCTTGAAACCAGACCCTTCTGCTGGAAGTAAATAATTGATCTCCGAAAAATTCTGCTTAGGCAAAGCCATTTCGATTACCTGGTAGATGACGATGGGTGTGGAGAGAGGTTAACGGCTCTGAAATATTTAAGGAGAAGATGTTTGCCTGGCCATACAGTAGTTTGTCTTTAATTTACCCAAAAGAGGAGATTATTTGAGTAGTGAAGAGACAGGGAGGCACAACTCCCTCCAGCCCCAGTCTTCGTGCAACCTGGCCTGTGGAAGATGTCCCTGCCTGTAGCAGAGGGTTGGAACAAGACGAGCTTTAAGGTCCCTTCCTCTTGGGATTCCCCTGCCTGGGATGTTCCCGAGAGTCCTTTTTCACAGCCAGATGATCGAAGAAAGAGTCAGAACTCCTTGGCTTTTTCTCTCAAGGTTGTTTCTTTTCTCTTATCTATAACATGTTCTCCCTGCCCAGCCCAGATGCTCTCAGCAGCTCAGCTCAAGGCACACTGCCCACCCCCGGGGCTCTGTTGTCTTTTTATACTATAAACTACACAGACATTATTTACAGTTAATCCCCAATATCCATCACCTATGTTAGACAGTCAGTTTCTACTCTAAACCAATCCCAAAGTGCCACCATCACCAAGAAGATGGAGGCCATCAAGAAGAAGGAAGGAGGGCAGTGCACACCGAGATTCCTCCATCTTGACCCCCCTGTACACTTCTTGACCCCCCTGTACACTTATCATATAAATCTTAACATTTTATTTTTCTACTCAGTGATAAGCTAATCATTCTACTTTACTTTCCCTGGTTTGTAACTCTTCACATACAGTTGGTAATTTTTTCCATGGCTCAAGATTGAAGGCAAAAGGGTCTTGGGCTCTCCCTGAGCCCCCTGCCCGGGGCTCAGCCCATCCAAAGCAGCAAGAGAGATGTCCTGGTTTCCCACACCTTCCACTGCTCCAGTCTGTTCCTTGGAGGTGACAGGTGTCCCTTTGATGGGTACAGGTGGCAGAGGAGCCCTCCAAGCTCCAAGGGAGCACACAGTGCCGGGCTGGGAGCCGGGCTGTGCCGTGCTGTGCCGCTCACAGCGCTATCAAAGCCTCGGTGTTATCGCCACGGCGGGCGCGAGCGATCGGCTTTGGTTTCGTGAGAGCTTTGATCATGCTACCTCAGCTGTGGGAAATGCGTGGTTCCCTTTGTTTCGCTTAACTTCCCTTTCTTCACTTTCATCCTCATAAATAATTTATTCTTGTTTGTTCTGTTCACTTTCATATTTTTGTTTTCTTCGCCATTAAAATTCAGCTTCAGTGGCTTGTGGAGAAACTTTGAAGATCTCCCTCCCTGTCCTCAACCTTTCAGGGGGAACAAATTCCTCCCAGGTGTGGTCATGGGGAGGGAGGCACTTAACCCCTTCTCTCCTGGCTGCTCCTCACAGAGTGCCCACCCTCAGCCCTGGTCCCCCACACCTCTGGGGTGTGAAGCATCTCCAAGGATGCCGCAGGTCCCAAGAGTGGGAGTGGCTGTGAGGGACATGGACAGAGCCACAGCCCTGCCGAGGGACTGACCGTGAGGATGAAACAACTTCTGACATTATAATGCGTTCTGCTTTGGATCTGCTGGGTCAATAAAAGCCTTCTCTAAGGAGGGAGTGCTTCTCTCATCTTGAAAAGATTTTAAATTTTCAAAGCAGAGCATAGATTCAGTGGACAGAAATGCACTCATGCAGCTGCTGAGGAGGTCTCTCAAAACCACAGTACAGCTCATCCCCTGCCCTCACCCTGGCCTCAGCCACCCACCCCCTTCCCTTTCCCTGCAGCAGCTTACCTAGCCGATCTTGTTTTTTACAGACCTCTCTTTTTTCACGTTTTGCCCCTATTTTTCCACGCTGAAAGATGGATTTTATTATATTCACCCTTAAACCCTCCAACACAAAGTGCATCTTCCATTTCCCCTCTCCTCTGTTCTCCCCACGTGGCTCATCCAAGGTTCAGTAACTGCACCTGAGCTCACACCAGCATCTGGGAGTTTGGTTCACTGTTGGTGTGGTTCACTTGGTANCTGAGCTCACACCAGCATCTGGGAGTGTAGTGAAACACATCTGGTGGTGAAACACACCAGGTTTTCCCACTTTGGTGATGGCTTTCAATCCCACCAGGTGAGAGCTAGGCTCGCTCTCTGGCGAGATCTGGAGCTTGCCTGTGCCCTGTCAGCACGCTGGGAACCAGGCTGTTTGCCCTCCCGGATAAACATGTCATCCGCAGCCTTTTCCAAGCATCAGGAAGGTAATTACTCAGAGGGGAAGCGAGCTGCCTCTGCATTAGCAGGTATCATTTGTTCTGGGGTCGCAAATTGCGCTGTTGTCACTGCTAATGCTCTGACAGCAGCACCCGAGGCCCTTTGGAAGGGGAGGGTGCTGCTCCCCGCCGTGCTGAGCCCAGCATCGCTCGTCTCCTCCGGTTACCGTCAGTATTAAAAGCGGATCCCAGAGAACTGGGTGTGCTTTCCAGTTCAGGGAGGCTCAGCGTGCCTGTGCCACCTCCAGCTGCCCAGTGCAATGCAGGGGCAATTACCGGTGATTATCAAACGTGTCAGTGATGTGACTTACCCCAGAGGAGCTGGGAGAGCTCTTTAAACTGCTGATCCCGCAGCCCAAAGTCCAGGGGAGGACCCGGCAAAATTGGCTGAGAGCGGTCTCGGCCCTTGCGTGCTGTGAGATCCTGCCTGCGAGGCTGCCTCTGGGGAGACCTCGCTCTGATTGCAGCTCCTGTCTGAGATTTCTGGGTCAGGATTATTGATTGGGATCATTAATTGGCCTGGCTGTGTGAGCGCTGGGGCCGCAGGGCTCCGAGGTGCCTCCGTAGGCAGATCTCCGCAGCCTGCTGAGGCTCCGTGCTGGGTCTCCCAGCAGCTGCTGCTGGCTCTGTGCCTTTTCTCTGCCTTTCTTTCATGGCTTCTAAACACCGGGGTGACCCCTTTGCCCTCACCCCTGTGTGGCCATGCCCTGCTCCCGGGCTGGCAGGTCTCTGTGGGTGTCAGCACCCGGTGTCACCGCAGCTCCCTGGGGATGGAGAGGGACCCGATCCCGGTGTGGGTGTGCAGGAGACCTCCCTGTGCCATCCTCAGTGCAGCTGGCACAGTTTTAACTGCTCCCACAGGACAGAGAGGGTGCAAACCCCACCTGTGAAAAGGTACATTTGTTTGTGAGGAAACTTTCTATCTAGGACTCTCCCGTGTTTCAAGCTGCGGGGCTTATGGCGAATAATCACCATTGGATGTGTGTGTCTCTGCTGCTGTGGGATTTATAACATCCAGAAAACAGACAAGCCCAGGATAGCACCTTAACCAACACGTGTTATGTCAGTTCACACCATGTTACCCTCCCTGCATATTTTCTGTGCTAATCGGATTTGACTTCCCTGCAAACTGACAGCGCTCGCAGGTTGGCACACAGGCACACACCACTCCTGGAATTAAAAATAGTCAGTAATCGGCACCGCTGGGCAGCTTTGATCTCAATCCCATGCAGAGCGTGATGGTTTTCCAGCTCAGGCACACAGGCCAGGCACGGATAGGAGTCTGTTGGTGCAGTGGGCTGCTGAACATCCCGAGGGACGTGCTGTGAGTTCCTGTGCCTCTGCAGCGTGCCAGAAACGATCCATTTTAGGGCTGGGGATCGAGGTTGAGGTCTCAGAGGGACCTGAAATTCCAGATCCTGTCAAAATGAGTGGGTTCACTTCCAGTGAGTCATCCATGTGAAGCAGCAGGCTGGAGTCTGAGGTGGTGGGATGGGCTGGGGGTCCTGCTGGGGCTCATGGGCAGGAGCAGCCCGGCACACCGGGCACTGCTCCAGCTGCAGGAGCTGTCCTGCCTCTGGTGACACCTCTGCTGAGTGCAGTGCATCGGGTTAGCTCGCAGCAGGCAGCTCTGAGTGCTGCCAAAGTGCTGCTGCTCATCCTGATGAGAGCTTCAGCCACCCGGGAAGCGGGGAAGGGTCTCCCGAAATAGCCTCCTCTGCTGCTGTGGGAAGAGGCTCCGCTTTGGGGAGGAGCCGAGGAGATCACACATCGTGAGCTCCGGTTCCATCGTGACAGACAAAGCAAAGGCTCTTCCCAGAACCCAACTCCCAACTGCAGGGCTTTGAGCAGCAGTGGCTGGTTTGAAGGAAACAGGAATTTCTTTGCCCAGAGGAGGGAGGGAAGACAATAGATAGAGCTGGGTTAAACAGTAATCACAGGTTGAGGGAAAGAACAGAGGAATTTAAAGCTAATTAAAAGTATCTGAGGTTTTTTAAAACCACTTCTAAAGCAGATAAATGGAAATAACCCACCGGGTGCTGATGAGCTTTGAATTTTGTTAGGAATCACAGAAGAATAAATTTAGCAAATCACCAGGAAAGGCTAATGCAGCCCTGGCGTTCCAGCACACAGCCAGCACTGGTAATTCTCCAAATTCCTGACAATTATCCATTCCAGGAGACACTTCCACTTATCTTACCTCACCTTAACACCTTCCTATTGAACTCTGCCTGTGATTAATCTTTGTTCTTGCTCACCTTTCTCTGTTCTCCATTATCGCTTTCCTGTGCAGTGACATCCATCCTCACCTGCCTGCCCCTTTTCCTGTGGCTGCTCCATTTCAGAGGGATTAAGCTTTTAATTGCAGGGAGTTTTTTTGCTTCATCACTGCATCATCACAGAGTTGCCTGCCAGCTCTTTGAGGCTTCTGGGGCAGCTCAAATTCTTCCCAGAAGGATGGGTGGGATGCTGAGGATGGCAGCTCCCTTCCAGGAGAGCAGGATTTGATCCAGACCCCAACCAGACAATGGTGAGGGCAGCAGCTTTGGGCTCTTAAGGAATATGGAAGTGGGAATTTTCCAGAAACTGAGGGGGTTTTGAGAGAAGGATAAATGCAAGATGGAAAATACCAAGGGAAGAAGGATGGCAGCCCTGGGACATCTCAGCTTCCCTGAGTGCAGGGAACTGGGGAACAGGGAGGAGAGCAATGTGGGATGTCAGAGTAAGGAAGAGGAGATAATAATAATAATAAAAAGGGAAATGAAATAAACACAAGAGAAATCCAAGCTGCATCTCAATAGACTGTAGAGTTCAATGAGCAGCTGGGACAAAAAAAAAAAAAAAACAACCTGCAAACACTGTGGTTCCTGAATAATAGAGATGGGAGAGCAGGTGATGATAAGGCGACCAAAGGAAGGAAGGTGGGAAAAAATAGAAAGGAGAAATTACTGGAGGGAGAAACCTGCAGGTGATGTGCTATTTTACTATGCTAATAAAGAGATGAAAGCAACTGGAACAGGAGTAGAGACTGGAAAAAGTCTTACTTTTGTTGGAAAGAATAAGAGGATAAACGTTTTTAACATTTATGAAGTAGCAAAATAAAGCAAAGAAAGGCTCAGAACATCAGCTCGTAGATGAGGAAATTAAAGCACATAAAATATTTATTCATTTGTGCTTAGTGGCTGTCAGCCATGCATGCATTGGAGAAATGGGATGTTTCTAGGCACAGTTTCATTCCTGCTCCTATTTTTCCCTCCTTTCCCAGGGATGAACAGGAACAATTTGGTGAATGGTAGCTGAACGCTCGGCTCATTTTCTACATTCCATTAATGTTTCATTTCTTAATACCCTTGAAACAAAAATGGGAAGTTGGTATAAAACATTATTCTCCTTTCAAATCACAAAGAAGAGGAGCGTGGTTCCAGGCCAGGCAGCAAGATTACAAACTGGCATCTGTGTTAAAATGGGAATGCAGTGCTGGTGTCAGTGCCAGGCTGGAAGAGGCCTTTTAATGAGCCACAGAAAGAGGGATGTAACACAGGTTTTTCCATGTCACCAGCTGTCTCCAGCCTGGCCCAAGAGGACCATTTCTGAAGAAAGCTCTTGGCTCCTTGTCTCTGAATGTTTCACCTGCCATCCTCACCAACACAGGGAGCAGATTCTTTGCTCCAGGCAACTTATCAGCTACTGCACTGGCAAGGAAAGCAGCTTCCTAGTGACAGATGTGGGCCTCAGTGGCTGAGGTGGCACAGGAGCTCTGTGTGTCCCCAGATCTTTGTTAGATGCCTCTCTCAGTGCTGCTGCAGGAACGGTGCCACCAGCACTCGGAAGCTGCTCCTGGACTTCAGCACCAGGGAGAGGGGCTGCGAGGAAGACCTGGCTTTGGAGAATCCCTGTCTGCCCCTTCTTGTGTCTTTCTGGAAGAAATCCAGCTGTGCACGGAGGGCAGGAGCAAGGCACAGATCAGCACTGGGTTGGAGCGCTGCGCCTTTGTGCCCGGGCGGGGCGAGGGGTGGGCAGGGGCTGCACCTGGGCAGGGCTCACCTGCAGCTCCGGGGGCTCGGATGCTCCGGGGGCTCGGCAGCAGCTCCGGGGGCTCGGTAGCACCGGGGGCTCGGCAGCTCCGGGGGCACGGCAGTTCCTGCACCGGCAGCGTGGCACGGAGAGGGTTCACTCACCCCCATCGCCTGCGGGGCAGAGCTGCCCCCAGGCAGTGCCGTGTCAGCCTCTGGCCTATTGCTGACTTTAATTTGCTGGATGGGGAATCCCGGGCGCTCCAGCCTTGGCTGGCACCGCCTGCTGCCTGTCAGATACATTTACACTCCAACAGCAGCGTCGAGACTTGACCAGCCCTCAGCTCACTCCTGCTCCTGTCCTTTAGGAAGCAGCTCTTTCCCTTTGCCAGGCTGTCCTGATTTACCTGGGCAGATGTGGGTGTGTACCCACCTTCCTGCCCTGTTTGGGCTGGGGGAGCCCAGCCAGGATTTCCTGGGATGGGTGGGCAGATCTGCCTGGAGGATGCAGGGATGTGATATCAGGTGTGGAGCAGCACCTTGGGCAGCCTGGGGCTCTGCCTCTCTATTGTGCCTGGCCTGGCTGGGTGTCAGGGATGGCAGGAGCACCAGGATCTCTGGCTGGAGGAGGAGAAGGCAGCAGGGCTGGAGCTGCACCTTCCCGGGCAGTGCTGTAGGCAGGAGCTACCCTGTCCTTCCAGCCAAGGTCAGGTCAGCGCTTGTTTTTTTGCAGAATTACAAGTGCTAATGTTACATTACATGTTTTCCTGGGTCTCTTGGGATTAATGGCAAAGCTGCTGGTTAGCCCGAGGGATTTTCTAAATCCTCCCCTTCCAGGAGCGCTATCGCAGGAGAGCTGTGCGTGAGCCTTGGGCAGGCTGGGAAGTGCAGGGGAGCCTGTGCTGCTGCCTTTGCAGCCTTCTGTAAAGCACAGAGGTGTCAATATTAATTTCATCATAAAGCTCAAAACCTCCCTTGATTTCTCGCTTTATCAGAAATGATAAATTCCTAGAGAATTTCTCGGTCTGGATGCTACCGTTTCCAGTGAGGTACTTGGATAATGGAAGGTAAAATCAATCCATTGACTTCAATTGGGATCTGCCAACTTGCATCAGCTGAAAAGATGCTCTTTTTTTTTTGTCTTCTGGTGACAATCTTATCAAAGTAGGGCTGGCCCTGCCTGAGAAAAGGAGATGCTGATAACCACAACGAACAGTTCGCTGCACACCCAGATGATGTAACTTCCATCTCTGATGCAGGATCAGAATTTTCTCAAGGACAGATAAAAACAGAAGCAGCAATTTCTCAGGGTCGTGGCTGACAAAGCACTTTAACAGCTTCTAATGGCACTTGTGGAAGGTGCACAGGAGCTCCTGCACTGTGGCAATTACGAAGTTCATGAGCTGCAGTTGCCACGTGTCACAGTTGTGCCCAGCTGGAAGCCAGGTGCCACGGAGAGCTGGTGAGCATCCCCTGCAGAAAGGAGTCTAACCCTAATCCCTGCCAGCTGCTGAAATCAAGGAAAGCCTACAGGGCTCCATTTTCTTAGGGGGATGAAGCTTGGAAACTCAAGGGTGGGGTGACTGAGCTGTGTATGGATGTAGCTGTAAGGAGGAAACCAGCAGCAGAGTGAGGGATGTGTCCTCTGCCTCAGCTGTGCTGCTCCTGCATGTCCTGCTGTCCTCTGAAGAGCATCCTGTGCTCCTCTCATCCTCACTGGGTTCCCAAACCCCTCCTGTTCCCTCGAGGCCTTCAGCAACAACAGTTCTGCATATAGACTCTCTCACAAGCCCTGGCACTCGATTCAATCACTGCTTAATCTAACCCTCTAATTTAATCAATACTTCATGGACAGGGTCTTTGTTTAAAAACCCAAACAAACACAAAACCTTCCAGACTCTTTTGTGATTGCTTTGTGCAGGTGTTATTAGGTTAATGCAATCAGCAGCGATAAAGCTGCTCTCCATGTAATGAGGGATCAGCCTTTCTGTGGGTGCTGCGCAAGGGAAGGAAGCAGGAGGAAAGAAACCACAAGCTGGGTACTTGAGATGTTACCAGAGACACCACTAGATTCAGGGTGACCCTTTCTGCTGCAGGAATAATGGCAGGCACCAGCAAGTGTTCCACCTCCTCTCCAGCTGCTCTGAGTGAGAAGCAAGGTGTGCTGCAGTGTCAAGAGGCCAGGAAGGATGGACACAGGTCAGAGGATGGAGGTGGACTGCGTGGTTTTCCAAGGTGGTGTGGCTCTTAGAGTGGGGAGTGTGGGCTCTGGTTGCTCTGGGTGATGCTGCTCTTCCTCACTGGAGCTCCAGCTGTGCTGGGGCCCTGGCACATGGCTTCAGCTGCAGGCTCTGTCCACCCCATGTCCACTGGTAGTGCTGGGGGAGCCCATGCTTGGGGCTGGCTCTTTGCTGAACAAGACGATGGAACAGCTCTCGATAAGCACGAATCCTTCAGCAATTGCTCCGTGTTTAATCAAATTTGTAGAGCCTCAGGCCATTCATGGGGAAAAGTGTTTTCTGTCTGTAATAAGTGGAAGGTTTGGCTGTCAAGGGGTGCGAAGCCAGATAATGAAGTTATTCTTTCTCGTTGCATTTTGCTATGAGTTTCTTGAGAACACTCTCAACAAAGTAATGATGCACGGAGGTTTTCAGGCCCTATAAATGGTGGCAGCAGCTTCCACTTGCAGGGCTTAGGGATGCCAGGATTTCTCCAGCTTCACAAAGCTTGCCCCTATGGAAGTCCAGGATAGGTGGGCTTGATTTAAAGGGGTAAAGTGCAGGGGTGCCCTTGATACTGTGGGTGCAAACCCATTGGGGCAGAAACTGGGGTCTCTGGAAAGAGACCCATGGTGCCTGCTGGGATTTTTTACATCCTAAATTGCATGGATAGTGCTGGTGGACTGTCCTTGCCATCTATATCTTCTGCTGTTTGGGAAATTTTCCCTATTTTGCCTGCAAAAAGCCGTGATGATTTGTTTACGTTGCACTTCTACTGAAGCAAATCAACCACAGGAAAGCCAGCAAGGGATAAAAAACCCACAGAAACAAACTACAGTGAGTATGAGTAAGGGGATTAAAAAACCTAACGAAAACATCTTTACCTTTTTTGGTTTTCTTCGGAAAGCTCAATTGACTCCCTCGGAGCCCCCAACAAAGTCAATGATACTTCATCTTTAATTTGATTTTTCCCTTCAGTAAGGGTGGCGAGCATTAGCATCGCTGTAATTCTGCAAAGTGCCATTAAATAACAGGGGAATATCAAACGCAAAGATTATGTGTGGTATCAGCGGCAAAATATTACACTCAGCAATGATTTAGACGAGCATTAATGTCTCAGGCATGCTGCGAGAGATGTCAAGAATTGGACAATAAAACATCTCATTCTTCAAAACAACCACTCGGGGCTGACGCCGGGCTGCTGGGGAGGCAGATGGGCACCCGTGGAGCTGAGCAGCCCCTCTGCAGCCGCTGCCCTGCCCGCTCCTCCGAGGGCAGACACCTCCACAGTGCGGGGGAGTGATGGATGCTGCCCATTTCCAGCGGGTCGATAACGGCACCGCTGTAGACCACCGTTATTTTTGTGTTTAATTCACTGAATAAAATGAACCAGGTAAATCACTCAGAGGGGATGGGAGCGGATGTTAATAGGCGCGTTTGCGGCGCTGTCTAAAAATGAGCTCTGCAATTACTGACTCATGCTGGCGTTTCTGTTTGGTGGTGTGGATGGAGGCGGCGCTCACCCGCCCTGCCAATGTCCTGGGGGAGCAGCCCCTGGGTCCTCAGAGAGGGCTGGGGGCTGCAGGCTCTTGGGGCTTTGCCAGGGTGATGCCCAGACGCTGGCAGGGCATCACAGGGGAACAGGGCCCTGCTTTTTTGTAGACTTGCAGGCCTGAGGCTGAGCTAGGAGGAATGGAACAAAGTTGGGCAGCTCTTTATAGACTCATTGGATTGGGTTGGAAGGGATCTTAAAGCTCATCCCATTCCAGTGGAGGTGGTGCTGAGCCCTTTGGGCAGTGTTGCCATAGAAGACACAGTGCCTTTCTCCAGGAAAAAAGCATGGGCTGTGTTCCCTCTCTCCCTGGGGCAGGAGTGGTGCCTCCTGAGCATCCTCAGCCTTAAAGTTTCCCAGCCTCCATGAGAGGCTCAGGCTGGACCAGGCGCTAGACAGGCAATGTGCAGCACTCCGTCAGCTCCCCAAAATAGCATCCTACCCAAGGCTGGATTAATCCCTGCGGAGCCTCTCTGCCAGAGCAGCCCACGATGGGTGCTGGGAAGCATTCCCACCAGCACACAGCATTCCCACCTCAGCAGGAGGAGAAGGATGGGGTGGGGGGCCCAGGTGCCATGGCCATCGACCCGTTTATCACGGCAGAGCAGAATTAATCTCTCGGATCAGCAGAGTCATTGTGGCTTACAGAAAACAAAACAAAGGCAATTATTATTCCTCCCTTGTCGGGGGGCCGTGGCTAATCTCGTTACGCTGAGCAGCGAGGCGCGGGGAAATCTCACGGTGCTGATAAAGCGCTCGGCAGCTGCACAAAGCAATTACGGTGAGACCGTGGGGCTGTGCTGGGGGCTCAGCCCCTCCTGGGGCCAGGCAGGGCTGTGCCCAGCTGAGCATGTCCTGCCTGCCCTCACAGGGAGCCCTTTGGCAAGGCCAGGTGGGTGCTCTTCCTTTTCCTCCAGGTGCCTTCTCCCACGTCATTGATGAGTGGTCTGCTAAAACCTTCTCCAGAAGCAAAGCAATTTTGGGGCTGTGGGACTGATTCCCCCACAGGCACCCTGAGTAGTGCCATCATCCTTGTGGGCTGATTCGTGGTGTCATCATGCTTGTGGCCAGAATCAGCCAGAGGCATTGCCATGTCACCCAACAGCAATGTGTTGTCCCAGAAGGTGTCACAGCTGCTCTGGGTGCTGTGCAGGTTGGGATAGAACAGCAATAGAGTGGTGCTTAGGTTTTTTTTATAACTCCTAAATCATTCCCCAGCTCTCGCTGCTGCTTTAAATTGTAACTTGGCTTTTAAAAAGTTTATCGTGCACTAATTCATTCAGCCCGTTCATTTCCATTCTGCTGACAGGGGACAAAATTGCTTCTTTTTTCATCCCAGAGAATTCTAACTTTGTCAATTTATGGCGCCTTTTTGATTTAATCAGGAAATTTCCTAAACTTCCGTGGCAATAACAAGACATTTTTCAAGCAGTACCTGAGAGCTGGCTGGGCATTATTTATAGCCCTGGTGCACACAGTATTTCGGAAGGACTTCCCGTGAGTCCCTGGTGGTCAGAAGATGTGGGTTGTTCCCAACATCACTTGATTCTGCTCCTGGGGAGCAAGTGGAAAACCCCTTTTTTTGCCTTTGTTTTGCCATTGTCTGAAAAGTCTATGTGTTGCCCTTTCCTTCTTCCCACCCTGGAGAAGCCCAGACCCCTGGCATGACTTGGACATCCTGGCCACCTCTACTGCCAGCACATCACTTACTTGCCATGGATGGGGCTGCTTTGGTGCTGCCCTGCAGTGCTGGTATCACGCTGTTCTGTGCTCAAACACTGTTATTTCACTCTTCCAAACACTGTCAGAGCAAGTCACGGGAGGGATTATTTTTGGCACTGTTCAGCGTAGTTACCTAGCAATTTGCAGGAGGCTTGGTGATACTGGGGAGCTACTCGAACCACACGAGCTGCTTTGCAGCAGGCAATTCAGTTGCTGCCTTTGGTTCCTTCTGCTGCTCACAAATAGCCCAGGTGCCAGCTTGGAATCTTACAAATTTGTTCTCGGTTGGACGGATTTCAGCCCCGTTGCTTGTGTGTGAAAAATTTCCTCTGATCGTTGCTTTTGAGCGCTCGCCGCCTGTGATTCCCCCATCGCGCCTGGGCTCGACTGCCGGCGAGCAGCAGAGCTTTTCCTCTGCCTTGTGAAAGGAAGGGAAAACCACGGCTTGTGCTGATATGGATGTTCTGTAGGACAGTGCTGGGAAACCTCTTTTGATGTTTTGCTTTCACATTTCTCAAGTTGAAAAGAAATAACGTGCGAACGCCTTCCCCTTCCGCTCCCAGCGCCGAGTGCTCCCTTGCACGCTCAGCACCGCCGCTCTAACCAGCCGTAAATACTGTTTGTGTTTGGCTTATTATCTCCAAGGTAATTTATGCTTTTCTGCTCATCCAGGGCGTTTACAGGCCTTCTGTTCTCTGCTGAACTCCAAGTGTTGTGATGAAGAACTGCTATTGTTCAGTTAAGAAGCAATATTGATTGCCAAGAACCAACCAGAATCAGTGTTTTCCATTCTTCCAGTGTCAGACTGGAGAGGAAAAGCCTCAAGGAAAAGGCCATGTGGGGCAAGACAGGGACAGTGGAATCCAGGTGGCAAAGAGCCATGGTGCTACGGTAAATTGTCAAGGATCTTAATTAGGAACAAATTAAAGATACTCCAATTCCACATATAACATGACCCATGTAAATTAAATTATTGCTAAAATGCTCTAGACTTCTTCCTTCTGTGGGCATTTCTGGCATGTCTCCCTGGCACTGCTGCTGGGCTTTGTGCCCATCCTGGTGGGTAGTTTCATATCCTGAGAGAACGTTTGATGTGGGCAATAGGTTGGATCTCATAGATTGCTATGGCTGAAGGACACTTGCTGAATCTCATCAGGCTGTGGCCGTGCACGTTCTGCAGTGGGCAGTGTCTGCTTGGTGACATTAGCAGAGACGATCCTCTTCAGGGGAAATGCCTTCAGGAAACTTCTTCCGTGGCACATCCATGTTGGCTGGATCCATTATCCAACCATTTTGTTCTCCGAAGCATCGCAGAGAAGACAAAATGAGAACCATGGTCCTTCCGGAGCTCCAGCGGGTGCTGGATGTTTGCTTTAAATAGAATTAACCATGCAAATTGAATCATGTGAGTGTAAATTAGCTCTCATTCCACCAGTGCTCTCGGTGTTGCTTAACCTACCATTTACCCCAAGACATCTGCTAAGTGCCATTCTTTCGAGTACTTAAACAGCACCTCTTGCTACCAGAGAGCCCCAGCCCCGCGCACCAGCAGAGCTGCCGCAAGCCTGTAATTATCGTTAAAGGGCTATTGTGCTCCTGGCACTGATGAAGGCAGCGGGTGAGGCTTTCCAGCCTGGCTCCCTGCTTGCCAAGGGGAGGATGAGTGGGGCTGGGGCTGAAGCCTGCCTGCTCCCTTTCCGTGCCCGTTCTGGCAGCAGGGAAGGTCCTGGCACACCACCGTGACCATGTTGCCCAAATATCAGCAGTGGTGGTCGGCATCAGAAACTGAAAATGGGCTGTCAGAGGAAGGCTGCCCAGCCAGGGTTGCTGGCCAGCAAGGAGATCTCAGTCTGCTGGAGGGTTGCAGCCCCCACTCTCTCTTGCTGGCATCTCTTCCTCTGCAGCCAAAACGGAGGGAGAGGGCCCAGGGCTGCAGCGAGCACCGTGTGGCTCCAAGCCTTCCACAGTGTGAGCTGTTATTTAAGCCTTTGATGTCATAGTTAAGAGAATTAATGTGTTAACCTCGTGGAGAAGGTGGTGTACAGGTCGGCTGGAGGCACCGGCACTCGGCCCTGCAGCACAGCTTTGCTGCTGTGTGTCAGATCACAGCTGGAAGTGAGGTGAGGGGATGAACAGGTGGAGGAAGATGACATTGCTAATGCCCAAGCAGCTCAAAGGGGTGCCTTGGATCCTCAGTCTGCTCTTTGGCTGGGCCCCTCCTAGGAAACGTGGATGTGATGCTCATTGGCGTCTCGTTTTTCCAGCCTCTTCCTACAGTGTGAGAAAACCCATTGTGGCTGGTGTGAATGGAGCTGGACACAATTCCTCCACAGTGGTTATGCAAATTCCCGGCCATAATGACACGTTGTCGTGTGTGATGCTGCGAACAGATGGCCCGAAGACAGGCTCAAGATCGGAATTAGTCCTGGGCTCCTGCAACAGAGCTGGGAGCATATGGGCCTCATCGATCCTTGCTTTAGCCTTAATAGCAAAGGGAACGGTAACATATGAATAAAAGCCAAAGGAGAGGAGAAAAAAACAAGATTGTGGTGATTCAGTGGCACTCAGGCTCTTCTGAAAAGCTGAAATGGTCCCTCCTCAAACTCAAGCATCCTTCCAGCAACAGACGGAGCTTTGCTGTGGAGGATCCCTGAAGGCTTGAGCACAGATTCCTCTCTGCAGCAGCACAGACTGGTCTGCATGCACCCAGATCAGAGCCCTTCAGCCCTGTTATTTATGCTGTGGCTTCCCAGCGGCGTGAAAGCACCAGCGGTGGTTTAGAATTCCATTTGGCACTTTGTTTTATTGGAAGGCTTCGGGAGCTGCCGTGATAGATGGCTGCTTCCCTCCTGTTTGTCACATCCGTGCTGTATGAGTTATCAGCGGCTGGTTTCTGACTCGGAGCCGGCACGAGGGGCTTTGGAAAATGGGGCATCACTTGTTCATTGCTTATAGCTTTGTAAATCTGTGAAGGACTGGGGTTCTTCTTCCTTTTATTTCAATCTAATGGTGGTTTAAGGCAGCTCGCTGGTGCTGCTTGGGATTTCTCTAAGGACAAAACAGGAAAGTGATACACACCGTGGAAGTGCTGAGCAGCGAAGATTGATTCTGTCAGTTAAACATCACACAAGCATAAACAGTGTGTGCTGCTGTGCCTGCTCCCCTCTGACATCAGCAGAACCAAACCTTCCCGTCAGCAGGCGAGCTGTCACTTCAAGCCCTGAACACAGCATCTGGATGAAAAGGGAAATTTATTTTTTTTAAGCTCTCCTATTCCTAATCAGCTGGGTGTCTGGGTCCTAATATTTGCCTAGAGCGAGTTCTTTCAATAATCTGAGTAAGTGGTCCCCAAGGCTTGTCACTGCAAAAGCACACGAAAGGGATCTCGGTGCCTGTGCTGCTGAAATTAATTGATCCCGATATTTTCTTGAGGCGGGATAAAAAAAAGAGAAAAATGTGGTTTCAGATCAGGACAGTTGAAATCCCAGGGAAGACAGTATTTAATGGGTGCCCAAAGCTGCTTTGTCAGGCTTCAGGGGAGCTCTCATCCCAGCCCTGGGTGCACTGATAGCCAGTGGCTGGGAAACACCCCAGGATTTTTTTTGTCTTCGTTACACATGCCCAAAAAACACCCACTGGAAAGGTCTTTCAGCCCCCCTCAGCCTCAAGGACAGTTTGTCCCTCCTGCAGCCCTGTGCTCTCTGGCCATCACAGACCTCCACTGGGACAGGCTCCATGCTGACCCCCAGCCCTGGCAGTGCTGTCAACATCTTTGGTTTCCATGGCAACTGCAGAATGCCAAGTATGGAGCTGTTGCACATCACAGCATCACCAGCTTTCCCTGGTTCCTCCAGGAAGTGGGTAGCACGAGCTGGAGCTGCCCACAGGACCCAGGGTGTAGGACACTGCATGGCCAGACCCAGCTGCAGGAGGTTTATTTCAGAACCACTGTGCAGGAAGGGAGCTCTTCCACCCTCCAGAGAAGCACATAAGGATATTTTTAGCAGGGCAGCAAGACAAACGAGCTCAGCTCTTCCAGCTATCCATCTGCTTCGTGTGTTCTGGGCCCCACAGCCTTTCCAAGTAAATTGAGTCCTATGCCAGGCCCCGTTTGCTCTCATGAGCTGCTGTGCTCCCAGGTCATGGGGTTTGCTGCTGGGAAATGCCCATCCCTGCTTTCTCCTGCACAGGACAGACACAGCCATGATTGCTGGGAACTCATCTTTCTCTAATGCTGTCCTTGAGGCAAGAATTTAGGATTTTATCCCCTGTCTGAACCAGAGGCAGCTCAGCTGATGCTCAGGGCAGACTGTGGCTCTGTGTGTCCGTGGCTGCCCACGGTCCCTGAGCTGGGCCAGCAGCACCATCCTCACCCTGCTGGGATGCTGCAGGTGGAGTGAGCACATGAGAGGGATGAGACTGATAAAATCCAGTCCCAGGATATTCCAAGAGCAGTCTCTTGTGTATGAGGCTCCCTGTCGCTTTCCAGTCACTTTGACACTGAGATCAAAACCCGAGCTGAGCAGCTGTGACCCCAAATGTGCTCCCTTCTCCCATGACAGGTGGTACCCGGCTGTGCCAATTGGAATTGTTTATGCTTGGAGCTGAAGGGCGGGGAAAGGCAGGTTACACCTTTCCTGCCAATCCTGGGAATCTGCAGAAGCCTGATGCTCATTTTTCATGAGTTTTGCAGCGAGGGGGAAAGCGCATGAAGCAGAGAGAGCAGGGAGATTTGGGGGCACACAAAGCACAGAGAGCAGGGAGACTTGGGGCTCACAAAGCACAAACCAGGGGGATTTGGGACCATCCTGGCCTCAGTGAAGTTGCTCACAGAGCTGCAGAGCAGAGCTCGGTCTCCCTGGCAATGGTTGCCATGCGATCGCTGCTGTGGCACTGCATCCGCCTGACTTCAGTCAAACGTGCTCTTCCCAAGGGAATGCTTGTGTCAGAGTCCCCAAGGAGGGCAGGATGGATGGGCTCCTGTTGAGGGGGAGAGGGCAAGAAGAGGAAGCAACCCGGAGGTCTGAACCTGGCAGTGGAGCTGCCCCCAATCTGCAGTGAATATGGGAAGCAGACGTTGCACAGGAGCAAAGTCCATTCTCCCCAAACTGCTGGCAGGGTCCTTTCCAGAATCCCACCCTGCTGAGGAGCACAATTGTCAGACAGAGCCCTGCAGGGGATGCAGTTTTCCACACATAACACGTCCTGGAAGACATCTATAACCTATTTTTCAGTGGTTACTGAACCTTTCCAGGTCAATGCCCAGGCTGCAGTCAATTACTGTGGTCTCAGAGCTCCTGGAGTTGATGGAGTAACAATTTCATAGAAGTGCCTTCTGTCCCCCAGTGAAGGATCAGAGTTACTCTGCGAGATAACTCTTCTGGTTTGAACAAAAAGCCCTTTGCAGGAATGCAAGTTCCTCATTTTAAATCCAAATGTAAAACTTAAAAATTCCATTACCACAAGAAGCTGGTAGGAAACCAGTGGCTTGGGTAAAGTGTTTGATCACGCATGGAAAATTATCAAGTCAGTGTTGAAAAAGCATTGAGAAACACGTGCTGGCTGCTCAGAACCTTCATCTGTGACTGCTGGGCAGAGCCAGGTCCTGGAGAGCTCACCCTGGGGTGGTTGAAGTTATCCAGAGACAGCTGTCCCAGCGTTTCCCAGATTCCTTGCACGTGACTTCTGTATCCACTTTTCCACATGAACAATAACGCTGAAGCGAACGTCACTCATCAGACAGGCATAATTGGATTTGGAAAATGTGATATTGTGAATTAAGTTGACTGATGGGGAAGTGTCAGTTTTATTAACAATCTTCCTTCAGATGATAATTTTATATCTATAAGGATGAATTACAAGAGTACTTGAAAGCATCAGTCTCAAATGATGAAGTCATTTTAATAAAGGCTGACTTTCTCTTTCATATACTTGTTTTTAAATATTTTATCTCCTTATGGGAAACTGTGTCCAATTCAGAGCCAAAACCGATGTAAGAAATGCCATTTTCATCTTCACACAGAGAAACACCTTCACCCTCAGGCAAGCTCCCAGCTGGGTGCAGACTGGCCTGTTACCCCTTCTTGGGGTTTCAATGCAAATCTGAACATTGAACAAATCTTCCTTTCATGGTATTTTTCCAGAAGAAAGAGGTGGGAAATGCAGTAAGAGAAGGAGTAAGACAGAAAATCTGACACTTGGAAACGTCCCCACCTCCCTTCAGCTGTAGAAAACTTGTCATTGGCTTTATCCACACCTTTCACAGCAAGGGGCTGGTTTTCCCCTCATCCTTCCAGCCGTGGTGCCACTGGAACTGAAGGATTTGGGGTTTTCACATCAGTGCTGCGGGGCAGCTCAGATGCAGGTCACCATTTCCATTTTCTACATCAGCTTACTCTGATTGAGAGCGCCTCACTAAATGTTTGATGTGCCTCCAGCTGCAATGGACCCTGGAGCCGTGTCCCTCACGGACACTGGGCTGTGCAGAGCTTGTGGTTCCCTCTGACCCAGCCTCTGTCAGGGCAAACTGGCCACTTCATTATGTCCCTCTTGATCAATTAAACGCTTCGTGCCTTATTTATCCCACAGCCAGGAAGGAGCATTGCAGGAGCAAAGAGCAATCTGGTTGGACTAAAATCTAAGGAAGAAAAATGAGCTGATAAAAGCCCTGCTGCACCTGGCTTCCCCTTCAGAGGAGCCTTGAGAGAGTCAGAGAGGGTTTTTTCCTAATGAAAAAAAATTAGATAAAAACCCTTTTTGGCCAAAGTTTCTGTGTTTGCACGTGTGGAGGAAGGAAGGTCTGTGCTTCCAGGGGAGTGGAGCCTGAAACACAGCAGAGCTTTGTGGGGCTTTTTGTGCCCAGCCAGGCAGTCAACCCCTTGCACCCATGCCCTGGGGATGGAGTGATGGGCAAACCCCAGCCCTGGGATGAGGCGAAATTTAGAGGGAGCACAGACAGCGAGCACTGCCTGGGGGAGCCCCTTCCCTGACACAGAACCCTGCTCCCACCGACCTGATGGCACAGGTGACCTATTTATTTATACTTGAGAGATGAATGGAGGGAAGCAGCTGCTGGATTGCCCAATGTTGAGATGAAAGCTACCTGCAGAACACCTGGGGAGGCCCAGGCAGACAGAGCTGCTGCTGCAACTGCGGCGACACAAACCCCTGCAGTGGTTTGTGTCCTGACCCACTGCTAGAGAGGGAGAGTTGCCATGTCAGGGTCTGATACACCAACCATATCCCCCTCGCAAAAGGAATCCCCAATTTCAAAGTCAAATTAGAATTCCAGCTGCTTTTTGGTGAAGATCTGAATCTGCCGAAGCGGTTTTGTGCTGCGATAGTTTGAAGTCAGATGCTTTAGCGGCACAGAGAGCGCGAGGCTGGATTTGCATGTGAAATGAATCATGCCCAATGTGATTAAAAATGCCATAAAGGATGAATTTAAGATTTTTTTCTTACTTACTATTAAAGTTTTTCAGTAATTTTCCACCCCCTCAGCTGAGCACCGTTCAGATGAACTGGAGAGAAACTTTCTCTGCGATTCATTACTGAGAGGTCTGAGGGGAATTCTCTGTATTTCAGTGAAAAAGCAAAGCTAAAAATAAAGGTTTTTCCATCAGCAAAGTATTTGTGTAGAAGCTGAGACTGTGGGGAGCACGAGGGCAGCAATGTATTCTGAGAGTGATTGGTGGATACTGACCAGGAAAGAGAGACAGAGCAGGCAGGGTGTGGTGTGGGATGGGCACAGCGAGCACCCGGGGTCCTTCAGCACGTGGCAATGCCCCAGAGCCATGGGTGAGAGGCAGCTTGGCACTGGCATTAACACTGACACAGACTGACCTGGAAAACCCAGTGCAGAGTGATGGAGAAAGGGCAATCTCCCTGCAACAGGATGGCTCCACAGGTAGCTCAGCACCGTTTACTATGGAGATGTGCTGGGAAGCTGGGACCTGCCTTCAGTGTCTGCTAAATTTGGGGGCTGATGCAGAGCAGAGGGTGCTCTGACTCATAGAGACCGTGTAGGGTCCAGGCAGAGCAGCTCCAGCATTGTGAGCAAAGAGGAGGCTGGACTGGGATTCTGTTGTTCCATGTTCCAGCAGCTGAGCATTGCCAGTGTGACCACTGGCAAAAGCCACCACTGGGCTCAGCCTGGGGATGAGGAGTGCCATGCTTTCTCCTTCCCATCTCTGGCACCAGTAGCATGAGGCTGTTGCCAGCCCCAGAGCTGAATGCAAACACCTGAAGTTTGGCTGGCACAGATGTGCCTTGAGGCCCAGGAGCAGCTGCTGCCTGTATCCCCATCCCACCCACATCCCCATCCTATCCACACCCCCATCCCCATCCCACCTGCATCTCCATCCCACGCACATTTCCACCCCTCCTGCATCCCCATCCCACCCACATCTCCTTCCCACCCACATCCCGGTGCCCACGGACACAGCAGTTAGTCCCTGAGGAAAGATTATTTGCATGATTAGAAAAAAGGGGGAGGAACGCTGCTGGCAGCAAACCACGCTCCTTATCCGTGCTCTTATGAAACAGATGCATGTCAGCAGATGCCTTAATGCAAGCATCTAAACCAGTGAGAGCAGAATCAGTCCGTGGCTGGGGGAAGAAAGGAGATCCCTCTCCACCTCCAAACGCTGGCTGAAATCGTATTTGTATGTAAATGCAGTTTCTGTAAATGCACACTAACTCACCAGTAGCTCCAGGAGCCATTGCGTATTCATGACAGAAGAGCTTTTTACCCGAACAGGAGTTTTCGAGGGTACTTTGCATGAATTTTTCCTTTTTCTCTGCGTGTCGGAGTTTGACTAACACGTTGAAAATTAAAAAATAATTGAAACGGATCATATGCAGCACAGCAGGGGCCTTATTTTCCAGTGAGTGGCAAGGGAATGGAGGAGCGGTAACGCGCGGCTTTTGTAGCCTTGTCACTTTGATGAATTCTTTAGGAACATCAGCAGCAGCACAGGAAGGCTCTGGCTCAGCCAGAGCAGCAGCACAGGCTGGGTCGGAGGAGTCTTATCCCAGAGAAGAGCCTGTGTGTTTTCCCTTAATCTGCAATCTCCTGTTTCCTTGTGAGCGCAAACTGGAGATGAAACGCGCTGATGGGAGGAGCGCTGGCTGAGCTTCTCCCCAGAAATGGCCCCTTCAATGCTGGCAGAGCAAAGGTCCTTCCTGGATGCCCAGAGCCAAGTTCAGCTCAGGTGTTACACTGCCTGGTGCTGATCATCTTCAGCTCAATGACAGTCACATCCCCCATGGCATCTGCTCCTCACCGCGCCAACCTCCTGCCGTGTCTGGCCATGCCATCCCCCAAACCAAACCCCACCCATCCCTCCAAAGGAACAGAGAAAACAAACCTGGAGTCACAAGGAGTGGTCCTGGAGCCCCCAAATGGACTCTCAGTTCAGCCAGGGAGGGTCTGCCAAGGACGGCTTCCCGGGGAAAATCAAACCAAATCATGGCTTGGAATCGTGTCTGCCTGCAAACATTTCCATGCCACATCTGCTGCTTTGAATTAGGACCTGAATATTCATCTCCAAAATGTATAATTTATACTTACAGCAGACAATTCATAATTTAAGTGTTATTGCTCTAAATTAAGTATTACATTTAAGCTGGCTGTGGACCAGATGACTAAAACCAAGACACCACGAAGAGGAAACCCTCACTCTGGTGGTTCATACCATGAAGTCCTGACTGGATGTCAGCAGCCAGGCACAGCCAGAGGGAGGATGTCCCATCCAGAGCAGGGCAGGACCCAGCCACTCCTATGCTCCCACCTGCCCCTCTCCCTCCTCCAACAGCAGTTGCAAGAGAAGGAGACGAAAAAAGTCAGGAATGAAAAAAGGAAAATTAAACATGAAAATTTAATTAAATCACCCTTTGATCACTCTCTGTGGAATGGACTTCATTCGGAAGATTATTTGTTGGAGAGCAATAACAGCTTCTAATTACGAGAGGATTCAATGTGGAACGAGGGGGTTATTATATTTTTTAAATCAACCCGGTTTCCCATACACCCATCAACAAGACTGCCTGCACATTACCAGTTAACATTATTAAAGTTGTATTTTACAGCCTGGTTACTCGCCAGTGTTTATGAGTGTGAAATATCTGGTTTAAAGCTGACACAGAAATATCATCAAAGTGGTCCATGGAGAAAGAGCTTGTGCTTTAATTGGAAAAAGTGGGTGCTGGGTGCAGCTCCCACGGAAGGCAGGGTGGGAGATGAATGGTTTTCCCCATGGAGCCATCCACCCTCTCCATGGGTGCTGCTGTGCTGGTGAGCACAGTCACAGCCCCACCATCCCCAGGACCAGCTTTCCCAGCTGGGATAAAGAGCTGGAGACGTGTGGCAGAGGCCTGGTGAAGAGTGGGGACCGTGGGCATCAGTCACCCAGGCTTTATCTCCCGTTGAGTAAATCCCCTGGAAGAGCGGCGTGGCTGCCTCGGCTTTGTGAATGAGGCCCTTAAAGATTTGCATATATCATAATCCATGTGAGTCATAACCAGCCAGCGCTTCAAATGCTCTCCGAAAGAAAGAACCAAATATCCCCATTAGAGCTTTTATCCCCTGCTATTTCATATCACAATAAAATGTCAAAAGGAAAAGAGAAGCAGATTTCTGATATTATTACTTTGAACTTTTCTTGGCTATACTCCCCTGAAGCATGACATTTACTGAGGAGAGGGAGAAAAGAAGAGGCTGGAATATCTCCTTAATCATCTTTATTTCAGCACTGTGGCATTGAGCAGCTGGACTGTGTCTCCTGCCTGGATGGGAGAGATGATGGGTGGCACTACAGCCCTGAACCCTTCCTGTCCCCTGGCACCACTGAGGATGTGTCACCTCCTTGATGCTCTGCCCAGACACAGCTGGAGAGAGGCAATCAACAACATCCCCATCATCATCATCATTATCATCATCATCATCATCACCATTGTCATTTCAACATTAGGATAAATTTAGCAACACATGGTGTAGTTTGGTAATATCATAATAACAACATTTAGCCCTTTTGAAGGCATCTGGTGGTTGATCCTGAGCTCTTCTGGCAGGAGCAGCCTGAAGAGCAAATCCCTGGACATCCTGGCACAGGATCCTGAGGGATCTGTCCTAACTGTGTCTCTGAAGTCTGCCTTTGCCACAGGATTTACACCACAGTGTAAAGGTGTCTGCAGGGAATTACAAATGAGTCTGTTTGTAAAAAAAAAATCCCGAGTCATTAAAAGTTCATAGTGAAAGGAAAAGTGGGAATAGATGTCATAAAAAAGTTAGAAGGATAAAGTGGTTCTTCCATCAAAAGCTTTTACAAGCCCATTTAAGAAATCCATTTTAACTGTATTTTAATTTCTTTTATGGACCTAGTAAAGCCGAATGGTGTCAGGGAGATTCAGAAAGGTGGGGCATTAACATTGTGCACCACTCTCACTTCTGAAAAAGCCCACTTTTTCCATGGACTGAGCTTTCAGGGGCTATTCTGAGGTATGGAAGTGAATCCAATTTAGCAGCTTCATCTCTCATGTTTAATTTTCACATGAACATGGCAGAGTTATACCCTGGCACAGCAAAGATCCAGGAACAGCAAGGGGAATTTCCAAAAGGCAGTACCTGGAGAAGGAGGTTCTTGGAGCTGTGCTTTTCCTTTGGGGTCAGGTCAGTTTTTGGGGCAGGGGAAAAAAATAATTTAAACCACCAGCAATGAAGAGACTCATCCCATGGAGACAGTGACTGGGGCAGGGCTGGCAGGTGAAGATGTTGACCCGCTCCTGCCAAGGACATGCTGCCTGTGGGGCTCTGTGCCAGCAATGCCAGGGGCAGCTCAAATCCTCCAAAACTCAGAGCCAGGTCATAAATGACCATGTGGAAGCCTGGCAAGCATGGAACCACAGCAGTGCCGGGGGTCCTGCCTGCACCAGGGCCAGTGTGTTTTTCGGGGAGGGGAGCATTGCCACGCTCAGGATGGAGAGTTGTTATGGTAACAAATGACTCGTATTCTCCGAAGGAAGCACGATTTCAGCTTAATAGGGGGAAAACGCAGGGAAGAAGAAAAGGATAATATTTCAAAAAGCTTTAATGAGACGTGAATTGTACGCGCTCGTCCTCTGGAGTGTGTAATGGTTCAGCGGGGAGGACGAGCCGTGTTTACAACCAGTCCCACACGCCCAGGGCAGCTGTGTCCACGGAGAATCCAAACTCCAGGGTGGCCTCTCAGCTCCTCTGACACCAGCCAGAACACCAGGGAGGTTCTGTTGGCACTAAAGCCTCATCCCCTTACAAAAGGTGCTGCCTGTGCAGTGGCACCACGGGGAAGCCGGAGCTGAGGTGCCCTACATCAGAAAGCCTGAGCAGGTGAAGGGGAGAGTCCAGCAATGCTGTGGAAAGAGGATGATGCCCGTGGGATGAAGGCAGAGCTTCCCTCACCCTGCCTGCCCACTCCTGCAGCCCCCTGGTCTGGGGACATCCTTCCAGCTGTGCCCTTGCCTGTGATGATGCAGCCAACGCCAGCCTGGGCTGCCTGGGCTTCCCTCACGGAGCTCCACACAGGCTCCTGCCTTCACATCCTCTCCCCAGAAGCCCAGGAAAAGCAGTGCTTTGATAAGAAATGCAATCATTAGGAATGTGCCAGAAACCAGGTATTAATAGAAGCACTATTAGAGGATTTATGGATGATTTAAGATGCAGCCCATTCTGCTCGTGAATGCCTCGTCTGTTTAAGAGCAGTAATTGCCTATTATCCAGCAGCTTCTAATGTGCTTGGCTCGTGCTGGCGTGACACACGAAGATGCAGCACATCTTTAAAACAGCCAATGCCAATTCCAAGGACCTGCTTGTAATTTTAAACACAAGAATCCAGTAAAACTCTGATGGCAGCTGAGAGGTGAAAAAGCCAACGGCACACAGTGGGCACGGAAGCAATGACCAGGGAAGTGCTCATAGCTCTGAGGTGGGCACAGCTCTCAGCAGGGGACAGCTCTGCTCATCCTCCAGGGGTGGGCTACCCCTCCTCCCCATGTGCCACTTGTTTTGGGCCCTGCAGCAGAGACAGTTCCATGAATCAAATAGAACCAGGTAACAGCCAAAGGGATGTGAAAAATGCCATGGTACCAAGCACAGCTGCAAGCCTCCTGGGTGTTTATCTGCCTGTGTGTCCTTTGCATTACACTGATTTGAATTTTTTCACAGTATTTCAGAACATTTTCACCCTTTGAAGTGCACTAATCTACCAGAGAAGCCTTAATTTCTGAATCAGGGGTGAGATTCCCCCCTCACCCGCTGCTCTCTGTGCAGGAGTCGCTGGGATGCGATTCTCGGAGGAACATCAACAACCCCTGGAGCTCCACAGCAGAGCTGACCTGTGCACACCTGTTTATTGCCAGGAGAATGGACTAAAAACAGCCAGCGATGTTGCAGGAAGGAGACCAGTGCCACACTCACCCCACACAGCCCACCCTGGGCCTCCCTCAGCAGCACAAACACACTTCCCTGCAACCTGCAGCAGAGGCTTTTCATATCTGCTGAAAGAAATTTTCTGGTGGCAAAAAGCCTTCCTGGCGGCGGAGGGAAGATCCTGCTGCTCATCTCACAGGCTCTCGCTCGCTCTTGCGAGCAAGAAAAGCCTTTTGAACGCCAGCCACAGCAGCCAGGCAGCGCCTTCCACCGTCTCCTTGGCGGCTTTTAATTTATAGTGCCCACAATTTGACGTGTTGATCTTCCTGATTGCACAAGGAATTGAATTGGATTCAGATTTATTTGTTCTAATTTGTGCCTCCTGTTACTTATCGCCGCAGCATCGCCGGCTGCGGACGGGCTTTGCTCAGCCATCCCAATTAAAGCCTGCGAAGTGCAAATACACACAAGAGCAGCTGGAAATGCAATGAGCAGAGAGCAAACAGGCAAACAAGCCAGAGCCCACGGTGACTACAAACCAAGTCATTTTGGTGAGAGTTTCACCGGGAGGAATTGCAGCTCCAGTTGTTTCCCTGGAGTTTCTCCTCCTGCTGCTCCACCAGCAAGGAATTGCTGCCAGGCTGCCCTAGCCACAATCCCACTGGGGTCATGATACCCTGCCTCCCCCATGTCCCTGCCAGCCAGGTGGTTTACAGCATAATTTTTGGACGCTGGCTTCGACCTGCTGGTCTCCCAAAAAGGGGACAGCAAGAGTGACCTGTGTGATCCAGTCCTTGGAGATCTGCTGGTCCACAGCTGCACTCAGAAGGTCGTGCTGGCATGACACGCCAGGGATTAAGAGTGAGGAGTCTGAGTAAAGATTAAAGGGCTCTGGGCTTTTCAGTGGCTGATCCTTTCTGACTATAAGCAGCACCCACAGACTCTTGTTCTGACCAGTGCCTTCCTTGCTTCCTGGCTGAGCCCTCTCTCCCAGCTCCACTGTCAGGAGAGCTGGGAGAGTCCTCCTCGGGCTGGGACTGCCCATCATTCCTCTCAGCATCATTAATAGCCTAAATATTGGAAGCCATAAATATTGGAAGGAAAGGCCTTGCTTTTGAATTGGGGAGTCACATCCTTTGGGTCTCTTCATGCTCCCCTGTCCCTGGCAGCCCTGCAGGGCTGTGACTTCCATGCCAGGGGCCAATTGTCCCTCCTGCTCTTTCTAATAAGCTCAACAGATTGAGCTCTTTAATTCCTTTGGGGGAGAGATTTTTCCAGTCCTCAGCTCACCTTTGCCTGCCTCCCTTCTGCAGAGCATTTGCTCTGTTTCTGCTGCCATCAGCTGGGATTTTCTTCTCTCCTTATTAAACCCCCCTGTGTTCTCCTCGCAGGTGGCACTACAGCAACCCATACATAAATAGCAATAAAAAACAAATGCTTTTGGCCAGGCATGCCATCATTCCTAGGTCTCCAGAGCTCAGAATTTTTTGGGGTCTGCACTCCCTACGAGGCAGCTCAGAGCACCAGGGAGCATCACAGCTCTGCCTGACACAGGCACACCTGCCCTCCCAGGAAACATCACTCCCCACCTCGCTGGTTCCTGCCGACAATGTCATCTCCCTCCCTCGGCCTCCCGTTGTGCCCCAGGAGTGACAATGACATGGCAATCAATGGCAATGATCTCCCAAGTAGCCTGGCTGATAAACATGCTCTCGAAGCTGCTACAAGCATGTCTGAGCTGCTCATTCTGAATAAATTGGGGTTGATGTACACACTGTGAGTTGTGTGTACTTCAAATTTATCCGCTCAGTTCCTGGTGCTTCCAAACCCCGGCTGCCCTGGGGATAATGGGAAGACTGATGAGCTCCCTAAAGAGTGGCTGGTGGGATGAGAGGGACCCAGCCAAGCACACATCTCTGCAGTCACTCACCACTGTGGCTGCTGGGGTTGTGCCTCTGCTCCCTGCAGAGCAGGGTCAAAGAACTGGGACCTGTGTGCTCCTTAGCTGGGCTGCCAGACAGCAGAGCTCTGATCCCAGGTGATCCACAGGCTGGAACAGCAGCCACTGTCCCAGAGTGAGAGAGGGGCTTTGGAAGAGGAGCTGGAGTTGGGCTGTGACCCAGTGGGTGGTGATCAGGGCCAGGCATTTCAACACTTGGGATGGATGTTTTGCAGTTTGTTTTGTGTGTGTGGTTCGTGTGTGGCCTCCTGGTCCCCTCTGTCCTCATCCTCTGCCTAACCCACTGCTGGCAGATTTACATAAAAACATGATGTTTGCACAAGCAAAACCCAGACTCCCTGCCCCCTGTCCCCCAGGGCCTCCCAAGCAGGTATCCATCACCGCCTTTGTTTGGTTGCTTTAATTGAGCTTGCTATTTATAGCTGATTATTGGAACCAGGTCAAACTCATCTCGGTGTGGTTTCCATAAGGAGACAGGCAGGGAGGAATTCTGAATCCCTCTGCCCGTCCTGGGCATTGTGTTTGTGCTTGGTGATGGAAAATGGGGGGATGCATGAGGGGAGATGCACAAGGGGGGATGCACAAGGGGGGATGTGTCACCCTGATTTTCTCAAGTTTTACCAAGCCTTCTGATGTTTGCATTCTTTGCACAGAACTTTCTCACAGCACTTTATGTAAATAACTTATTGTTTTTCATTCCTTTATGGGGGACGAGCAACCTGATGGACAGTTGGGTTGCCCAGTGATATTGAGGAGGTGGCACTGTCACCCTCCAATGACACTGGCATTTCAGAAAGATATATATATGGAGTCAGATGTTTTAATAAAGAGTTTTTTAGTTTGCTTTGACCAGGACTGCTCCGTGTCCTTCTTGTGTCACCCCGCACACAGGGGGATGCACACAGGGGGATGCACACAGGGAGATGCACACAGGGAGATGGACACCTGCAGGACCCCTCTGCTCCTCTGCTCAGCACCACCACTGCCTTGCACCTGCCAATGCCTCACAAGCCCCGGGTCAGCCTGGGATGTGCAGCTTCATTCTGCAGGAAATACACATTCGCCTTCTGGTGCCCAAAGTGGCTGCTGAGAGGGATTGCTGTGAAGTCCTCGGGATGCAAATCCCAGGCTGCATAACTGTGCTCCCAATAAGATAACAAATGGCCACAGACAGCAGCTCTGGCTGGGCCTCCGTGTACCTCAGCTGCCGTTTAACACAATCGTTTTCTTTACTGGCTATAAATATGTTGGAATACTCTGACCTCGTGAGCCAGCATTATTCTTGGAGGCAGAATTATTTCTTGCTCTGTGGCTCATCAGTTAGTGTTGGCCTTGAAGCTGCCTGGCCCTGTCAAGTGCATGAAGCCCGATTTTACACAGCAAATGAGACACTCACAGCAGGCCTTGGGGGAGGCAGGGCAGCAGGGTGGAGCACCCTTCCCATGCCAGCCCTCACCAGTGCTCTCCAGGTGATTATCCAGGTACTCACAGTGTTGCAATCACAATGCCCAAGTGAGCAGTCAGGGTCCCAAATCCCATGGAGCTCATCCTCCCACATGCAGCACCCCTGACACCAGCTGGACACTGCACATCCCTGTGTCCCCACGGAGGCTGGAGCCTCTCTTCCCGTGGGTGCAGCTCATCCAGGGCAGGTGACAACCTGCCTCATGTCCACTGCCTGCTCCTGCCCACATCAGCACTGTGCTCTCCCTCCATCTGCAGCAATTTGCTTGCTGAATAATTAAGGCTATAGTCTCCCGTGACTTGCTCCTTGTATTCACTGCTAATCCCAGCATTTTGTCAAAAGCCTGTTTCTTATTAATAGCCAGTTTTAGAGCCACTCTCAACTTATTAGCAAACACATTCCTGCTGTGCTGTTCTGCTGGAAGTGACCTTGGCCCTTCACCCCTCTCTGCTACTCTTCTCCATGAAATCCCAGCGCTGGAGCAGTGCTAGAGCAGAAAGAACTTACTGGTTAAATAATTTATCTAGATTCAGTACAGAAAGTCTTTTCAGGAGATTCATCAGCTAATAAAGAAAATTGATTCTGGAAGCCAAAGTCAATATGGGGTTAGAGAAATGCTGCCACTTGCCATGGGCTCCCTTCCAGAAGCCTCTGCTGCCACATCTGGCTAGCTCTCCACGTGCCTCCCCAGCACTGCCACCTCTCCCAGCTTGGATCAGATCTGCCTGCCCACCCACCAACCCTCGAGAAGCCTTTTTTGAAACCCTGTGCAAGCTGGCAGGCAAACACAACGAAATTTAAGGAATGGAAGCATCCAGAAAATGCTCAGATTGGCCTACAGAAAGCGAGGTGGGAGTTAGTGCTGGGCCTGGGACGTGCAGGATGGAGACCCAGCACTTTGGGAGCAGCTCATGGAAGATGAAAAATAACCAAAGGAAAGCATGGGAGAAGTGAACTTGGCAGCAGCGTGTGCCCATATGGCTGGTTTGTACTTGGTGTGTGTCTGTCCATATGTTGCACAAACGTGTGTTTGTTCGCCCACGAGCACTTTGCACGCCAGCAGCAGCCTCAGCCCCAGCAAAATCCTCTTGTAACAGACTGAGGAGCTTTAGGAATGCTCTCCTTCCCTCGGCTGCTCCTCAAAGCCATTTATCCAAATGCCTGTGACCTCTGGGGATGATTCCAGCCGTCTTTTCCCTGCCATGGCCTTTGCCCTCCATGAGCTCTCCCCGTGAAGCCTGGGCTGTGCAGAACAGGCAGCACTTGGGGGGCTTGGTCAGTGGATTTGCCACAAGCTGGGTGAGGTTTGCTGGGAAGGAGCTGCTCTTGCTGCCTTCAGTGCCTCGGCTGGAGCTGTGTTCCAATCAATAATTCAGGTGCCCTCGCAGTGGCCACCAGCAGATCCCTCCCTGTCTGCTTAATGGGAAATCATATTCTGGTGCTGAGCAGGCAGTTGTAACCCAGGGACATTCCTGGTATCCTCCCACAGCTGGGCAATACTGCACTGCTCTGCCCCTCCAGCCTGGTGGGCAGCCAGGGGGCTCAGGGTGTGCCACCATCTGACACTGGTGAGACCAGACCCAAGGGTGAAGCTGACTGTGGAACTGGGAATGTCCAGAGAAAACTCCCATAGCATTACAGCCAAATATAATACAGACATAGTCATCACAGCCAAATGGGCCCCTCCAGGTTTTAAGCCTACCTTCCAAGTATGATCTGAGCCAAAAATTCAGACCCATTTCCTGGTACACATCATTCAAGCGAGGTGGAACAATCAATGGGAGATATCATCTGCGGCTCACCTCTGCAGCCAAAAACGTCTGTCTGTGAACACAAAGTCATTAGGAGTGTGATTAATGGGGTCTGAAGGCAGGAGCTGGGGTAGGGAAGCTGTCTGTGAGCTCTGCCCAGAGTGAGGGGTGCCCAATGGCATGGCCACCTCTCCCAAATCCCAGCATCGAGCTCGCTCGAGGGGCCAGTGGAGGGCTAATGAATCTGCACCTCATCAGCTGCCTCAGAGTGATGGAATGCCTTGGTTTCCCAGCAGCTTTTCCCTTGCTTGAGAGAGGGAAGAAATTCTGTAGTGACTGAAGCTGAGGGGAATATCCAGATCCCTTCATCAGCAGGATGAGTGACTCCAGACTTAAAGATAGAAACAATGACCAAAACCAGTCTAGAGGAGCAGGAGCACTTGTGGGAGGACACAAAGAGAGGAGAGCTGACCACAGAGACCAAGTGGCAGATGCAAAGCTCTGCCCAAGGCCAGAGTAGGAGCCAGAGGTTTCTCTGTACAGGGAGGTCCATCCTCCACCTGCTGCCCTGGGGCTTGGTGGGACACAACAGTGCTGGGCCACAAGAGCAGCCAGCAAGGATGGGCAAGGTCAGGCAGGATTAGGGAAGCAAAAAGCCGTGAAGATCTTAGGAATATGGTTCAAAGAGTGAGGGAATTAATTCTGGAGGTGCCATGGAAATGATGGCCCATAAAGTTAATGAGATATTGCCAAAGAAAGGGTAAACAATTAGGACTATTAGCTCCAAAGATAAACCAAGACCTATTGCCCTCAGAAACACTGAAACTAATTAAATTGAAAATTACAACATGGGAGTACAAAAACAAAAGCAAATAAATTGAGAGAAAGAATTAACTGGCTTAATATCATGATGATAATATTATTAGCAATAGGAAGTGGGGATTGTATGATTAAAGCTGTTTATTCTCAGGCTCTTTCTCAGGAAGCAGGCAGCAAGGGACACGGGGCAGGCAGGAGGGTCACGCTGCTCTGGGGGTGCCTGGGGTTCACAACCTAGTGCTGTGGCCCCTCATGGAGGGGATTTGCTCATTCTGGTGCCCTCCCCAGTGCTATGCCCGTGCTGTCCCCGCTGTGCCAGGCGGGAGGTCAGGCTCCTCTGCCCACAGACCTTCCCGTGCCCTGGTAAGGAGAGCCCTCCAGGAGTGTCATTATCACTCCAATTACTGGTTCTGTTTAAAGGGATTAGAGCCAAATTAACTTTGCAGTTTGCCACCCAGAAATAATCCTGTTTTAAGTGGACAGATTCTCTTGTAACGTCCAAGGAGATGATGAATGGGCGAAGTACTGCTCGAGTGGATTCCCAGCAGCAAAGGGGCTGCCTACCCTTCCTTGAGGGCACCTCCAGAATGAACAAAACTCATTTGGCACCTCCAGAGTGAACAAAACTCGTTTCCTCGGAGCTGGTGAGGTGGGGGCTGATGCACTGGTGATGGTTACAGCAGCATCTCAGCAGGAGTGACAGGTTGAGGAGGAAAATGAAGGCTGGGAAGAATAGGAAGATGCTTTGGGCAGGACTTTGTGCACCTTGGAGAAAAAGGGGAAAAGAGGAAGCCACAGCCAGCCCTGTCCCAGTTCAGATTTCTGCAAGGCTCCAGCTGATAAAACAGCCTTCATACATCTTTAGTGCTTTTGCCCATTTTGGTAAAGTGATCTGTCCTGCTGCACTGCAAAACCGAGGCTTGGGTATGTGTGGCTCCTCTAGAACAGGATGTCTCCTCCCTTCCCAGGTTTGGGAGACTCAGAGCAAGCTTTAAAGCCGCACACAGGTCTGCTGAGCCCCTCACACGCTTTCGAAGCATGGAAATAAAGCCAAGAAAAAGGCAGCCAAGACACTGGAAATTCAGAGAAAGCTGAGAAGCTTGTGAAGGCAGAAAGGGGCATGTTTATGGCGTGGTTCCATCCAAACCCTCCACGGGTACCCTGGAGCCACAACGGTGTCGGCAGAGTCGTTGCCGCTGCGCTCGTCCCCGCCGGGCTGGCTGCAACATCTGCAATATTTGTGATGCAGGGAGTGAGCAAGGGGCCTCTTTTTATGCTCATTTCATTATGATGCTTAATTTCTTCTGCTGAAGCAATTACCTATTCCGGGAGGAAAGCAATGCCACTCTCAGGCTGTCATTGCCATCCCCCCAGCCCTGCTGCTGGTGGAAGAGCAATCGGGAGGGGATGCGGGAGCCAGCGGCTCGGTCTGCACTGGGACAGATAAGAGACTTGCAAAGGGGAAGATAACCCCATCCACTGGCCAAATATTTACCTGAGGGGGGTTCTGTATCGCATCCAAAGGACAGTCACCAAGGGCTGATCAAACACTCAGTGACCTCCAGGAAAAAACAAAAGTGATAGCATGTACCTGGGCTGGCAATTTCATGGCCTGTTTTCATCACCAGCTTCTCTACTTGTTGAGGATTTGCATTTCCCACATTGTTTGAGTTCTGTTTATTATTTCTTACACCATCTTCAAATAATAAGAGGAATTAGCACCAACACATGTAATTTTCTATTTTCATAGGTTAAAAAAAGTTACTTCTTCACCCAGTTAAATGAATATGGGAGGAAATCCAGTATTTTTTCTAGCCAGGCCCACTCTGCACAGGTGTTGGAGGGGTCTGACTACAAAC
Organism: Peucedramus taeniatus; assembly: GCA_013400575.1. Lineage (NCBI taxonomy): Eukaryota > Metazoa > Chordata > Aves > Passeriformes > Fringillidae > Peucedramus > Peucedramus taeniatus. The sequence goes on along the minus strand of WBNO01025626.1, from coordinate 205,051 downwards.
CATCTGGCCTTATTCATTGTGATACAGCTATCAAATGGGAGTTTGTTGGGAAGATCACCTGACTTAACATTTCCCCTCTAATTAAAAGTAGCATATCAAGGGTTATAGTGCTGGGGTAGAAACTGTGAAGGCAAAGGAAAGGATTGCCTGGTTCCATATCAAAATACCACTATTGGAAGGAGCTGGAAAGGTGCAAAGCAGGACCAGGACCACACAGCATCCATGGTGACACAGCCCAATGAGGGCTGTGAATCTGGCTGTGGCTCCACAGTGAGAGCACCTCAGGGGAGGCTGATGCCTTGTGAAGCCTGACATACAACAGAGACTAGACAGAGCTTAAGAATAAAGTAGGGATTTATTAAGAGGCCTCAATAGATCCGCCTTGGACAGCACAACCCAAAATGGCCACAAAAATGGACAAATGGCCTTGGGGTCTCTCACTTTTATAAGTTCTGCTCCATTTGCAAATTGGAGCTAATTGTCTAATTACAGCTTTAGCCCATTAAGTCCCATCCTTCTTGTTTTCTCTCTTTGGTCCACCCCTGTTTATGCTCCTGGGCCTGAGATTTGGATCAGCTGTCCTTGGGTCTCCAGCTAGAGAAGGAATTGTTTTGTCTCCCTATTCTGTGAGGAGAGCTCACCATCCCCTAACAGGAAGCCCAGACCCACAGACTAAAGCAGCACAGAATCTGAAAAATGTAAAAGCTAAAACCTGAGGCATCAAGGTGACAGAGAAGTGGTGGCCACTGCGGGGATGGCATTGGGCAGGGATCATCCTGGCATTGTCTTCTGAGGGATGAAGGGAATTAAGTGTGGCAATCACAGCCGGGTGGGACAGTGATGACTCCACTGGGCACCACTCAGGGCATGGGCTGGGCTCACAAAGGGGCAGTGGGATGGCCTCAAAGCTGGCATGTCACAGCAGCTCTCTAGGGAGCCGTGACATTGGCAGAGCCCAGTGCCACCGTGGAGGAGATCTCTGAGGACACGAGGTGTGATAGATGCTGCCCATCAAGAGGCAGCCAGAGCTGAGCTCCGCTTGCCATCCAGTTGTCTGCTTTTAATGGATATAAATGGTTACCTTTAGCGCTGAAAAAGCTGAATAGATACAAATATTACTGATAGCATGTGGGTGCACTGGGCCTCATTATCCTTGGGTAATCGAGGTTATGTGGAGCTCTTCTGCTGTATCTGTCACTGTCTCTCTCGGCAATGTGCTGAAGCAGGGAAACCTTGAGGACAAATTGCCCAGGGAGCTGGGGAAGGGCTGGGACCCAGATCCTCACTGGCCTCCCATTGTCATGCCACACAGCCCCAGCAGGCAGCCTCTGCTGGTACCTGGCTTCAATTAAACCCCTGCAAGCAGTCACATATTTGGTGAGTTTTGTTTCTCTTAGTCTTCACGACTTGCTGGTGAGAAACCAGCAGTGTTATCAGGTGGACCCACAGTGATTCCCGAATTTCTGCAGGGAGCATTGTGAACCATACTGTATGCACAGGGTTGGTGGCACACAGAAGAGTGTCTTTTCCTCCCCCAGAACCCATGAGCTGCCCTTTGCTCCGTGCAAGTGCCACTCTGCAGAGCTACACCAACATCCCTTCTGCAAACAAACCCAGCTCTGAGGCTGCCCTTGGCAGGGAGTTCTGAGGGGTTTCTCAGCCTGGCGAAGCTGGGGAATCCCATAAGCCACACGCAGCTCTTCCCACTCTTGATGGGAGTTATCTCCCAGCACACGTTGTGTGTTTTACAACGGAATCTGTAATACAACATTTGCAAGCGCTGAACACTGAGCGCTCACGCTGAGAGTGCCTTCCTGCAGGTATTGCTACTAATGAAGCTGAGGCCGTAAAATATTCCTGGAAAGTGCTTACAAAAGGCTTTCAGATATGTCAAATGATGTTTTTCATGTTATCTCAAATTTGCTCTCTGTTTCTAAGGAATACTCAGACTCTCAGCTCCTCCTTGCCTTTCCCCTGGTTCGGAGGAGGAGGAGGGAGGTGTGCTGTGTGCCTAATCACAGAGCTCCTTACCCAAACCTCTTGGAAAATAGTCACAGAATTCACAGAATGATCGGGCTGGAAGAGACCTAAAGATCCTTGAGTCCAACCCAGCCCAAACACCTCAACTAAACCCTGGCACCCAGTGCCACATCCAGGCTTTTTTAAACACATCCAGGGATGGTGACTCCACCACCTCCCCAGGCAGCCATTCCAGTACTTGAACTCTTTTCATAACAAACTTTTTCCTAATATCCAAACTATATATCCCTTGGCACAGCTTAAGACTGTGACCTCTTGTTCTGTCAGTGCTGCCTGGAGAAAGAGCCCAGCCCCACCTGAGCACAGCCACCTTTCAGGAGCTGTAGAGAGTGATAAGGTCGCCCCTGAGTCTCCTTTTCTCCAGGCTGAACACCCCCAGCTCCTTCAGTGGTTCCTCACAGGGTTTGTGTTCCCAGCCCCTCTCCAGCCTTGTTGCCTCCTCTGGACATGCTCAAACATCTCAACATCCTTCCCAAACTGAGGGGCCAGAGCTGGACATACTGAGCTGCATCTTGGCACTGAAACACCCAAACAGACTCGTAAAGCTCTACCTCTGTTTACTTCTTGATTATAAGGGGGTGAAAAAAAGCCAAGTGTCAAATACTTCTCCTCCCATTGGCTCCTTGGCTGAGGAGAGGAGCAGCCCACAGAGGCCACATCATGTCCCCACCCAGCTGTGCCACCCCTGGCAGGACCCAGCCATGCTGTGTGTGCCCAGACCCATCGCTGACTCTTCTCCCATCACTCCCAGTCTGTTGCAATGATCACCAAAACCAGCTTCTCAACAGAAAAGCCATGCCACTGTGGAGCTGATCCAAGCCCATCTCCTTCACTCCCTTTTTACCACAGTCAGGAAACCCATTAATATGATGAAAATGACCTCAAATTGCTATTGCTGGTTTATTTAATCTGGCCGGGCTCCTCTCAGTGCTCAGCCACCGTCAGCAAAGACAAATTGCCTGTCTGATGTTTAAAGGTTTTGGGATGTAGGACAGCATTGATTTTGTGTGTCTGAAAAGGTGACACTCCCGGGGATTGCAGGGAGAGGGGGTTTGGTGACAAAGACCTGCTGATGCTGATCCTCCCACTGATCCTGGGCGTGTCGCTGCCACACAGAGCCAGTGGGCACCGTGGAAAACTCAGGGAACAGAGTGGGAAGAGGAGGTGAAGTGATGGAGAGGAAGAAAAGCATCGTATCCCTGGGCTCTCTGCTGGTGCCCACCTCGCTGCCCACCCTGCAGCTCTGCCAGAGGGTGGCTGGGGCCCAGCGTGGCACCGCGGGGCCTCTCTGGGCCCGCTGCTCCTCCCGGCAGCCAAAAAGTCACCGCTGACTCCTCTGGGATGCACGGAGCAGATGGAGCACTTTGCCTCTCGCTGGGAAGCGTTATTGCCGGTCCTTGACTCACAGGGATAAGCATTCCCGGTTCCAGGCAGTCACTGAGCCTGGAGGGCAGCCGGGTCCCCGCCGTGCTGGGCTGGCACAGCGGCCACCTCCTGCTGTCCCGGTGCCAGGGCACTTCTGACCTGGACCCGGCCGGGTGGGAAAGTCTCCATCACTGCCAGGGAGTCACTGAGGCCACCAGCTCCCAGAAGAGCCAAAATTGCCCTCCAAGACTACCTGTCCCCTCCGAGAGCCCCCAAGCAGGGGCTGAGCACCCCGGCTGCCCCTCCGCAACCACATGCCTCTAAACCAGGGCAGTTCCACACCTGATATAGCCTCCATGCAAAATAAAACTGATTCCTTGCTCCTGCTTCCTCCCACAAATTCCTAGGAATAGCCCTCAAAGGGGAAGCTCCAAAGAAAGGAGCGATTAATTCTCGGTGGCACATTTAAACACCGTTTTTATTACAATTCAGCCTTTCACGCTCTTTGCCCTTTTCCGATTCATTCTTGCTCTTTTGAGGTGGAACGAGGCTGATGTTTTGCAGCTCCTGTTTTCAAGGGGAGTTTTTAACTCCTGGTTTGCTGCTGTGGCTGTGCCAGGGAGAGAGCCTTTCCCAGAGGATGCTCCTGGGATGCTCCTGGGGAGCAGTGGGTGCTCTGCTCTCCCAGCACGGGTGCAGTGGGATTCAGTGGGGCTCAGTGGGGCTCAGTGGGGTGCAGTGGGGCTCAGTGGGGTGCAGTGGGGCTCAGTGGGGTGCAGTGGGGCTCAGTGGGGCACAGCCCAGCTTTCAGTCCCCTGGTTCCACCACACAGTGCTCTGTGCCGTGGTGTTTTACAACACACAGCAACAAAACCTGAAATGTACTGGAAATAATTCTACTATCAAATGCATTCAGCTCTGTTTGTTTGCTTTTAAATTAACATTGGGGATGAAATGATTCACTGAACTACAAAGAGATCCCTCGACTTGACAAGAATCGCAGGCAGGATTCCTTCCACTTTCAGTTATCACAGGAAAAAACATTTCAACATCTTGTCGGCTCAGTGCAAGAAAAATAGTTCTGTGCTCTGTGCCTGGGAAACAAGGAGCTTATCAAAACAATCTCCAGCATCAGAGGGACGAGATGGCAGAGCCTCCGGTGAGGCACCTTTTCTCTCTCTGTGCACAGCCCTGGAGCTGCTGTGAGGAAGGACAGGGCTCTGAGCAGCTCAAGGCCACTTTCATGGACTGCTGGTGCCTGTGACAAAGGGGATGGATCCCACAGGAAGCAGAGCAGGAGGAGCAGCCACTCTGAGAGGATGCTCAGGGGCAGTGCTGCAGCCTGGACCCAAAGAAATGGGGAAAAGGGAATGTTTCTCAGTGATTCTCCTGCAGAGGGAAGGAGGGAAGTGTCCCAGAGATACAGGAAGAGAACAAGCAGCAGGCTCTGTGCTCCCATCACCCCATGCCTGGCATGTAGAGCCTTTGGAGGTCACTCATCCCTCTGCACCATGCACATCCTCTCAGCCTGAGCAAAACTGGATGGATTTGATGATCCTAAGAGGTCTTTTCCAACTTAAATTTTTCTCTGGTTCTAAGAAAAGCTTCTGCCTGATCCCTGTCTCCTGCCTGGATGAGGATCCTGCCTGCAACCACAGCAGGGCATTCCAGGCTCCTCCAGGAGCCACTTGAGGTAGAGATTAGGAGCCATGGCAGAGCAAGCAAGGGTGGATAAGCCGGACTAGTCAAAGAGCACTTAAGCTTGGAGTCATAATTAGACAGGTCTAATGGGGACAGGGGGACAGGAGCCACGACCTTGAAGGTATCAGGGAAGAGGACTGATAACAAGGAGGCAAAAGGGCTGCTTTACCTATTCTTAAAAGTGATTTAAACTGCCTTGAACAACTTCATTGCCAAGAAGTTTTGGGGGATGTGCTGACAAACGCTAGCAGAGATGAGTGCAGTGGGCTGGCAGCAAGGCCAGGCTCTGCTGCACCCACCCCCAGCACCCACCTCACTCCTCAGGCTGCTCCTGCCCCCGGCCAGGGATGGACACTCAGGTCCCAAAGAGCTCCTGAGAAGTCCCCATCATCCTGCCAAGGAGCAGGAGCATCCAACAGCTCCCTTTGCAGGGCTGGCATCTGTGCAGAAAACATTTCTGGGTGGTTTAGGGCTGGAGAAAGGTGTGTAACTTCAGGAAGAGACTGGGAAGGTTCTGCTTCTGGGAAAAGGAGATGGAAAGATGGATGTCAAGGAAGTGCTGTGGGAAAGCATCATAGAAAAAAAACATACATTTCCAAATCATTTTAGTGAGCAAATTCCTTTGATTTTGGTGCCTTGAGACCAAACACAAAACAAAGAAACCTAAGGAATTAAACATTTCTCTCCTTGGGTTGCCCTTTATGAAGGAAATTCCAATGTCCAGGTCTTCAGCTGTGCAAGGACTTCCAAAAGTTCCCTGGTTTGCCAAGGCCTTTCCCACACAACACCAACACTTCTTCTGTGGGTGGGCTTGGGGGAAAGCCAGAGTTTGGACAGATGCATGTGGAAGTGCAGACTTAGGTTGGGTTTTATTTCTTTTTTTTAAAAAAGGGTGGTTTTATTTCTTTTCAAGCTGGTTTGCGAATTCCAGCTTGAAAGCTTCCGACTTTTCCACGGCCAACAAGGTCACCTGACAATCAAAGCTCCCTGGTTCCATCAAGGCCCTTCCACCCAGTTAATGAAAACAAATGCTGTTGGGACAAGGGCCATCCTTCTTTCTGTCTTCTGGGGCCCTGAGAACAGGCTGGCTTGAGGCTTCTCTTTATAGATGTTGTGTTAACAAATGAGCCAAGTGATATTCTGGCTGCTCCCAGGTACATCCAATTCCCAAACCATAATGGAGCTGCTTTTGGTCCTGGGTCACTAATGCTGATTGTGACAGCCTCTGTGTCTGGTCCCTGGCACACAAAATTCCTGTTCCTCTAAGAAGGTGCAAAGCAAAATCCACCAGAATCTGTTTCCCACAGGAGGTTTTTAAGGGGCAGGAGAGGGGCTCAGCAGCCAATTAACAATGGCTAATTGCCTCTTGCCTCCTTGCCCAGGTCTATGCCCTCAGAAGGAGGGAGCTGACACTGCCTGGTGGTGGCTGAGCTGCTGGGGGAGGGGGGTGAGTTAATCCCCTTTTATGAAGTTTGAGATCCCAGCTTTGCAGTAAATCCAGTGTTTTGGGTGGTGAAAATGCCACTGCCTTTTAAAAGCAGCATTAAACCTCTCCAGACAGGTCATGGCAGGTCCTGACAGGGAGAAAGGCCCAGAGTAGCCAGGCAGCAGGACAGGATCTTTAAGCCAGCCCTGAGGCCTTGCAGGGAAGCAAACATGACCTAATGGGGATCAGTTGGTTTGCAGCAGGACCTTGGCTGCAGCAGCTTCTATTTCCAGCAGCATCGAGCTTCCCTCACTTCTAAGGGCCTCCAGCCTGTAGGATGTCTTTTTTCCCCTCAGTATTCAAGTGCTGGCACAGTCTCTGGCTGCTGGCCCTGCGGGTACCAGGGGATGAATGAGGGCAGTTGGAACACAAGGGAAATAACAGCTTACTTTTATTGTGAGATAAAGAAATGGAGACAAGGCGGGAGTGGAGAAGGGCTTAAAGAAAACTGTGCAGCTCAGGCTGGAGGCTGTGGAAAGCAGCAGGGAAGAGGCAGGAGACGCCATGGGCATCTCCAGGCTGGTGAGCAGATCCTGCCCATCTGTCTGTCTGTCTGTCTGTCTGTCTGTCTGCAGCCTCAGCCCATGCTGACCAGCACGTCACAGCCTCTGGCACTGACCCCAGGAGCAAGTGGGCATCGCTTTGGAGGCACACACAGACCCCTGCCCTGCCCTGCCCTCTCCTCCCCTCATTGCTGCTCACCTAGAAAAATGATGCAGCTGTGGCACAAAAAAAANACAAAACCACAAACACCACAAACAAACAACAACAAAAAAAAAGGTGTTAAGTGCTTTGTTTTTGGAATAGCCCTAATTTTTAGGCTTTTCTCCCAAATTCATTTGTTGTTCTCCTGGGGGTGTTTCCTTCCTCCCTGTAATGAAACCAGTGAGTGCATCCAGCAGCAGGACCTGGGTGGATGAGGGGCAGGAGGACGTGCAGAGGTTTTCCCTGGCTGTTCTGGAGACAGCAAGCCAGGCTCCCCAGAGCTGTCACCTCTCCATCCTCACTGCCCCATGGGTGCAGGGGCAAAGGAGCCCTGGAGCTTCGTGGGATGGTCAGGATGCTGCTGGAACACCCAGTGCCTCAGAGAGCTCTGGGGAGAGCAGCAGGGGATTGAGGAGAAGCTGTGTCCTTCTGCCAGAGGACAGTGACATGCCAAGGGACATCCCCCACTGTGGCAGCCAGGCAGGGCCACCCTCACCAGTGCTGGGAGCTGCAGCACCAGGGTTTTACCCTTGAGTTCTTGTTTTGCTTTTGTTCTCTGGAGCAAGACACCTTCTCTTCCCACAAACAAAGCCATAAATCCTGGAGCAAGCAGGCTTCACAGGGAGAAAAAGTGAAGCTGGGATGACAGCGCCAGGGAGTTGTGTGAGGAGGTAAATTACTTGAAATATTGCTGAAAACTTCCATGCCGTAAATATAGTTCTGATCCCAGCTAATCAATCATCACAATTATTCTATAAATAAGGGAAAGGTTGCCTGTGTGGTACGGGACTTTTTTCCACAGGCCTCTGGAGCAAATTTGTTAGCATCTTAAAATAAACTATTTGCTCCAGGTAGTTTGTTTGTTCTCACCAGGCTGCATCATCCTCTCATTCATTTTTCATCACCTTTGGATTGGTCATTGGGAATCTTTTAGTGTTTTTTTTTTCCCTGCCTGGCTCTCACACAGGGATGCTGCAGGGAGCAGGTTTAAAAACCAGCCAGACAAAACACATCCAGGCAGGTCTCAGCCCAGAGCTCTCCCCCCAGCTCCTCCCAGTGCTCATGCTTAGGAAGCCTCTGTTTAATGTCTTTTCCACAGGGCTATAAACTCACAACAGGCCATTTTTTCCCTTTTATAGATCAGCATTACTAATTTATTGGCAGTTTACTATTTGGAAATGTTCTCATATAAATTAATGGGAAGGTGATATTACACCTGAGTCCCTGGGGGAGGAGAAAGCCAAACAAACACACGGTCCCGGTGCTCAAGGAGTGGCAGCATGTTAAATCACCCCTTTGCTCTGCAGAGGCCGTTGTTCCAAGGGCAGAGCTTGGGCTCTGCCTGTCCCAGGGTTCCCACAGAGCCCATCCTGAGGAGCCAGCCTGGTTCCAGTGAGCACAGGTTGGCATTCTGTGCTCTCCACATAATCTGCTTCTCCCCAGCTCCCAGCACCACCTGATCTTCCTTCCCAACTGTGCTTTCCACAGTGCTTTCCAGGTGTGCAGGCATTCCCAGCCACTTCACCAGGGATTTAATTACATGCCAGAGGAAGAAGTACCCGGCTCAGACAGCTCCAGCCGCCGCTGTGAAGCAGCAGCATCCAGTGCCATTGTGTCAGTGAAATGGGATAAAACCAGCTAAACCCAGACAAATCAGTCCTGGGGAAGGGATGAGGAGCCACAGTATGTGACAAGGGGGAGGAGGAGTGTTTTTTTTCAGAAGCACAAGCCATTATTAAAAACTGATCCTCCATCTCATGCACTTCAGGAGCAAAAATGGAAGTTTTCTGCCCCAATAAGATCTCCTGCTTGATAGAAGGTTTCCCAGTCCCAGGTGCATCCCACTGCAAGCTTAGAGCTGGAGAAGGGCTGAGTTCTGTGGCTGCTGGGCTGCCCTGCAGTGTCCCACACAGAGGGCAGGACGTAAAGCCACTCAGCTGGAGGGGAACACCGTGTTCATTGCCACGCTCCTTTTATTTTATCAAACTATTGCTATTTATGAGGGAAGCTTATTGAGTTAAATCACTTCTCCCGCAGTAATATAAAAATGCTGTGGCTCGGGAATGCTGACAGGCAGGAGAGCCAGGCTCACTTTTCTTGCTGAGCAGACGAGGAACAGGAATGATTATTTTGTATCGCTTTACGAAAGAGACCTTCTTGTAATATACCTGCTGTGCATTGATAAATAGCACCAGCAGATAATAAGGGCCTTGGGCAAGGAGCAAGGAAGAAAAAAGGCTTTCCAGCATGTGAACACAAATGCTTTAAATGTGAACTAAATTGGCCTGATCATTCCTCAGATTTGCAGAATTAAACCGTGCCCAATTGTCAACATCACTGAGATTGATGAGACAAATACAGCCAAAGCAAAGGGAATCTATAACAGCCCTGCTAGAGACACTCGCAGGGTTTGAGAGCCACACACTGTTCATGAAACCCAGTGCTATAATTTCATCCCCCTCCAAGCCACCTCCCAGCAACGGGGAGCTGGAAAAGCTCATCAGCAGGAATGCAGGATGAGGACACTGGTGCTGGAGTTGGAGATAAGCCAAGCTTAGTGTCAGACCTCTGCTCTCACAAAAATCTCTTTGCATGGGAACTGCAGGGCTCAGCCTGTGAGTTCTGTGCACCCCCATCCAGGTGAAACCCCAAAATTCAGCACAGATAAGGGTCCTAGGAAGCAGAATAGGTTTCTTTACTTCACCCTCTGTAGCACACCAGGATGGGATTAGCTTTCCTTCCCCGTGAGGAGCCTGTGAGGGCTCCTCTCCTTCACAGGGCAAAGGAGACTTTTGCTTCAGCCTCACTTCTCTGGGTTGGTAACATCTCCCAGCTGACAGCCACTGTGAAGGAGAGACACCTTGCTCCAGCTTGCAGCAGCTCAGTGGAAAACCTGGAGAAACCATGGCAATGCTGAGGTCAGTGTCACCCTTCTAATGATGCCAAGGATTTCTCAGCAGAGCTAACAAAGGCAGGCACCTCTCCTGCTGGTGGAAGCACTGTTCCCAGGCTCCTGCAAGTGCTGTTTCTTAGGCATCTGCTTTTGACCCCAGCCAGTGCTCCTGGTCTCTCCATCTCCTGTCTCATCTCTCTCCTGGGCTCTCCAGACTCTGCTTGGCCTCTCTGGGCTCTCAGCTCCCTGCCTGACAGCCCTGGCTCTGCAGCCCACGTGCCAGAGATGAATCCAGCACTGCCTGTGCCTCCATCAAAACAGAATGCACCTGAGGACAACGCTCAGGGTGGGCAGCTGGATTCCTGCTGCCTGTGCTGAAGGTGATTAAGATGCTCACTCATCTGTCCTCAGGGTCCTGCTTCAGTCAGGGCTTTGCAGCCCGGCCAGGGAAGCCAGTGAGTGACAGATGATTGATTTGAGCTCATTCCTATCAGCCCTCACTCCTATCAGCCCTCACTCCTATCATCCATGCTGGAAGAGTGTCAGAGCCAGAGCAGTTTCATCGACACAGTCCTGGACCTGCCTTCAGGATTCTTGTACCTGCAGATATCTCACACGAGGAGCGTGTCCCCATCCCACCCCACACACAGGCATGCTGAGCATCATGGCATCCCACACTGCCCTCAGCTCAACCAGGGGCTCATAAATTTCTTAAACCAGAGCTGGAAATGAGAGGAGAACCTCAGAGCTGCTCCTGAATACCAAGAAGAAGAGGAAGCACTGAGCTCCCTGCTCAGCTCCAAGGACAAACTGTTCCCCAGCTCCATCCCCATCCAGTCTGCAGTAGCCTGGGGGTGGCTCCTAAGAGACCTGCAGGCACTTAAGGGTGAGGAGCAGAACCTGGGCAAGCTCTGGGGCTGTCAGGGATGGAGATTTGGGGGTTTTGGCTCAGTCTGGGGCTGGAGGAGGGGTATGGAGGGGGCAGGCATGTTCCCTGCTTTCACTGAGATCCGAGGCTTTAGCGCAGTTCTGCTGCCGGGCTGCTAAGTCAGGGCTTCACGCTTTCTAATTTTTTTCTTTTGTCTTGCATACACACACGAGACAGATTTTGCTTCCACAAGGGATATTTATAGGACATATGTTGGAGCTTGAAGAAGCTGATTAGCGATGTTTAGCTTGAAAACGGAAGAAACTGTGTGAGAGCAGCCTGGCCAGACAAATACTCCAGAAGATGTGAGCTTTGGGGAGCAGCTCTGCGAGAGACTGAAATGTTGAAGGTTATTGACTCAAACAATGCACCATTTCCAAAGCATCAGGTGCCAGGTTTGCAGCCCACAGCAGAAGGGAAGAAGGGAAGGTTTTGGGGATGTGGTAGCTAAACTTCTGATTTGCACCAAGCAGCCCAGGTTCAGAGGGGGTGAGCACCCACCACTGGATGGTGACCACACCAAACCAACCTTTGTTTGGGAACAAACTGGGTTTGGAGCCAGATAAAGGAAAAGGCTGGTAAGAAGCAGATCCTATGAGGTGGGATAATGCTTTTTTATCAGGGCAGTGTCCTCCCTTGCATAACCAGCTCAGGTGTGGAATTCAGCCTCCCTGGGGAAGGAATCAGGACATTCACACATAGGCCTGAGGGGTTTCATTCCTGCTGAGGGGGCTTCAGAAGAAGCTGTCATATCTTAAAAAGGGTAATAAACCACCAAAGAGCTCCAGAGTCCCTGCAGACTCATTCCTGGAGCTTTCCACCAGAGGACTGCACAAGACCCACAGTGCTGCAACACTCAGTGTAAAACTCCCATCAGGGGAGGTACCTGGGCATTCCCACCTGAACCTGAGCCTAAATTAACACGTTGAACTCTGGGATTTGTGGCCTTTCCTCACCCCTAACAGATCAAGACTGAGCCCATCACTTTGAATAACAGACATCTAAATTGCAACAATCAAGTCTTGTCACTGGATCCCCGGGTGCTGAGATCTTTCTGCTATCTTCTTTTATCCCTTCTTTCTCTCTCTTCCTTTCCCTTATATATTTTCTTAAGTGATATATTTACACTTTTATATCACTATATTTTTATTAATAATAACCAAAATGGCTTAATATCCCCTTTCCATTGCAACCAAATTGTTTTAAAATAAACCTCTCATACATATATACACATAAAAACACTGGTCATTTGGTGTCTTTCACTCTGATTTGCCCCAAGGGGCCTAACAAGAACCTCAGTTACCCCATTTTTAGCTCCCTCCCTCCCTCACTGGGCCCCAGCAGTGTCTGAGACCACTGGGCTCCTGGAGCTGGGGATGTAAGGTGGGCTCTGCCTCCCCTCCTTGGGGAAGGACTCTGGGGACAGAGGCAGCTCACCTCCCTGGAAAAGTGAGCTGTGGCTGCAAAGCTGGCTGACCCCTCCAGGCAGGCAGTCCCCACAGCTGGGAGGCTCTGGGGGTCTGAATGACTCTTCTGGGCTTGCAGAAATCCCATCCAGCTTTTCCCCATCTCAGCCCTCCCCTCCTGCTCTCCTGCCTCACGATTCTCTTTCTGTAGGTCCAGCGTGCCAGGTTGGAGCTGTGCCTTGCTAGACGATCTGGTTTAGACCATTAGAGGAGTTTGGGGCTGTGGGGGATGCTTTCTGGAGGCAATGCAAGTCTCAAGAGAGCTGCTCAGTGTATACAATCCCCGGGGTGCTTTCCACAATCCTATTCCCTGTCAGCACTGGTCTGAAAAACGAAAGGACGACACTACAAGGAGGCAGAAATTGCATTATACTCCTCTGTGCTTCACAAGCTCCAAGTAACACTTCTGCTTCTCCCATATGAAAAGGAAAATGGGTAATGACAACCTACTTCTACTGAAGAGACAATTTTCACTCCTCCTTGGCAAGTGTAGCTGGGACAGTGTCTTTCTCTCCACTCAGAGGCAAATTAGCAGATTTTGCCTCAGAACACGGTGGATGAGGTGCAGCTGGCAGCGTTCCCCTGCTGTGGTTCACAGCACCCTCGGGGTGCCCACACCTGGCCCAGCTCACAGTGGATGGGTGGGTGAGCACACAGAGGCTGTTATGGACAACCTGGGAAGTGCAGACCCGACTGGAGGGAAAAACCCTCTTTTCTCCCCAAACACAGGTCTGTGTGAGCATTTGTGCACCACAGCACAGCAGCCAGCCCCAGCCAGCGCCTGCAGCTTTGCACCAGCATCGGGAACTTTACTCTCCCGGAGCGATGACTCTGAGAAGAACAAGTTAGACAAATGAATTCGCTAATGACTTCCTTCCCTCCTACTTAAACGGGGGGATAATTCATGGTTCCTGCTCCCGCAGCGGGGCTGCTCCATCGCCTGCCCGCGGCCCCGGCAGCAGCGCTGCTGAGAAGATGAGTGAGACAAAGGGGGCCAAGATTGCCGGGTGGCACCGCCTGCCTTTTCAAAAACCACGGAAAACGCTGTGCTGGCTGCTCGAGGGAGGCACCCTAAATTGCCTGCACGTGTGACAGGGCCGGTGACAGGCAGGGCTCTCCAGAGGGCAGTAAGGATGCACACACTCTAGCCAGGTATCTCCTTCCCTGTGAGGTTTCTGCTCCAAGCACTCCAAACTAGCTCTGAACCCAAAAATTGCCTGCATGGAAAAGCTTTGCCTGAGCACCTGCTTTGGTATTGCCAAAAACCTCAGCTCTCCTTTGATGTCTTTTGTTTCTGGAAGCTTCTGGCTGGTGATGATGCAATGTGGAATTGAGGCCAGAAGCTTGAGAAGAGGTTCAGGGCCAGAAGAAGGCTGATGATGAGGGCATGGGACCTTTCAATGCTTGCAGTCGCTTGCCTGACCAAGGTGTATAGACTATGACAGATATTTATAGCAAAAAATTCAAAGCTCAACCCACACTGCCAGGCCCCAGATCCCCAGCATGGTCCTCCCTGCAATTGCCCACTAGCTCCACACACTTGGCAAAATGGAGAAATCTTTTTTTTTTAAGTGGGGCTGAGTTAAGAGGATTTGTTGGAGATACAAGTTAGCTCCCATTAACGTTTGCTTGTTTGGGTTTATTTAAGCCTCAATTGAGTGTCTTTTACTTAACTGCACTCCAGTATCTCTCTCAGCCTCTTAAGAGACAATCACATTCCCCTCCCTTCTTCTCCCTCAAGATCTTTCATGTTAGTGAGCTGGGTTTAATGGCTGATAAAGTCCACGGGCTTGCAGTAAAGCTGAGCTTTCTTTCACATCCCTGCACATGCAGCCCCCAGGAAGGGGTGCCCAGGTGAACCCTGGGTTTTGTTACCTCTCTGTGCCAGAGCTGCCTCACAGCAGCTGTGAGCATTGTGATCATGGAATTTTCTAAAAATGAACACCCTGGGGCTCGAGGCTCCTTCCCTCCCAGAGGCAGATTTGACAGAGCCACTGCCAGTTTGTAACTGTCCTCGCTCCAGGAGGTGAGGAGGGGACAGTGGCACCACCAATGGTGGCATTCACTGATGGCTGTGAGAGAACCAAGCCCAAACCACCCTGACAGACAAGGATCATGCTCAGTGAAAACCAAGCACAGCCTGGCCATTACTTAGGTACTTTTGTAGCCTTGGTTCTGCCTGGGCTAGGGTGGGAGATGTCAGCTCCCCAGGCAGCTGCCACCTCCCAGGATAAGCTGGTCCACAGTTCAGCCCCTGACATTTCATCCTTCCCACAGGAGGTTCCTTCTGACCTGGAACCCAGCTCTGAGGAAGGAACGTGGGGATTTGGATGCTGAACTACAGCACCCCTAGCAGCAGCTGGAGCCCATCCAGCAGGAGCACACGTGAGCAGCAGGGGCTGGCGAGGTGTCCGAGGCACAGTGCTGACCTTCCATCCAGCTGCCCTGCTCACAGGAGGCTTCCTCTCGCTGAGGAATAAGTTTCTCTGGAGGCAGAAAAGAAACCCAGTGAGTCAGAAAGGCAGCAGAGACTCATCTCTACACAAGCCTTGCTTTCTGCTGTGATTGTTCAGAGCCGAGCAAGCCATGGTCACTGCTGTGCCCCTTCCTCGCAGGTGGTTTGTCCCTGTGAAGGGACAGTGCTGGCTCTGTGCACCATGGTTCTGCTCCTTTCTTGTAGGCAGGAGCAGCTTTGAAGAATCTAACCCCAAATTCATACAAAAACTTATTTTATTGCAGCAGCTGAACAGAAAAGCAGCTCGGTTTTTGAGAGACACACTTTTCTTACAGTACACCAGGAATAATGTTGCTCCTTACTGGCAGCACCCCCGGAAAGAGAGAAAACGCATCAGGCTCTGATGAAACACCTCCCAAAATAACCAGCGCCTCTCCTGCTCGCTCCCCTTTGTGCTCGGCTGTCTTTGGACGAGCACGGAGCACGAAAGGCACTTCCAGCCGATGGGAATTCGGTGCTGGCTGCGTATCTCCCGGTGCGGGGGCCCGAGGCGGCGGATCCGCGCTCCCGCTGGCCCGACATTGTACCTGCGGGCCAGCTGTGCAGATCGGGATGGAAACTCTCCCAGGGTTGGCTCGGGAGCGGGATGCCCGCTCCGGGAGCAGGATGCCCGCTCGGCCGGCTGGTGGAGCCCGCTGCAGAGACAGCCGGGCCCGCTCCACCGGGCAGCGGGCAGGGGCTCCCCGGGGCTGCCGAACTGCGGGGGACCCCTCGCCCTGCCCGCAAAGCACGGACTGAACCCGCACTCCCCTGCTGCCCGCCGGGCTGGGGCGGGCTGTACGGGACACCGGGGCTCCGCGCGGCGACACCGCGGTCCCGGGATGC
>WBNO01025626.1:172113-188299 GCA_013400575.1 Peucedramus taeniatus | reverse complement strand
GGGCAGCTCGGGGGAAGGGGCTGGGGGGGCGTCCGGGGTGCGGGCAGACGGATGGATAGACGGATGGATGGATGGACGGGTAGATGGATGGATGTGTTTGGGAGATTAATCGAGAATTGCAAAGCAGAGGAGACGGAGGCAAAGTGTTACGTAACACATTTTCATTACCGCTGCGAAGTCATCTGAGCCGAAATCTTGTTATTTCCATGGTGCTGTGGCTGGAAAGCCCTGGCCCCGGCCCCTGCCTGTGTGCGGCCCCGGAGCCCCAGTAGTACCTGGGTTTTGGTGGTTTGAGCCCATCTCAGTGGAATCGAGTGAAAGCATCAGCGGGTTAAACAAGTGAGACCCTAAGGAAAAGTGAAATGCACGATCTGTTTTGTTCTCCCCAACCCGGTTCTGTATTTGGAAAGCCCTGGGTTTGAGCGGTTGTGTTGGGCAGGGGTCAAACCCCAAACGCCCCTCCACCGAGCGGGACGGTGGTTCCGGCACATCACCTGCTGCTGGGGACAGGGGTCCCAAGGCGAGCAGTCCCGAGCGGCCACCCCACTCTCGCAGCGGGCCCTGTGGCTGCTCCCTGGGGAGCAGGACTGTGTGGGCAGGGGAGCTGCGGGGTGAGCGGATGGTGGGTGTAGCCCCCACCGCCAACCCTACCCCACGCAGCACCTCGGGGAGCCCATCAGCCCGCGCCGCCCCCCGCGCCCCTGCGCTCCGGCAGAACATGGCTGCAGCTTGGGGGCACGGAGAGAGGCAGGCAGGGCCCCCCCGAATCCACGGACGGCGAGTGGTGATGCGAGAAGCCTTTGTCCGCCACCCGTGGGAATCGCTGGAGGCTTTGTCCCTCTGTCCGGGCTGTGGATGGAGTCCTGGAGGGTGAAACCTGAACTGAGGTTTTGTCTGCGCTGAGCAGCTGGGGGAGGCCCTTGGCCTCTCTTTTACACTCCCGTGCCGCGCCGCATATTCCAGAGGCACGTGGCGAGCTGGCTTCCAGTGCCCCCCTCCTTTGTCCCGTGCCTCTGGCTGGTGCACCCCGACAGCCCGGGCACACGAGCACCTTCACTGCCGCCGGAGATGTCTGTCCGTCCGTCAGCCGAGGATGCGCTGCTGCGAGTGGGAAGGACAGAGTCTGTGGTGATGTAGTGACCTTAGGAATTCCTCCCGGCGAAAGCACCCGAGGGTTTTCTCAGGGTGCCACGCGTTTGGATTTATTTCGTGTCAGGTGAAAGCCCGGTGGAGCTGGAGGGCCGTTTCCCAAGGCTGGCGCGGGAGAAGGCTGTAATCCTGGGAACAGAGGACGCCCTCTGCTTTGTTATTTTTGAGGAGAGTTTAGCAATGGAAACAGGAGCCCTCTGCTTGCTTCCCTCCTCGATTCATTCGCCTTGCGAATTTCTATGCTGTGCATCCAGGATCCCGAGCACCAGGCTGTCCTTTCTGCCACCTCATCATCTTCCAGTCCCTCCGTGTTTTATTTTTAATAAGAGATAACTTTACTGCTAACCTTGCCTGCTGCTCTCCCTTCTCTCTTACTCTAATTGCTTCTGGCTTTATTTCTGACATTTCCCATGTCATTTCTCCTCATTTTTTTCGAAGACTACTAGAAAAATAGCTTCAGGAGAAGCAGTGGAGCTTTGCAGCGCCCGTTTCACCCCGCGCAGCCTGTGCCTGGAGCGGCTGCCTGCGGCGGGGAGATGGTACCGTGCTGCTCCTTTCAAGTCGGATCCCTTTCGCCCGGGGCGGTGGCAGTGCCTGACCTCGCGGTGAGCTGCGCTCCTCTGCCGGGGAGGGCAGGACCTGTGCAACTGCATCATCAGAATTATTCGGTTCCTGTGAAGGGGAGCTGCCGCTCCCCGGTTCGGAGCGGGGCTGAGCGAGCAGCGCTGCCCTGAAAGCCCCTGCGAGGTCCCAGCGATGCTCCAGCCCCGCTCTGCTCTTGGCAGGTGTGGGTGTTGCGGGGCAAAATCTGTTCTTTTGGGAGGTGGCAGTGGCTCTGTCACTCCCTGAGTGTGCACAGACATACGTGTGCGTGCACACGCCTGCGTCAGTGCCTGCGCCCGCCTGCGAGGGCACGGCAGCTTTCTGCAGCGTGCCAGGCTTCCAGCACTGCCGAGGACTTCCCTTCCATAGCTACGAATATAATGTTTTAAACAATATGCCACGGTTTTTACAGCGTTGAGCTCTGGAGTGATTTGCAGTAGGAGTAAAACCACCGTTTGCAATTTCTCGGCGATTGTATAAAACAACTCATTAAAAGCATACATCCCTGCACATTGGCTCCGTGGAAACTTTATGGGCCTTGTACTTACTGCCAAAGCAAACATTTTCCATGAATTTCACTCATCAGGTTCACACTGTCAAATGTAGATTCAGCCGCTCGTCAAAGATGCAAGCCTTGCAGTCTGGGAAGTAATGAGAGCAGTAAGCAGTGGGAGTTAATGGCCTCCACTGAGGAGTCCTTACTCATCCTGCATCCACACAGGGGCTGAGCTTGCTGCTCCCGGGTGGATTGATTGCCACAGAAATTCATCTGGTGTCACTGGCTATGATACTTAACAGGCACAATAATGCTTGAATAAACTGCACTTTTATGCAGCGGTTCGTACCTCTGTGCCGGCAGCAATTTCCCAGATGAGGCGAGGGGAGCGGCGCGGGGCCTCGGCAGCCGCTTCCCAGAGCGTGAATAATTGTTCTAATAACACCGGAGCCACCGCCTTGTCGTTGTGGTGTCTCCAGTGGGGTGGCAGGAGGGAGCTGTCATGGTGCTGCCGCTTGCCCGGGACGCTTGGGGGCTGCCCCGTGCGGCAGCTGCTGTGCCAGCCTTCGGCAGGCGGGACACGGGACGGGCAAGCTGCCGGCCCAGCTGCTCCCGGGGCCGGAGCTCCGCGGCTTGGCTCTGCCGTACATCATGGTCATCTGCTGGAAAGAAGGAGTTGCTAATGTTCCTTCAGAGCCCAGCCTGTTACAGGGAAGGGCAGCCAGGCAGAGGACAGATGTCCAACCTTGTTCCCACCTTCCCTCACCCAGTCTGCTCCTCAGGCTGTCCCAGCGTGCCTTATTTACCTGAGTGTCTGTAGGTGTGGATGGACACAGGGCAGTGGTGAGCGCTGCAAGGGCGGCTCCCAAGGGCAGCTCCATAGGGTGTGAATAAGCCACGGAACTTCCAGCAGGTCTGAGGTTTATTATGAAAATGTGTGCATGCCTAAGCTTTTAAATATAGCTAATGGGAGAAGGATTGGGAGGAAAGATTACCAAGATTACTGGAACCTCAGTGTGCTGAGCAGGAGGAGCAGGAGCTGCTCTGCTCTGGGTTTTGGTGCCTGTTGTTCTCCTTGAGGGTTGGTGGTGACCAAGTGGGCAACAGCAGCTCAAGCCCAACAGAGTTTGGGTTTGATAGCAACACTCTTCTAGCAGGATAATTCCTGGAGGCTGAGTGTGTTGGGTGGGATCAGTGGATGGTGTGACATTGTTGGTGCTTTCACCCCCTCCTTTAAAACAAACGGGTTTTACTTCTGTTCTCCCTTCCATCCTTCCTCCCTTCCATCTTCCTTCCCTCCCACGTTGGGTGGTGCTGCTGGGAGGGGGCTCCTGGCCCAGGCCAGCATCCCAGCAGTCACTGTGGATTATGCAGGGCTGTTCCCAAACCTGCTGCTTGGCCCTTCCTTGCCTTGGCTCACTGTTTTCATCACAGTGATTTTTTTTCACTAAAAGAATGTTAAACTCAGGGCCTGAAAAATGGAATTTGAGTCGATATGAATATTTCCTGTGGCTCTTCTTTACTGGGACTTGCACCTACAGACTTTGATAGCTTATATAATTTCCTGTGATGGAGATGTACTTCATCTAATTTCACTTGGAAATGCATTGATTAAATCAGAACTGCTGAGAGATTTAAACTGAGTCTCAGTGGCCTGAACTTAACCGTGGGAGGTTTACCTGCCTTCATCCTTCAACATTAATTTGGTTTTATGAGGATTCCTTGTGAAATGAGGTTTTGTCTGCTGCTGAATCTCTTCTGCTTTCTGGGTTTATCAGTTACTTTCTCTGGCCTCGGCGGCTCTGCAAGGCGAAGCTGCACTAAAGCCTCCGTTCAGCGCAGCGCTGAGCTCCTTCACTGGGGACACGGTGGGGACTGATGGGCATTTTGGCTTCATTGTCCCACAGTGCTCCCAAAACTCTGCCCAAGATGGAGGCAGAGCACCCACACTGCCTGTGGTGTGGTAGCAAGGCTGGCTGCTGTGCAGTGGGTGCTCACACGGGGCCAGGGATGCTGGGTGTGATGCTCTGGGAACAGGGTGGAGATCTGCCCCAAGAGCAGCTGTGTGGGAGTGTCCTCCCATCAGTGCTGAGAGATTTGGCATTTCTGGTCCCAAGCAGCACTGAGAAAAGGAGGAACAACCCAGCTTGGTTGGAGGTGGATGAGCAGCTCCATGGAGATGAGCAGGGGTGGGGTCAGCAGGCACTGGGTGCCTGGGGCAGGGGGCCAAACACCCACTGGGACTCGCCTGAGGACTTATAAAAATAAATAAAGGCAGTCATTCACAAAGTGCTCATTTCCAACTCCGATCTGCAAAATGTCTCCTTGTGACTTGGAAATGATGCGTAGGCAGGAGATACGCTTTGACATGCGACAATTTTTGTTGAAGTTTGCTCTGAAGGTCTTTCTCAGCAGCTCCGCTTTCCTGGCAGTGCTGGAGCATCCCAGGGGCACTGTGTCCCCGCTGCCAATGGCTGCTGTGTCCCCACAAGCCAGAGCCATTGGGAGCAGAAGCTGTTCCCTGGCACAGCATCTCTGTGGGTATGGAAAGGACTCTTCAGCTCCTGCTGCAGAAGCTGGCAGGGAGGAGAAGCAGCGCCTTGGCTGCGGAGCTGCTCCGGACCCTGGCTGAAGCATCCATGGGATGAGGCTTAGCTGTGGCGAGGCAAGAGCGGTGAAGCTTTGCTATCCTGGCTGTGATGCCAGCACTGCCAGCTCTACTGACTTCCAAATAAAGGCTGAGCAGAAGCTGCTTCAAAAACAACACGTAGCATGGGAGCGGCGAGGCGCTTCCTCCAAGAGGCAAATCTGGCTGCTTGAGGTGGAAAAACTGGAGCTCACCAGAGGTCATGTGCCCTAGCACAAGAGAAGCATGGAGATGAGGATGTTCTGGCGCAGGGGTGACCGTGTGCCACAGGACAATGGCAGCACAGCACACACCGTGCGAGGGACCGCGCTGTGCCACACAGGAGAGTGGATTTGTGGCTTTCAGCTACAGCTTGGTGAGAACTGATGGCTCCTGTCCATGAGGGTCTTGGCTCTGCCTCTTCTACAGTATGCTGGGATGGCCAGGAGAAACTCCAGCTGTGTTTTGTAGCCCTATAGATGGGGAATGTGGCTGCGTGATGCCAGCTGAGGAGCTGTGTAGAGCTGCTGTGCTCAGCATGGGAAGGCTGGGGACTCGCTGCTCAGCAGCAGCGTTCGAGGCGCCGGTGAGAGCAAATGCCACTAATTGATGTTGCCACTTGACTGCACGCCATTCAGGTTGAAGATGTGACAAGGTCGGGGGCAGCCCAGGTTGTCCCCCCTGGGGATTGCCTGCCTAGCAAGCACAAGCACATGAGGCTTCCTCGGGGACACGTTCAGTAATTGCCTGAGTCCCGTGCGTGACCCCAGCCCTGCTCCCGGCGCCTGCGATAGCATCTCTGCTCCCTTTGCAGGACTCGAGTAATGAAGCATCAGTTAATTGACATGGATGAGGACATCCACTTAAGGACCCACCAGAACGTGGGTGATGAATGCCAGGAGATGAAGCTGCACATCCCGCCGGGAGCGTGGTTGGCTCTGCCTCTTCCCGGCCAGAGCCAAAGCTTGGCTGAGTCCACAGCAGCGGGGAGTTTATGTAGGGAAAGTGTGACCGTTCCGGATGCTGGCAAGTGTTATTTTAGAAAGAACTCCCAAAATGAATCAACCTTTTTTCTACAAGTATCTGTCATTCATGGGTTTTCTTACGAAGTTTTTCATGGAAAGGATAAGGATGAGTTATTCATCTTCTTGTTTCTTGTCTTTGTAAGAGGCTCTACTTCAGCATCATCTGACGTGACACACTCAGGACTTACTCTGGGCTCCTGTCAAAGTGACATATTCTCTGGCAAAATCAATTTTGCTAATTTTGATGGATGAGGATGGAAGTAAGGCTGCTGGCACAGGTGCCTTTGAAGGAAGCTGAGATACTGAGGGATGCAGGAGGTCATTCCCTGCTGCCAACCCATTGGAGATAATGCTGCAAAAGTTTAATCTCTCTCACAAAGGGGATTATTGGTTTTTTTTAATAAGATGCAGAGCACAGTGATCCCTGACACACTGGCAGTTGGGCTTTGAGGGGCTATGGCCCCAATGTCACAGTGTTCTTGAGGTGCTGGAGGCAAATCCTCATCGTCACTTTGATCCATCATGGATTTTGCCGTGGCTGCAGTGGGAGAGCCTGTGAGCTGCCTGTATGCACAGTGAGATGGCCATAGCAGGGAGAACAGCTCTTCTCCATGGAAAAGAAATTGCTTGGTGCTAAAAGGGATTTAGAACTTTCTGTGACAGGATCAAGTGTCTTTGCCCCGGAGTTCATTCCCGCTGCCTTTGCTTTCTATTTTAGCTTGGCTTTTTCATCATCTTTTTGGGCTGTTCTTTCTCCATGCTGAGTGTCACGCTGACCCTTCTCTGGCAGCAGGATGTCCCTGTGGTTGGGCTGGGCAGAGCTGATGATGTCTCAGAAGCCAGGGAGGCCGGGAGCTCCCCAGGACCACCAGCCAGAGCCTCAGCTGGGCAATGCAGTGCCCTGCACTGAGCTCCCAGCTCCTGGGCCTTGGCTTTCTCCAGGCTTCCCTACTGACGTTTCACACCTTCAAAGAGAGCTCTGCTGCTCCATTTTTTCCTATTGTATTTCTTGCTCCATAAAAGCCATCTGTTCCTTTTTCTGCTTTCAGAGTCTTCATTCCTCTCATCTTCTCCATTTCTGTTAGAGTTTATGGAGCTTTTGAAATTATTGACGTGTTCCCTGTGTTCATTCCTGAGGATGGCTGCTGAGGTTTCCGGGCAGGCTGTGCATCTTTGGGCTGCTGGGGACTTCCCAGGAGAAAGACAGGTTTGGATCTCAGTCACTGCAGGGCGAATTGAGAGCTGCTCCACCTGGAAACCGTGGTGCTGGAGTGAAGAGCTGAGTTAGTTGGACTTCCCTGTGTGGACATCCAGCCTCTGCCATGGGGAAGGGTTGGCTGGGCCCTGTGCTGGTCACCCAGATGCTTCCAGTGGGTCAACGCTTGTCTTTACTCCTGGGAAAGCGGAGCACTTTGGGAGGTCATCATTAAAAATCCCATTATGAGTATTTTCTCCCTGGATGTGTTCCATGGTTGGAGGCGTTTCCCATTGATATGGATACCACAGTGGGCTCTGATGCGCAGCTCCCGCGAAGACACATTGTGTTACAAAGATACCACAGACCTCTTTTAATTGTTTTGTTTTAAAGCTTGTTAAGCTGCTACTTTAGATGTATTGAGCCAACTTATTTTTTTTTTAGATCAAAGCGTTTCCTGCTTTCATTGTAATGACATGCTTGAGCACATTCATTTAGAAAATACGATCAGCACTGGGTTATTTATCTGGAAAGCGCTGGGGTTGAAGGGCAGCGTAAGCCGTAGATTTGTGCCACAGTTTTCCTCACTGTAGGTCCTTCAGAGCCAAGGGCTGGGTTGACTCAGTTGCTCTCTCTTGGAATCACTTTGTGGATTTGTATTCAGAGGAACAAAACCCCTCATAGGGCTCCAGCTCCAGTCTGGGATATGGCAGGACTATTGCCATCCCAGTGGGAAGAGCCTCGCTTCTGCCATGCCATGCCATCCTCTTTCATCCCATCCCATCCCATCCAACAGCACTGGGCATTGCATTCTGCTTGGACATGCCAGTGCAGTCCTTTTATCCAAGGGGGAGGCCTGATCAACCTGCAGTTGATTGTCCAGGAGGCAGATGTGTGGCAATGGAAGAAAATTCATGAACAAAGCAGGGAAAGCAGAAATTCTTTGGATGGTGGCTGTGGGGAAGCGCACTGTCCTGCCTGTGCCTGTGTCCACAGCAGGGAGCCACTCAGCTCAGCCGCTGGCCTTATTTATTGTGAGCAGCATTAACTAACACCAGAGATGATCTCTAAGCTCTGGTTTTAATGTGCTCCAACGTATGTCACAGTACTGTTCCCTCAGCAGACTGATTTTGGTACATGGGGGAGTGTTTTCTGCTGCTGTGATAGGGATGGGAGAAGGCAGCACCATCTTGCATGCCAGGATTTCTTTGGTCACCAACAGCATGTAAAGCCTGGGCAGCGATTCTGTGGTGTGCATGAGGAGGTGGAACACACAAGGAGGCTTAGGTAGAAGCTAAAATGAGGGGGAAAGCCCTGATTTCCTTAGATTTATGGATTGTTTTTAATATCAGCAAGAGCAAAGCTTGAGACTGTGGCTCTTCGACAAGATTTTGGTGGATCTGGAAATCTGAAAC
Organism: Peucedramus taeniatus; assembly: GCA_013400575.1. Taxonomy (NCBI): domain Eukaryota; kingdom Metazoa; phylum Chordata; class Aves; order Passeriformes; family Fringillidae; genus Peucedramus; species Peucedramus taeniatus. Next base: position 179,790 of record WBNO01025626.1, on the reverse strand, counting down.
TTCCCAGCAAGTTGTGTCTGAGCTGGAGCTCTTGCTGCTGCCTGGTCCCCAGCGCTGGTGCGGAACTCGAGGGGGGGGACGAGTGGGGTAAGTTGGCGACAGGTGCCAGTTTGGGCTGGAAAGCCAGTGCTCACAAACCCCCTTTATCCGGGAGGGACAAAAGCCGAGTGTTATCGCTGCTGGGTTGATGAAACACCCCACTGTCCGGCCCTGCCACGCTAAATGCACGCAGTGTTTGCTGGCTGGGGCGGCGGTAGGGGAAGCGACGGCCCTGCTGGGCCCGCTGAGGGGGATGCTCCAGCAGTGCCATCACTGTGTTTGCTGGGAGGGATGCTCCAGTGGTACCCACCCCATGTTTGCTGGGAGAGATATTCCGGCGGTACTCATGCTGTGTGTGCTGAGGAGGATACTCCAGTGGTACCCACACTTTGCGTGCTGAGGGGGATACAACTGGTACCCACACTGTGTGTGCTGGGAGGGGTGCTCTGGTAATATCTGCGCTGTGCCCATTGAGGGAGATGCTCTGGTGGTATCCAGGCTGTGCCCACTGAGGGGAATGCTCTGGTGGTACCCAGGCTGTGCCCACTGAGGTGGATGCTATGGCAGTACCCAGGCTGTGCCTATTACAGAGAATGCTCCAGCAGTATCCAAGCTATGCCCACTGTGGGAGATGCTCCAGTGGTACCCAGGCTGTGCTGCTGGGGGAAGATATTCCAGTGGTACTTGCCCCATGCCCACTGTGAGGGATGCTCCAGGAGCACCCACACTCTACCTTGCCAGGAGGGATGTTCCAGCAGTACCCTGGGATGCAGGGCCTGAGCTTGCCACTGTGTTGACCCCCTTGGGGAGCACTTGAGGCATTTCATCCCCTGGCTTGGCTGGGACCTGTCTCGCCACACTGGCAGATGAACCTGCAGCACTCTGAGTCTTCCCAGGGGAGCCAGACTAGGCTCAGAGCTGCTGCTGCCAGAGCGGTGGTAGGTAAATTACTGAGCACTGGTCTTCCACAGAAATTCTTAAGAGACATGTTTGTGTTTTTGTCTGAAGATGCATGCAAACTTCTGGGCTTCCCACCCTGTCACTTTTCAAATCCTGTCTGAAATAATCACTGAAGACCAGGGAAAACTCTCTCAAGCAGATGTCCTGCCCTCTCTAGAGCAAGTTAAACCAGGCTGACCATAATGGACAGTGTTGGCCAGCTCGCTGTGTTAGCTCTCACACTCATCCTCAGGCTGGCTGTAGGCACTGGACCTTTTGTCCTGTCAGTGTCTTTTAAAATATTTGAAAATGGGAACTGAACTTGAAACTCAGGGTTAAAGGTTGGCTCAACTTTGGCAGCAACTGGGCACAGCGATGCCACGCGGGCCTGCTCTCTGCCCGCTCCTTTTTCCTCTTCCCCACACTGCTCTGCCAGATCCCGACTCTTCCCGCGGTGCAGGTGTGGGATGCACCGGAGGGGTCCTGCACTGGTGAGCTTCAGCACCAGCCCCAGGTGCCTGCACTGGGGCTTTGCCCTTCCTCTGCCTCTGGCGAAGGACGGGCCTGGAGGCGAGAGCAGCCGGGGCCAGCGCTGCGGAGCCAAAGCTGTGCGCTGACGGCGCTGGCAGGGGCTGCACCTCCCGCATCAGCACATTGGCTGACGGTACCGCTGGGTATTAATTATGCCTTCCGCACTCGCGGCTATTCAAATGGTAAAATTGTTTATTTGCAGCTGGGTGAGCTCAAGGCAGAGGCAGAAGAGCGAGTGGCTCCCCCCGCCACGGCCGCCCTCCTGCCCCCCTCTCACGACTCCCCAAGCACAGCCAGGGATGGATCCAGCTGCCTCCATCATGGCATTTCCATGCTGGGGGGACTCGTGGCTTCCCAGCCCCACCCAACCTCTTTCTGCCCCATTTTTCCAGGGAAGTGGGTGTTTGCTTGTCTGCCTGGCCGCAGCAGCGTGGCGGGGAGGATTCAACCTATTTCACCCTCTGCTGATTTCCCTCCATGATAAATCCCATCCCCTCCACTGCGGGAAGCGGCGTCGGTTTAATTACTTGTGGGGAGAAGGGGGCAGCGGAGGAACTTAGGACTTGTTTTAAATATCACTTTTATTAGCAGGTAATCCTGAAGCTCAGGACTGTAATATAGATAGGTAGTGATGTGGCACATTTAATTTACTTAGGTGCTACTGTGTGTCAGCCTTTGTGCCTTAAGTCCCAGTCCTGGCTTTAAAGAGCTTGGCAGCCATATTTTCACAAATTTATAATTATCTGGGAAGAAGCTGGGGCTACAGATGGCACAGTGGGTTGTATGTCCCCGGTTCCCATTGGGTCTGGGATCAGAAAAACTCATCCAGTAGCAGAACAGGGGTCAGGAGAGAGGTCTCCATGGTGCTGCTGGTGCCTGGAGTGTGGAGTGGGATATGGTGGATGCCACGTGGGAGTGGTCCACAAGGTCATCTGATCCTATGTCATAACTTGCCACATGCCTTTTGGCACTCATCCGTGCCACCCTCACATGGGATGGTGCATCTCCCCTCCTCCCAGCCCTGGGGAGAGTCCTGGTCCAGCCCAGAGTGCAGAGTGCCAATGCTCCATTTCCATGGTGATGGCTGGTAGTGTGACAACAAAGGACAGTCGCTGCACTGCAGGGATCATCACACAGGACAGCAGGATGGAGAGGAGAGCGGCTGCGGCGGTGGCTGCAGTCCCCACCTCGGCGAGGACACACAATCACAGGCCAAGTATCTGCCACTGAAGTTTTCCCTTCTTCTTCCTGCTCCTGTGTGAAAGTCACCCACTGGGATGCAGCGGCCTCGTTCTGTTCCGTATGGAGCCAGTGAGTTCCTGCCTGTACTCTCATAACCTGCCCCGCTCCAAATGCCTTTGTAGGACACGCAGCCACGCTGCCAAGGATGCTTTTCCTAGAGCGTGGTGCCTGCTTTCCTGCCTTGTCTTGCCTGGGTCAAGGAAACATCACCCCAACTCTCTGACCACAGCTCCTGCTCCAGGCATTCACAGGAATATTTCTGTCCCTGCCTCGCTTGGTGTTTGGAGATATGAAATGCTCAGAGTTCGTAAATCACCCCAACAAGGACATAACCTTGATTCCCTGTGCAATACCGATAGATTACCTAACAGGAGGCATGAAATGGAAGAATGGCTCCATTTGTATAATTCTGCATTAAAAATCAGCCTATTCTACAGTTAATGCTCCTGTGAAGTGTCTCCACAGGCACAGGAGAAAGGGGCTGATGCTGGAGAGCAAAAAAGGACCTTATGAAAGGGACTGCACTTGAGTGAGCCTTTGAGGCTTTGGGGAAGTGGGTTAGTGCTGACGGGTGGTGTTTTGATGTTTGTCAGAGCCGTGATCCCAGTTAATTTTCAGACACATTACCAGAGCCGGGGGGTTCTGGGAGCACAGCGGGTGCACTGGATTAATCCATGTCCTGTCTGCAGTATCAGGGTTGCCTGAGGTGCTGCCACCCCTGAGGGTTCCAAGGCCTGGGGAAGGGTTTGTTCTGTCCCACTCCATGCTGGATGCATTCCCTCCCTGCACATGGAAGTTGGCACCATGAGTGCAATGGTGCAGCTAAGTTCCACGGCAGCCTCTTCCCCACTGCCGAGGACCGTGGTGAGTGGTGATGCTCACATCCCACTGGTGATGCTCACATCCCCCAGCATCCTCGAAATTAATCCCTCTCTCAAGTGCCAACTGTCCTCCTCTTCAAAGCACACGGCTGCACCTGGAAAAATTCAGGAAGGGGTTTCATACAGGGGAGGGGTCTGAAAGGTGTGTTGGCCGGGGAGGCTGTGGTGGCTCCAGTGCGACATTCACTGCTCCGTCACCTTTGGAACTGGAATGGGCTAGATTGGCTCAGGAAACAGCCCCGGAGTGCCTGATCCATGTCATTAGCCCAGCAGTTTCCTTGAAATCTGCTCTTGTGCTTGTTGCAGGTAAATATTTGTAGGAGTTCCATTTCCTGTGTGCAAGCGCGGCCGCCTCACCATCCATGGAGCTAAGGGAGTGGATTTGTGGCTGGTGGGAGCCAAGGCCTCGGATGAGGAGATCAAGGACAGGATTTCATTTTCTCAAATATATCCGCTCTGTGTTTCTTTATCTAACCCAGTTTCAGAGTTTTATTGAGTTTTTCCTGGAGTTTGAACAGTATTTTGGGATAACATTCCCATTCACCTCCAAGATGGGAAAAGAAGTAATGTGAAAATTGCCCACGCTCCTCAAATTTCTTTGCAATATAGGCTGTGTGTGCTTGTAGGGGGGTGAGGAAAGCCCTGATTCCCAAGTGAGGAGTGTAACCACAGCCCTGCCTGATACATCCCTCTGGCCCACATGTACCTCCAGCCAGGGCTGGCCCTGTGCCCCCAAACCAAGGCAGGTGGATTCTGAGTGTGGCTCTGGATGATGTGTTCCATTCCCTATACCAGAGCCCCTCTCTGGGTGCAGTTAGGGAGCTATGCCACACACTGGGAGCAGCTCAGGGTCCTCTTCCCCCTCTCTGCTGTCCCTGAGGAGCAGCTCGTGCCACTGGAGAGGTGTTTGAGCTGTTTGATGTCTCGGCAAAGCAGGAACGCCCTCCCGGCCTCGGAGCAGCGGTGACTTTGTGCCGGCGCTCCCGAGAGGCTCGCGGTGCTCTCCTGCCTGTTCGGGCGACAGGGAGGCGGAGGCGCGGGGACTCCCGGGGCGCTGTGCCGGGCCGGGCCGTGCTGTGCCAGCCGCAGCGGGATCTCCTGGGACAGCCCAGGTTTTCTGGGGCAAGGACAAGGTGGCAGGAGATCCGGGCCAGATGTATCCCCGCTCCCTGGGTGTCCTTCGGGACGTGTCGCTCCCGATGCCAGGCTCGGCAGGGTGCTGGTGTGGGGCGGGGGTGGGGGAGGCAGGGGAGGGTCGGGTGGTCCTGCCGCTGGCCGCGCCACGCGCTGCCGCATCCATCCCCGCCGCCGCGCCGGGCACATCACGCTGCGTTGCCAGGACAACGGCAACTCCTACACGCTGCTATTTATTCTGAAGGACACTTGCTCTTATCTGTTGTTGCAAAGCCCTCAGAAGATCGCATGCCACGCAAAATTCCTCCGAGGTAACCGGACTGGCTGCTTCTGTCCCTGAAGCCGTCTCCTGGGGACATGCCAGCCAGCGTGGTGGGTAGCAGGACACTCCTGGGGTGACAGCCCCTCGGGTGGCATCTCAAGACGGGACGTTGGTGGAACGGTGACCCAAGCTGTCCTCGGGGCAGAGTGGGATCTGCCCCATCTGGGTGTCCCTTTCTGCACCCATCCCCATCCCTCTGACCTGGCCAGCAGTGGCAGCAGTGAGGGACACTGGTGCTGGGTGTCACCGGTGCTGCCTGGCCATGCTGGGACACAAATTTCCAGCGTGACCCAGGGCAAGACAAGGGTTGGGTGTTGCCTCTGCCCACACATCCTCCTGAATGCTGCTATGAATGATGCAGCCATGTCGGGCAGGTTCTGCAGGAGCAAGCCCCTTCAAGTTCACGCTGCCATCGCTGCAGCCTCCAATGTCACAAGGAGACAGGATTGAAGCAGGGGGAATATCTATTCCTCCTGTGAGCTGCCAATCCCAAGCACCAAGGACTGATATTTTGTGTTTCAGAAGTTTCCAGGCAGTGGCTGGGATGCAGCGAGCACCAAGTTTGGGCTGGGAGCATCTTCCCTTGCTCTGTTCATAAAAGTTCTGAGTGTGAGCAACACAGAGAGCTGGGAAGAGGATGAGGTCTGGGGGAGGGCACAGATGGTGTGAGAGGTGGCACCTGGGGTGAGTGACATGTCAGGAGGTGCCCAGCCCCTTTCCTTCCTTGCAAGGAGACGTTTCAGGTGATGTTGGGGAGTTGGGCAGAGGTTGAAATCAAGCCTGACTTGCTACAGGAGTGATCCTGAGCATTGCAAAGGTGAGTCTGTGCTTGATGATCCGGCTGGAGCATGAGCTTGTGGCTCCTCACCAGTGGAAGCATGGCATTGCCTGCAGCACGTGGGGGACACTCTTCGTGCTGCCACCACTCTGTCGGCCTCTAAAAAAACCCACCACCACCACCACCACGGTTTGGGTGGTTTGTGGTTTTTTTGAAGCCTTGAAATCCTTCCTCCCCCAGCCTGAACTATTTTGGTTTCTGTTGTCTGTTTCTGGCTCTTCCCTTTCTCCTTCTGCGCTCTTTCCTTGCGTTGCCTTCTCCCTCCCCAAAATAAATGTTGTTACGCTTTGAAAAAATACCCAATTAGGAAAAAAGCAGAGATCCTCTGAGCAGAAAAAGCCTGTGCCTGGGAGTATCCAGGTCAGCTCCTTTAGCTTCACTTGCTCACGCACAGAGGGAGTGTACAAATGCTTCTGTCAACCAGATGCACATTCTGTCGTGCTCCCAAGGACTGTGCAGGCGCTGCTGCAGAGGATTAGCCCGTTTAGCCATGTAAAGCTCTCATTAACTCCTGCTGAGTTCGACAAAAGTCTTTCTCCTGTAAAAGCTGAGTAAAATGGAGTAAAGATTTTTGGGCTTTGGCCTAATGATTTTTTTTTTTTTTTTCCGGGGGGGTAGCGGGGGGAGAAGGCAACAGTAATTTGCCTATCAGAGGTTTTCTTGCCACTTTACACGGGGCAGCATCGTAGAGGAGACATGAGGGGAGCAGAGCCTCGGTGCGGTGCCACTGGGGAAGGGAGAGGGCTGTGACATGACGTGATGTGACGGTGACATGAAATCAAAATTGTAACTGCTGAAGCTGCCAGCAGCTCAGGGGCGTTCCAGCTGCTCTGTGGCAGAAAGGGCAGTAAAAGGGGCTGCTCCTCCTGCCCTCACTGTGCTGTAGGGTTGTGTTCAGCTTGGGTGCCCCACGCTGTGGGAGGGGATGTGCCGTGCTCCATGGGAGGATGTTCCTGCTGTGGCGTGGGTGACTGCCACAGTGGGAGATGGGCTGCACGTGCAAACACAAGAGCCCACGGACTTGTCTGCTCCAGCCCTTTGAGGGATTCATCATGCTGCCTGTGGGCTTGGGAAGCAAGGGATGGGTTCTCTGATACCCCTGCATCTCAGTGTCCCTGGAGTGAAAGCTTGTGCTGCTGGAGCTCTGCTGGGCCATCTGCTTTGCATAATTCACCCAAAAGGGCTGAGTTTGGGCAAAGCAGGCACTGGCTGCTCCTTCAGGGTGTTTCCTGGTAAAACTATCCTCAGGTCAATCCCGTCATTCCCAGACCAACTGAAAAGTTACAGTTATGAGTGGAGATCCTCAGCCTGCCATGCTGGTGGTGGTAGTTTTCAGGGGAGGTGCAGCATGCCCTGTGATGCCATTTCAGGGGGCTCTGGCTGGAGAACCAGGGAGGGCAACGATACCCGTGGAGCTGGGGGATGTTTTGGCTGGCTCACAGATCTAGGCTGTGCCATACTGAGAGGGAGAGCGGGGTTGCCCCACTGCCCTTCTAACACGGTCCCTGTCTGTCCACAGGTCAGGTTGCCCGCTCGGAAGCCATGCTTGGATTTTAATAGCCATGTTCCACCTAGCCATGGACCTTGCCAGCTGCCAGCCCCCAGCCACCGGCACTGGGGCGAGGCTCTCGCCGCGGCCGGCGCTCCGGCACAGACTGTCCCGTGGCTCGCTGTGGGGCACGGGGAGCGGGGAGGAGCTGCAACGCCCCGGCCCCCCCTGGACCTGCGCCCCCGCGCCCCCGCTGCAAAGA
>WBNO01025626.1:49162-164678 GCA_013400575.1 Peucedramus taeniatus | reverse complement strand
TGGTGGGGGGCTGTGTGGGGAGGGGGACTCTGCTGGGGTCCCCTCAGTTCCCATTCCCACTGTCTCTTTTCTTCTGTCTGCAGGTCTGGCTGTTCATCAGATAATCACTATTACCGTGTCCCTCATCATGGTCATAGCTGCGCTGATAACAACTCTTGTCTTAAAAAATTGGTAAGGTCCCTCCTGCTCTGCTTGGCTTGGGGGGTGGCGTGGGATGGGGACAGCGTGGGGATGGAGGTGCCCATCCCACTGCAGGTGCCAGAGCCTGTGGCACCTGCCAGGATAGTTTTGAAAAGGCATTGCAGGAGAAAATGGGGGGTTTACAGCAAAACCTGCAAAGGAAGTTGGTGCATCAGGGTTCGGCCGCGCTCCCGCAGCTTCCCCACCTCACACCACCTGGCCAGTGGCTTTGGGGACTAGCATGTGCCCGGGGTTGGGTGGACAAGTCTCAAGGGACACGTGCACATTGCCGCTCCGGGGCTGAGTGCCTCAGCATGCTGACACACAGAGAGGTCAGAGCTGTGTGCTGGGCCACAGCAGGTGTTCCCAGGATCTGTCCAGTGCCGGCAGCAGCTCCTCTGCCACCTTCCTTAAGGAGCTTTGCTGCTGCTCCTGAAATCCCCAGCCTGGCTTGGCAAGAAGCAGCTGCATCTCCTGCCCTTCCCTGTGACCCCAGGGATGGAAAGGCACCTTCGAAGCCCCTCAGATGCCGTGGTTTGAAGCATGCCCCAACCCCCAGGGCGCTGCTGTGCTCCTCCAGCTTCATTTGCTCGGGTTTATTCTCTCCGTGTGGCGGGGCGTATGGCAAAATAGGTTAGCTTTCGCTCCAGGCACTCCTCACTTTACCTATTTTCCCAGGGAAACTGGCCTACTTTGAGGTCAGCGTTGCTGGCGTAGCGACACGGCTGCAGCACGGGGCTGGGGGGAGCGTGGCCAGTGGCTCTCCCCTCCAGCCTGGCCGAGCTCTGCGTGGGTGCTGCAGCAAATAGTTTTCTGCAGCCAGGAGGCAATTACAACACCGGGTTGATGAGGAGCCTGCTGGCTAACTGGGAGGAGAGGAGAAGCCCTTTGCAGGGCTATGGAGGTATCTTCATCTTGGCAAAGCGATAATGCTGAGCAGCAGCCGACTGAAAGCACCGAGGTTCTGGCCCCACAGCTGAGCTTGCTTTGGAGAGCAGCTAGTGATGGTCCCTCCTGTATCTCGAGTGGGATTTAATTCACTGAACTTCCCTGGTTGCTGCAGTGTTTCAGTGAAGGAGCAGGGAGAATAGTTTATAAAACACTTGTGGGATTTGTCTCCAGTCGCAGCAGTGAGCGGTACGAGTCATTGATCCGGCTGACCACAGCTTGGCAGAACAGCTCAGTAGCTGCTGCTGAAGCCAAAAAGGGGAAAAAATAAATCCAGTGATCACCGTAGAATAGAAATGCTTTACAGTAAGTGAAATTGAGAAATCACCAGAGAAAATCCTCAGCAGCGGAGTGTGGGCAGCACCGAGGTGTGTCCCAGGTGAAGAAGCAGTACATGGGAGTTTGCTCAACTCTAACCAAACTGCCTCAGTTCATTGGGTGACCCCGGGCCACATGCAGGTGCTCCATGGCAGGGCTGACCCACATCACACATGCTGGCCCTGTCCCCAGCGGGGACACAGTCGTCATCCCCGTCCTTCGGCTGGCATTTGTCCCCCTCGAGCAGGACGGGTGAGTGATGGCTGCGTGCCAAGCCAGCGTCCTTCTTGTCACTGCTCCTCCTGCACACGTGCTGTGGGGAGACAGCAGTTGGTTTAGGGCTGTCTCTTTCAGTTGCATCAAGCAGAGCCGAGCAGATGTTGGCAGATGTTGTCACCCCGGCCAGCGCTGCTCCCGGCAGAGCCCCACGCTCCTGTCCCCAAGGGTGCCCCTCCACAGACAGTGCTGGCATCCACAGCTCCCACCGCCCTCGGAGCTGCCACCTCCCAAAACTCCAGCATTCTGCGAGGCGCTGTCAATCCCATCTGGAAAAAGTGGCATCTTAATTAAATCTGTGTCTAGACCCTGAAATAGGACCAGGCTGATTGAGGGCGGCTCCTGTGAGCTGGGGTTCTCCTCGTCTCTGACGTACTGAGGCAGAAGTGTTGTGCAGCCACGAGATCCTTATGAAGCCTCCAGAGCTGGAGGAGCCCCCGGAGAGAAGGGCTGCCCTGCCAGCCATCCCTCTGCTGTGTCACACCAGGTCCTGAGCTCATTTATCCTGGGAAGTTCCAACCTGTTGGTGTCTCCCAAATGGAAAGGGTTTCACTTCATTGTTCTCACCTACATATTTTCACTTAAGAAAAGGCTTTTGCTTCCTGCAGATACAAATGTGTGACTCATTAAGTCATTCCTCTGATGGGAAAAAGCTTGTGTCTAAAATGTAAATTTGATTCTTAAAAAAAAGCACCGAGCCAAAGGACTGCTTGTGGCTGATCTTTTCAATTCTGAATTGGAATTGGAATTTCTGAGTTCTAATCTAATATGGAGCAATCTGTAATGACTGGTCAATCAGGTGAGTTCCCTTGCCAAGTTTCAGGGATACACTGTGCCTCCCATCCCTTCTGCTTTGGCCTTTCAGGCCGTAACAGATTTATAAAAATGATGGAGAGCAACTTTTTACACAGACAGACAGTGGAATGGGACAAGGGGAATGGTTTTCAACTAAAGGGAAGACTTAGATTAGATCTTAGGGGAAATTTCTTCCCTGTGAGGGTGGTCAGGCCCTAGCACAGGCTGCCCAGAGAAGCTGTGGCTGCCCCATCCATGGAAGAGTCCAAGGCCATGTCGGACAGGGCTTGAAACAACCTGGGATAGTGGAAGGCATCTCTGCCCACGGCAGGGGGATGGAACAAGAGCGTTTTTAAGGTGCCTTCCAACCCAGACCATCCCATGATTGTCTGATTCTCTCTCCCCTCCCGCCCAGCTGTGCGCAGAGTGGGCGCCCACGGCGCAACAGCCACCAACGCAAGCTGGACCAGCAGGAGGAGAGCTGCCAGAACCTGACTGACTTCGCCCCCGCCCGCGTGCCCAGCGCCCTCGACATCTTCACCGCCTACAATGAGACGCTGCAGTGCTCCCACGAGTGCGTGCGGACCCCCGTGCCCGTCTACGCAGAGGACACGTTGCACTCGCCCGGGGATTATAAAACCACCTTCAATGGAAACAGGTGAGGTGGGCACCGTGGTTTCCCGGTGGGTGGGGAGCGCCATCCCGCTGTGGTGATGGGGCCCTGGTGCTCAGGGGTGATGTTCTGGGAGTGTTTGGCAGTGCCACCTAGCTCTTGAGTGCTCACCCACTCATTGTTCAGTGTGGGACTGGCTCCCTGACCCTCAGCCCTGGCAGTGAGGCTGGGTGGGTGCCTCAGCAGCCCCTGGCTCTGTAGGGCTGGGCGAGCTCAGCACCACACGGTGTTCAGTTCCCAGCTGCTGCTGCTTCTGCCAGCACATAAAATGCCACTGGATCCATTTTTCCAGCGCCCGTGCTGTCTCCTCAGTGGCATCGGCAAAGCTGCCGGGCTGCAAACAAGCAGGTGATTAATGGAGGAGCAGGCAGTGAGAGCCAAATGAACCGTTTGGCTGCTGTGAAACAACGGCAGAGCGCTAACAAGGAGCGTCATCGGCAGCCAAGGGATGTGGCCGTGCTCTGCCAGCCCCTCGCCTGCCCGGGGGGGGATCAGGAGAGATGGGGTTGGGAGCAAAGTTTCCCACACCACAGGCTGTCTTCAGGGTGCTTTCACTGGGTGCCGGTGTGGTTTCACCATATGGTAAATGTGTGTCCCCATCAGAAGTAGAGGGGAAGCCAGGCAGAGAGTTTTGAGGGAGAAAATGAGCAGCTGATGCTCCAGACAGCCTTGAGGAACCACGACATGTGTGGCACCCACAGCCCAGATCTGCCTGCCCCAAGGACAGGCCTGGAGCCAACAGCTTCACTGATGCCTTTTCAATCAGCATCTCTTGCGTGTGTGGGGGGTTCTGCTCGTCTGTATTTTCCAGTGTTTCTTCACATCTCAGAAGGTGGAGAACTGGCAGGGATTGTCACACCATTTTTGGGTGTCCACAAGCCTTGGTTTGATATGAACTCCAGCCAGGTGACAGAGAGTGCCTGTGTTCTGGCTAGCAGAGATCATGGCTTTTCTACCATCCAGGAATGCTTTCTGGGACCCTCTATCCCAGAGTACTTCCAGGCAGCCTCTTGAACCCAGGCTCACTCAAAGCTTCACTCTAGAGAGATGTTAAAGAGCTGACTGTGCAGCAGGCCACCCCGGCTTGCACCGTGTGTGTTACGTACCAGTGTGTACAAGCCCCTCTTTCTGCTCACTGCAGACCCTCTTCTTCTGACCGGCATCTTATTCCTGTGGCCTTTGTGTCTGAGAAATGGTTTGAAATCTCCTGCTGACTGGCCGAAGCCTGTTTGACTTCTGGGGGCAGGGCAGACGCCAGCGGGCTGTTTCCTGGTACGTACCGCGCTCACTGCGTCCATCCCGCATCCCTCCTGTGCCCCCACTGTGCCCATCGTACCCTGCCTGGTGCCATCCTCCCACCTGCACTTCCTTCAGTGTGACTGGACATATTTCATGCCGTGGATGGAGCATTGGGAGCCAAACAGCTTTTCCAGGGAGGTTAATTGCAGACAAGCCCACGCTAACAGGGTGGGACTGGGATGGACAAGGACTCAAAAGCAAAGGGTTCCTGGGGCAGCCTTGAACTTCAGCCTGATCCCATGGTTCCAGCCCACCTTTGAAACCTCAGCAAGCCACAGTAATTTCCGTGCTGGGAAATGGCCTGATCTGTAATTAACCTCTGGTGGCATGATGGACGGACGGCCTCGTCGGAGTGCCACACGTCTGGCATGCACACTCCACCAGTATCTGAAAGCTCATTTGGTGATGTTTGATGTCATGAACGCTTCCATGCTCACTGCAAGGGTGCTGGGGTCTTCCTCCTCCTCCTCCTCCTTCTCCTTCTCCTTCTCCTCCTCCTCCTGCTGCTCTGCAAAGCCAACCTTCGAGCACAGTCCTCAGCAGCCGGTCACACCTGGGGTGTTGCTGTGACTGAAGGAGTGCAGTGATGTTCTGGTTGCAAGAGTACAATCTTTAGGGATTTTCTTCTTGTTGGTTGAGTTGGCCTGAGCCGTTTTCACCTCCTTGTGTCGCTTTTGAAGGTGGCACAGCTGATAGCAGTGGCAGGAAAAGTCTGTGTGTGCCAGCTTGCCCTGGGCAGCGGTGCCCGCTTGAGCCACGTGCTCAGGTGAATTAATTGCTCTGTCCCGAGTCCCTGCTGTAATGAATCATATATTCAGTGTAAATGAAATTTCCAGCCTTCCCTGGCTGCAGCTCGCTTGGAATAGCCTGTTTAACATTATGCACAGCTATTGAACACAGAAATATAATTAGATTAGAATGGAAGGGAATAAAAAGTTAATGATCTTGGCCATGCTGGGGCTGTGATGTCTAGACAGGGCAGGGGAGGTGTGTGCCAGCACAGTGGGGCAGAGAGCAGGGATTCACCTGGCATGGCCCCACTGCCCCCCCAGAGCCTCTTCTGGCTGCGGCAGCTTCACTGGTGAAGGTGAAAGGCTCTCACTCCCCATTCACTGATATGCTCATGTTTTTTCTCTGACTCTGTTGTTTGTGGCCATTGTCTCAGGGGACAGAGGGCAAAGGAACCCAGGCAGGAGCTGGTGCCAGGAGTGAGGGCAGTAGGAGAATGAGCATGGAGGATCTGCAGGGAGCACCAGCCTCAGCAATATTCTACTGGGCCTTTTCCACCCTCAGTTATGTCGTTTCAGACTTTCCATTGGCTTAAAGTGAATTAGGAAGAAATAACACATAAAGCAAGCCAGCTACACTCAATGCCATCTACAGCTCTCCATGCCTCAGGTAGAGGGAAGGAAGGAGCAGCCTGAAGCACTGTAGGAATCCTGTGTGGTTCCCACTGCTCCTGCCCCAGGTCCTGTGAAACCCCGGGCCAAAGACTGTGCCCTGGTCACCTCCATAGATTTCTTTAAATAGCCTGAAGCCATTCCATTCCGCCTTATTAAATCCTTGAAATTCTCATTGATCCGTTTTCATGGAATCCATAAAACGCACATTGACGCGCTCTGGAAAAATCTATCGGGCTCGTACCTGGAGCATTAGCTCTGTAATGGCACTTCAATTACAGATGCAATTCTGGAAGCTGCTGTTTGGTTTCATTAACGATAACAAAATGAGATTGATCCCAAACCTGTTCTACCTGTTCTCTGCATGTGTACTCTGCACAGGTGTGTTTGCACCAGGGTGTTTCTGGGACACCCTTGCATAAGTGGTGTGTCCCAATCAAAACCAGGTGCTGGTGGGAAATCCCTCAGGTGAAATGAGCATTCCAAGTTTCATGTGTCACTGTGTAAGGTGCAGATGGCATTGAGATGAGCTCCCTGCTAGGCTGCCCCTGCCGCCGTGGCTGCCTTGTGCTGTCACCAGCTGCCAAGTGCCAGAGGAGCAGTGGGATGGAGGGAAGCAGAGGAGTGCAGGCATGGAGGGTGCCTCTCCAGCTCCTGTTTCTAGGGGAGAGGCTGGTGGAAAAGGAGATGCAGCTGCTTGGGCTGCACCGCTTCCGGGGGATTGAGTATTTCCTGGCTGGCATCCACAGCTGCAGCAAGGTCACCTGAAGGGGACAGTTGCTGTTGACCCACTGCACCACAGCAGAGGAGAAGGATGCTCTGGAACATGTGCAGCTTTTTGGCTGGAGGGGCTACATGCAGATTTTTCCCCACAGCCCCTTTCTCCTAGTGTTTTACAAGTTTCAGTTGACAGCACTTCACAGCTCTGAGCTGTCTCGTTGGCACATTAGTGCTCCTGATGGTGTGAGGCCAGAGCTGGAGGCACAAGGCAGGTGGCATGTCCCAGGACAGGGATAGCAGGACAGAGGTGCTACAGATGTTTTGTGGAGATGACCAGTGGGAGCCAAGTTGGAATTTAATGTGAACTTCACATCTGACAGTCCATCAGCCTGGTGTGAGGACTGACCATAGTGCTGCCCAGCTGGCACCCTAGCCTTGGGTGATGCCAGCAGCATCATCAGGCTGGGCTGAGCAGTTGAGGCAGCAGATATAAGAGACAGCACTGCAGAGCATCTCCAGCCCAGAGAGCTGCAGACAGCACCACGGTTGTATCAGGAAACCTGGTAAAACTCATCTAGGTACATGGGGAGCAGATGTTGAAGCTATTTCCTGGGGTCATATTCCTCCTGCGCCAGCAGGAGCCACGGGGAGGGTTCCTGTGCTGTAGGCGTGGTCCCTGCCAGGACATCATCCCTCCCCACAGCAGGCAATGCCGCCCGTGGCAAGCAGCTGGTGGAGCTTTCCAGCAGATTGCCTGTGCCAGCAGCCAGGCCCCACTGGAGCACCAGCTCCTTGGTAGATGTCACACCTCGGTGGATGTCACACCTCAGCAGCAGCTGCCAGCAGCTACTCCTGCAGGCAGAGAAGTCAGTCTGTGTGCAGCAGCCTGGTGTGGCAGTGCAGTCTCAGTGCAGCCCTGGGCTGGGTAGGTGAGGAGTGGAGCATTCAGTGGGAGCTCTCAGGAGTTACCTGAAGGGAGAGATGAAAAGGAAAACTTCTCTTGCCTGGTGCCAGTGGTGCTGAAGGAGCACCCAGACAGAGGCAGGAGCACTGCTGCTCTGCAGACCAGCGCACGATGTGTGCCAAAGCCTTGAGTGGCTTTGTCCAGGCACCACAGCAGAGGATGGCTGGTTTGGCTTGATTTCATCCTGGCTTTGGGGCATTCTGAAATGAAGTTTCAGATTCCACATTATTCTTGTCCTTAATCCCGCTCTCTTTGACTGAAAAACCCCATGGAATGAGATTATACAAAAATCTGTAAGGTTGATCAAGCTCTGACCTACTTTGCACAAAGAGGCTATTTGGGATACAATACCGATTGTACATCCTGCCATCCTGCATTAACCAGTGCCCACCAGGGGCCACGGAACGCTGGGCACCGCTGGCAGGAGGGGACAGTTTGGGGCCCAGCAGCTGTGCTGGTTTGGTGACAGCAGCCTGACCCTGCCCTGGCACAGGGTGGTGAGAGCTGACAGCGCTGTGTGGTAAAGCCGCGCTCGAACACGGCAGCAGCTGCTGCTGGCCCCGTTCTGCCTAACAACAGCAAATGGTTTGTGTTAACATTAACAGATAATGAGTCATCATAAAAGATCCCAGCTTGTCTTTGGAGGAGTAGCAGCAGTCCCAGCACAGCCCCAGCACAGGAGATTAAGGACTCTGGAAAATCTGTCTCACTAATTAAGACTTCAGGGTTGTTCTCAGAGATGGTGTATTGGGCATCTTGCTTTAAAATAGCGGGTTTTTAGAGAAAGAACCCTGGAACAAAAAGCACACCACATTCTGGATGCTGATCCCAGCCAGGCAAAGGGCACAGATTAGGGATGTGTGGATTAGGAATGTGTATCCTGAGCACGGCTGTACAGGGTGTAGGTACCTGCTGGCAGCTGTCTTTGGCACACCCAGCTGTGCTACAGCTCATGAAATGTCACTGACATGTAGAACAAGTGGCCACATGCCAGTGATGGGGAGTGATTGTCTTCACATTGAGGGTCCAAAATTGCACAGGAAGACATCTTCCAGTAGATGGTAAATAAATAGCTTAAGGACTTTGATAGGATCTCTGGTTTGGTGCTTAACCAATTCCCTATTGATTCTTTAGATTTAACTTTAGAAAATCTTGTTAGTGCTTGTCATCATCTGCTCGTCTGCCAGAGCATTCGCTGCTCGAGGCACGAGTGTGAGAAGCTGCAGAACACAGGGATGATCAGGAGTAAATCCCACTCTGGAAAAGGCCCCGAGGAGAGAGAAGTAGTGGTCCCAATCCCCAGCACAGACCAGCAGCTGTGGAGAAGGAGGAGGAGGTCACTGATACCCTGCTCCCTCCATGTTCTCCTCCCCAAGGAATCCCACAGCTCCACAGCCAAGGGGGAAGAAGGAAACCTCTAGGCTGTGGGAGATCATCTGAGCAATGACACAAGACTTGGTGCAAATTCCCTGTCGTGACTTAATCTTTCTTTTTCTTCTCGTCCTCAACAGGATTCCATTGGTGAACCTGTAAAAAATATAAAAAAATAATGGGTTACCTGTACCTACCATTTCTGTTTACCAGTAGGAGACTCAAAGAGCAGCGTTCTATGGGCCAAATATATTTTTATAAAAATGAACACGCCTATAGGTAACTGCGTTGTCAAGGAGCACGTTTTTTGGGAGGAGAGAAAGGAAAGTGTGTGAGTGAAGAATCCCGTGGAGGAGGAGGAGGAACCAGCAAGGGATGGAAAGGGAAGGATGAGCGCCTGGAGCCCGGCCATGGACGGTGACTCTGAACCTGTGCCAATAATACCATTATGTGCCATGAACCGATGCAAAGACTTTGCAAAGAGCTGAGACAATAACGCCTGGAAATGTTGTGGAGGACAAGTGGGGCATCTCTTCTGGTGGGGTCATCCATTCCGGTCCATACGCGTACATACATACGGTATATGTAGAGAGAAAATATATATATATATACACACACAAACACTTTTTGTACTGTAGCAATTTTTGAAGATCTTAAATACTCATTTTTAAAGAAGATGTCATGGGCTAAAAGTCTCATTTCTTTAACACGCATCATGCAAACTGGGTGATCTGATGTTTTCTACTTTGGCAGCTTGCCTGTCAACCTATATGTGTATATATAGGTAGACATATATACATATATATACGTGTGTGTGTGTATGTATAGACATATATATGTATGTATACATATATATATATAATTTTGGTTCTTTTTGGAAATGCTTTTCCAGCGACGTGACCGTGGTGGGAGACAGCTGGGGCTGTGCTGCCGGCGGGAAGCAGAGGAAAAGCTTCCCAAAACCATTCAGAGCACAGCTCAAGGCGGTGCTGAAGGTATTTCCAGGCTTCTGTACCCCGATACATCTTCAAGGTTGATGGGAAGAAGCTGGAAATCCTGGGCCTGCCCCGTGTCCACAGAGCTGTGATCTCCGCCGTGCTAGGCATGACACCTCGGGGCTGGACGGGGCAGATTTTAGGGGTGGACTCCCAAAAGATGGGCCTCTCTTGGCACAGAAGAAAAATTTTAGGAGTGGGGTGTGGGAAGGTTTTTGGAAAATGGCTTCTAAATTGGCCACAGCACCAAAGCTTACTCAACCCCGTGTGAGAAACAAGAGGAAGGAGCTCGTTGCCTCCTCCCCCAGCCTGGGGCTGTGGGATTGAGAGAGCCTCTTCCTTTGTTCTCCTGGCCTTGGCTGGCTCTGCTGCAGCAGGAGAAGACACAGCCGGCTGTCCACAATCCTGGAGATCTCTTAATAGTGTTTAAAGGGATTTTTTGCCAGGGAAGCACGATTCTGCAGACTCTAGTTTGGTGTGTTGCTCTAGAAACATGTCCACGCCCGTCCAGCTCCCGCTGGGGTGGGTGGTGTTCGTGGGTGCTGACCCTAAACCCTCTGTCCAAGTCTTTCCATGGAGTCGGGTGCTGCCATGCCGTGCTGCACATCAGACACTGGGATGGGTCTCTCTTGGGTCCCTTCAATGTTAAAAGGGTGGAAACGACAGCAGAGATCAGACCAAAGTCCTCCAGTTCTTTTTGTAAACTGCCCTTGGTAAATACTAGTGGTTTTTTAGAATTGTCCAGATCCACGTTTCTACTCCCCCACTGATTACTCAGCTCCTTTTCTTTATGATAATGAACGTGCAGTTTAAAAACAACAAAAAAAAAGTAGAACCCTGTGGTGTTGCGCATAGCCACGCGTGCGGTCTCTTGTTCCCGTGTCCTTTTCTGTCCTTTTCCCATGGAATTGCACAGTCTGGATAATTTGTCCTGAATTTTTGGACGCTGCCTCAGACAGAAGTCTTCCTTGCCAGCCCTGACAATTACCTGCGGACTTGAGCCAACCATCCCCTGGGCAGAGCATCTCCTGGGTGGCTGATGTCCGGCTCTCCAGAGCATTGGATGCCTCCAGGGAGAAGAGGAGACAGTGTCTTGCTAGAGCAGTGGGGAGTCCCCCTTTAGCTGTCCCTGGGAAATGTGGGGAGTGTCTGTCCTTGGGAAGCATGGAGTCTGAGCAACTGCTCCAGGGTCATCTCACTGTCCTGGGGCTTTCCTATGATGCTGGTTTCAGTGGTGCAGCCCCTGCCCACAGGCTCTCCTCCCTTTGTGACTTCATAGGAATCCATCCACGCCAGCTTTGAGCCAAGTTCCTTGTGCTTCTCCCCTTAATCTTCCTATTTATTTCATTCCCACAGGTATTCCAGTGTAATCGTGGTAGCAGTATGACAAGAAATATATTTCAGCTCCCTCATTGGAGGGCATCTGAAGCAGCATTCCATGTTTCTGCATGGATGGAACCTGCTGCCCGCAGGAAGTTGTCAGGCAGAGCTGGGAAATGCAAGGGCAGCACTGGACTGGTGCAAGTGGTGGTGATGATGGCAATGGTGATGGAGAGGTCCTGGCTCACAGGAAATTCCCTGTGGAGCTGGGGAAGAGGAGGGTAAAACATGTGTGTGGGTGGGTGTGCGTGTGAGAGAGAGATAAGGAAGGTGAATCACTGTGACCCCAAGGATGGGCACAGGTTTCAGAGGGCAGGACTTGCATGAGCTTCCCCCCCAGTCTGCAGCAGGACATGTCCTGGTCTCCCCAGAGCTGAGCAGTGAACCAGGGAACAAAAGTAGATGCACAATCTTCCCTTATTTATAAGGACCAACAGCACTTGCACTTTATCAGAGGAAGCCTCCCCCCATCCATGCTGGGCCACTGCAGTGGAGGGAGAGGAGGAGGAGGAAGGGCTGGGATGGAGCTGCTGATGCAGTGATGTACGAGGCAGGATCCAGGCATCCCGAGGTCTTGCACAGTGAAGAGAAATGAACTGTGTTGATTTCATTCCCTCCTATTGACGAAAGCCAAAAAACAAGAAAGAAATGAGAATAGAAATTCGCATTTCCATGGCATAGTCTATTGAGTAGATCTTCCCACCGTGGAAAAGCAGGGAAGCATTGTGTTCTCAGACACGCTCCCGTGGGAGCTTTGTCATGTTTTGGGCACATCGTCTCACTCTGAGGTCCTGGAAGCTTGAAAAAAGAAGTTTTGCTCCTTGCTTTGCTGTAAGCCCTCAGCCCGCTGCTGCTAATTTGTTTTCAGTTCATTTTCCAGATTCCTTAGCCCCTGAACAGTCCCTGAGAAACACACCATGGCAGCCAAGAGGTTGCCACATTCCCCAGACATGTCATGGAGTGTCTGTGTGTCACTTGTGGCTCTGTTTTAAAGAAAGTGGTGTGGCACAAGCCACCCATGGCAAGGAGAGGTTGGCTCTCCTTGGGCTCTGCAGCAAGCCCAGGCTTCCCAGGGCCGTCTGGGATTCTCCTCCCCCCACATCCCTTGCAAACCCTGAGCAGGAGCCACAGGATGTGCCGCTCCCACCGGGCCAGGGAGTTGGTGCCACTGCTGCCACTGGCACCGGTGGGCTTTATCCTGCACCAAACTGAGCAGGTTTGGGGCTCCAGGTCCGAGCTCCCACATCATGGCACCAACAGGTAGGGCAGGCAGGGTTTGGTCCTCAATCCCCTGACCTTTGAAAGCCGGGGTCCCCCGAGGGCGGCTTCACCCCACAGCACCCCGGGCAGAGCTGGTCCTGGACAGCCGCCTGTCTCTCCAGATCCGATCGTTTACCTTCACTCTGTCTTCCCAGCTGGAGAAAGGGTGGCCGGTGGTGGTGGCAGGAGCCATGCTCCAGAGAACACCAGTGCTCCATGGGGCACCAGTGCTCCATGGGGTCAAGGGCACCGAGCCTGCCAGGAGGTCACCGCAGCGATGGCAGAGCTGGCGCGGGGACGGATTTCAGGTTACCTCTTCTCCACTGGCAGTTTGTTGTGAAGGAAGGTAGTTCAGCTGAAACGGTAGTTAAATAGTAGATATTCTACACATAATATATATTTTGTAAAAAAAAAATTTAAAAAATAAAATAGAACAAAAATATATCTATCCTATCTCAGCCCACCCATTTCAGGATGAATGTGGTTGGAATTTTCGTTCAACCGGATATTAAATCTGTACGTGATTTTTTCAAAACCAGCAAGAAATCCCTTGCCATTTCCAAGTCTGTGGGTTTGGTCTCCCGAGCTCATCTAATGCTTCTCACACATTTTTAAGAATTACTCTCAGCATTTGTAGGTACATTTTTAATAGTGTCACGAGTGGAGAAAATATTTACTTTGAAAAAAGTATATGTTGCACAAAAATGTACACTAAGGGCACAGATTTCTGACCCAGATTCTTCTATTTTAGGTTCCAAGGGGTTTATTTTTTTGTTTGATAGGACATGTACAGTGAAGTTTACACTTTATTTTTATTTTGCCAAAACCCGTTTTCTAACATGAGACAGTTTTACTTTGTAACCGGTTTTACATCACTGAGTACTTCTTTCTTTTCCTGGGAAAATCCTGCACCAGGAGGCATCCGGTGGAAGCGCCGTCGCCTTTTGGCATTGTGGCTGCCCCACCCGCCCACAGCGCGAGCTGGGCCAGTGCCAAAAGGACCTTTTCTTCCTGAGCGGTTTTTAATTTGTCTCTGTCCGTGGAAGCCGTGTATTTGGAAGCACTGTAAATGCCACCCTGTCCCCTTGCCCTCTGTATATTTAGTACTCTGATGTTGCTATTAAAACTGATATGAGAACCGCGCAGCCGCTGGTGACTGGGTTCCTCCGCGCGTGGCCACGGCCCCTGGGGAGGGGACGGGGTTGGTTTGGTGTCCAGGGGGATCCATGTCTCAGCAATGAGTCCAGAGGCTTCCCTGGGGAAATCCTCCTGTTCCCAGCTGTGCACACCTCGGGTGAGCAGCAGGGAAATAGCCCTGCCTTCGTCCTGGGAAGAGGGTCTTGTGAATCCCCTTGGAGTCCTTGCCACAGCAGCACCACCTCCACACCCTGTGGCACAGGCAGGAGGGTGCCAGGTCCCCAGGCTCACCCAATGTCCCCCAGGGCTTTGAAAGCCACGTGCCTTGGGACAGCTCCTTGGAAGAGAGAAGCCATTGAACAGGACTGTTGGGGAGTTAATTAAACGTCACTAATGATGCCTTGAGCAAACAGCTCTGCCATGAAATCACTTAATCCAGCTACATCTTTTACCCAAGAAGGTGTCCTGGCCATGAGTAGGTCCCTGGTAAGTGGTGGCTGTGGTTTGCACATTGGGTGTGGAGCAGGTGATGATGGGTCACACTCAGGCCAGCCCTGCTGTGCTGCTCAACAGAAGGACAGACAGATGGACGGACGGATGGGGGGACTGGGCAGCACAAGGAGAGCTCTTGCCAGGCAGCAGGGACAGCTCCCATAGCCCCCCTTGCTGCCACAGCATCCCCCTTCCCCAGGGCACTGTGGGACAGCACGGCTGTCATCCTCACAATGCCATCTGACCTGGAAAGGGGGAAAAGCCTTCATTGGTGTCCATGCTGGCTTTGAAGAGGGATGGCCTGGGAAGACAGAGACCAGCACAGCCACCTGCCACTTGCATTCCCAGGCTGTGGCAGCAGCCTTCCCACAGTGCCAGCACCCTCCACAACTCTCCGTGCCAGGCCAGAGATGATGCCCAGCCCCAGCCCAGCCAAATCTCCAAAAGCTCCATTCTGCAGGAAAATATATAGAAAAATGGGGAGGGACAAAGTGAGCTGCTCTTCATTTTAGGGCCAAATTGCCAGCTTAAATCACCGAGACAATGTGTACAAGCGAACAGGATGCGAATGGCCTCAGAGCTGCATATATCAGCCGGAGAACTCTGTTCATTTCCAGATGCAAGTGGGATTTCAGGGCATGAAATACAGTGTTAGGTTCTCATTCCTTTCCCTGCTTTTTATCACAGCCGGAAACGTACTCACCAGCCTGAGCTGTTCCAAGTGACGCTGCTGGGAGCGTGGAGGAGAAATATTGTGCTGAGCTGTGGGAGAGGGATTGGGGTGGGACGAGGCAAGCAGCCAAGGGGAAGAACCAGCATCCCTACTCCCTCCAGTACCCAATGCCCCCGCATGGAGCTGGAAGCATCCCCTCCTGCTGCTCGCCCCGCCGTGCAGCGAGGGCCAGGGCACGGCCACCACACACCATGACCTGGGTTAAACAGTGCCACGAGTGGTCCCCAGGGCTGGAGGGGCCGTGACAGAGTCACCGTCCCCTTGTCAGCACTGGAGACTGCCAGCTCATGTCCCTTCCAGCACTGCTCGGCGGGGCGAGGCTGGAAAATGAGGCTGGAAACAAAACACCACACACTGGTGCGGCAGCACACAGTTCTGATAAAAAGTAGGACTAAGCATTATCCAAGTTTAATTATTATAATTATACCGGGGCGAAGTAATTGCTGGGGATATTTTAAGCTTCAATCAACACGCTATTTTGAAAACCGAAGCCTTGATTTACCCAGGGCGAGGTGGTAACCATCAACAGGCACCCGTGCTGCTGGCAGCCAGAGGAGCCCACCGGGAGGGTTTGTGAGCTGCTTGGAGCTTCTTGTCTTAAAATAGGGATTTGGGAAGGTGGGGGGAGTGAGACAAGCAGTGGGAAGGTGAAAAGGGGTCCCCCATGTCCCACAAAGCATTGACTAGAAGCCTGGATCCAGCAACAGGATGGGCTGCAGGAGCAGCATCAGCTTCAGGAAGAGGAGCCACGCAGGATAGGCAACCCCAGCTTGGCGGTGGCTCTGAGGAAGATTGGCTGGGGCTGGATGATGTAGTGATGCTGAAATCATTTAAGCTTGTTATGGTGGTTTCTATGGCTCTCTGGCTGGATGTAACAAATTGTCTGCATCATTTTCCAGATGGATCATTCTTAAATCATCCAGGACAGGCTTCAGGGCTCTGCACTGAAGCAGCGGAAGGCACTTCAGTTCAATAAATGCTGGAATGGTTCTGTATCAAGTGCTATTTCTTATTAAAAGTGTAAGTACATCATCCCAGCTCATGAGTCTCACAGCCAAGATCTCCATGTTCTGCACTCCTCTGAGTGCCCTTAGGTCCCCAGGGGGATGGGGGACAGGAATGGGGGGCCACATACAGGTGCCTGTGGTGGCAGGCAGAGTGGCTCAGCAGCAGAGCAGAGGGAACACTGATGGATAAGGTTCTCCAGCAGCTCATCCCCACTCCCTGCTTCCCCCTCCCCAGACTGGGGTACCAGCCCCCAACACGTGTCCAGCTCCTGGCAGATAGCGCGGCCCAAGCAAGTCTGAACAAAACCTCTTATTAAAACTGCAATTAGCTGACCCCTCAGTAAGTTCTGCCGCAGAACAGAGGGTTTATCACTGCTGCAGTCGCTGAAGCAGCCCGTGGGTCGTGCCGAGCCCACGGTGCCCCATGGCAGAGCGAGCTGCCGACGTGCCCGGCTCCGTCGCCGCTCTTGGCCGGGGGGAACGCGCGCCCGGTGAGTGATGAGCGCTGAGAGAGCAGTTTGTTACTGCCAGGCAATTTGGGCTAATAAGCAATTCGAGGCAGCGACGCCTCTCAGCAGAGATGAGTTATGGCAGGAGGGCTCGGAGGGGAAGAGCCCTGAGGATGCCGCAGTGGAGGGGACCTGCGTGGCACATGTCAGCACAGCCCGTGGTGGGCTCGGTCTGTGGTGGGGTTTGCCCATGGTGGGCTCAGTCCAGAGTGGGCTCGGCCCAAAATCACCACCTGCCCAGCTGGGATGGGCAGGGAGGCGGCTGCTCATGACTTGTTCTGTGGACTGGCTTTCCAGTAGGACTTCTCCTTAGGACTCAGGGCATGTGGATGCACTTCCCAGGTTTCAAATGCCAGGCTTGTATTGGATCTAATCTTGGGTATTTCTGATGCTGGTTGGGACTGAGCCCCAGGGCTGTGGGACCTGCTTGCCTCAGCCAGCAGTGATATGTCTCTATGTGTTTAATAAACGTAGCAGAATGAAATCCCTGTTGTTCCTGCTCATCTTCCGAGCATGATTTTAACTGAAAACTGACATTTATCTTAGTTCCTTGTCAGGCCAAAACAGAGACAGACTTTCTTGGGGGGTTTATTATCTTTCCCTTGCAAATTTTCAAGCGTGAATAAATGCTGTGACTGGCGCAGAGGACGGAGGCGGGAGCTGGTGGTGGGTGTCCTGGGAGCCAGCTCCTCGCCTCTGCCACAGCAGGACAAACGCAGGAGGGGCAGGAGCAGAAGCCCTGGTGGCACTTGGGGGCAAAGTGACATCCCAGTATGAAGTCCATGTGACACCCAGGTCAGCAGCACCAGAGCAGAGCAGGGCATCACTCAAGCAGCAATGCCAGGGCAAACACGTCCACCTCCGCAGGCGAGCGTGTCCTCCCAGGTGTATTTATTGACCTGTCAGGGGCCTCCGAGGTGGCTGACCGCACTTTCCCCCTGCAGCAATTGATTCCAGTCGGCTTAGATCAGGGAACAGTTGATTTCTCTGCCTGATACTCACTCTGGCCTTCAATAACACAGTGTTTAGGAATAGATCACAGGATTCACTGGCAGGAGCACATCGCCTGACGTGTCCGATGGACAGCACTAACAGGTATGGCCACATGTGGCCTTGAGGGTTTAGTTTCCCAGAAAAAGACACAGTTAAGCAACACCAATTCAGCCTCTGGCTGCTGGTGGGTGTTTCCAAGCTCTCTGCTAACCCAGAAGACTGCTCTGCTTGTGGTGACATGGCGACAACCCTGCCTGAAAACTGGGATCCAGCTCGGTCCTTTCCTCTGAATCTCCTCTCCCTAACCTTGCAGGCTCAGTGACTGGGGGTGATCAGGACTGGCCCATGCCTGGGCTGCACTGTGAGGGACACAGTGCCTCTGCTCACAGCCAGGCTCAAAGGGGGCAGTCAGAGTGCAGCATCCCAGCCCAGGGCTGGCTGACCAGGGGTCCTGAATGCTTGCAGGTACAGGAGCCACACTACCACCCTCCCCCCAGCACCTTTCCAATTACCAGCCCATCCTTCTCTTCTTAAAAGCCCAGCCAGTACTCTGCCCTCGCACTATAAAAAGCACAGCTTGACATTTGTTTTTCCCTATCTATTTCTCATCCGTGTTTTCCTTCTTGTCGCTTCAGCCTCCACGATGATGTCCCAACCAGCAGCTCGGCACAGAGCAGTGGAATGCAGCCAGCACCATTTGTGAAATGGGTCTGTGAAGCCATGGGAAGAGCCATATCCATGTAACAGTCCATAAAGCTGTCCATCGGAGCAGTTAGCCATGCTCAGCTCCTGGGAGAGAAAAAGCCCCACAATCACCAATTTGCTTTCAATCAGCCCCAAGAGCCTCTTGGCCATAACCATTCTGCATCCATGGATGCTGTTAATGTTTGGGCTGGGGTATTTGCCCTGGCATTCTCCCAGGGGTTTAGGAGACAGAAACTCTCAAAACCTCTCCCTCCTGGGCAGACACTGGTGTGCTGAAGCTTTGCTGTGGCTACATGTCCCACATCACCTGGGCAGAAGCTGGCTCAGTGTCCCTTATCCCAAAAGCTGTCTCAGTGTCCAGCAGTTTTCCATGCAGAGAGCGTGGCTGAAAACCAGGTGCCAGGACTAATAGTTTAAATGCCAATAAAATCCTTTCCCTGAGTGTTGGCAGGTTTTAGAATTGTCTGGCTTTGAATAATTGACTCCCAAAGGCACTGAGGTCACCTCTCCTTGAGCAGAGGGGAGGTCAGAGCAGTGCTGGGCTGTGCACACATCCCAGAGCTGGCTCTGCCTGAGGAACGATTCTGCAGAATGGGAAAAGAAGCAGCTAAGAGCTCAAGAAAACTCCCTCCAGAGCCCACAGCACTGCTTAGTGCCAGGGAGACTGGGAGTGGGTAAGAAGCCCCTCTCCCAGCGGGCAGGCAGCCTGCTGGCAGGGACAAAGGCAGTGACAGCTGAGTGACACCGAGCAGCAGCTGCCAAAGCCCGAGCATCCTATCCCCAGGGGGCTGGGAAGAGACTGGACAGTGCAGCCTCACTGGTGGCAACCAGCCAAAAGCCCTGGGCACATGGACAGAGCAGACAAAGCAGGGGGACAAGAGCCCCCCAAGCTACTGGAGACCACCGAGGGTTGCTGGGCCCCACTGAATGGATTTGGAGTGGTTTGGTGGCCAAGAACCGCCCTCAGAGACATGGAGTGTCAGCTCACAGAGTGCCAGCCTGCCTTGCAAATGGACAAAAGAAAAGGGGAAGTGAAGGTTCCCAAGCTCCATGAAATTCCTTCCCAGGGTCCAGCTGCAGCCCCGTGTGAGGGAGCCAAGAGGGGGAATGCAGCATCCCCGCAGGGGCAGGGCCAGTGCTGCAATTCCCAGGGGAGTAAGGACATTGAGGCTGGGTTTGCAAGGTGAGAAGGATGAGAAAAGGGAAAGGGGTACGAGAAAGAAAGAAGATGAGGCAGTGGTAAGATGCAGCAGGAACGGTACCAAATGGGCACTTCTCAACTTGAGGAAAGCTTGGGAGAGCCATTAAAGCCAGAGATCAGTGAAGGGGGAAATTGAAATGTTAGGGGCTGGAACAGAAAATTAGGCTCAGATAATGGCCCTGGGGTTTAAAGCACCCTCCAATAATCAGTTGTGAGGAGCTGTTAAACACTCCCACTGGAGATGTCTTTGTATCTTGCTGCTCTGGCAAGCAAATTCCCCAGAGCTGTGGCACAATAGGCATAGGGTCACATGGTCCTGCCACGCTCCCTGGCATTGCTTATCAGTGCTATAGATAGCAGGGTAAATCCCAGAGATGAAGGAGAGGCTGGAAATGCTCAGGCAAAGCAGCAGCAGTGAGACCCAAGGGACAGGATTTCCACAGCCCTTTCCAAAAAAAGCCACAGAAACTGTCTGGATTTGTCCCCTCTTGTCACGGTACTTCCAAGGGGATAGGACTCGTGGCACCCACAGGCAGGCCCCACACTCAGTGCTGAGGCAGCAGCAGGATTAAGGTGCCTGGGAAGTTTTACAGCTGGACTGGGAAGGAGGGATGACTCTTTGCAATTAGGCAGAGTCAAATGCCTTTGATCTAAAACGGATTTGGACTGGAGTAGGATGTGCCTGTCCACCCGCGTGTTGGCTGCCAGGAGCACTTAGCATGGCTGGCCTCCCTCTCCCAGCAGCACTTCCAGCCAGCCAGCCTGGGCTGGGGCTGTTCCAGTAGGAGCCTTGGAGCAAAAGGAGCCAGTGTGTGTATGTATAGACATATATATGTCCTAATATATATTTTGTAGTTGGAACAAGATGAACTTCAAGGTCCCTCCCAACCCAAACCAGCCTGTGATTCTGTGATTCTGAATCCTTCCTGCAGCTGAACAGGGATGACATCCTCGGTCAGCACTCCCAAACACCAGTGCCCAACACTCCACATCAAACACAAGGGCACATGGAGCATGGACACAAGCACAGGAAGCTTCTGCAGACCCTCTCCCTGCTCACATGGACTGTGGGAAGCTGAGGGAATCCTGAACATGGCACACATGGATGTGCCAGAGGCTACAGCTGAAGACAGCTGAGCCAAAGCAGAGCTCTGAAAGTCAGCTCCTCTCACAGGCAGGTTTGCAGGAAGGCAACTGCCTGTGGGGTCTCAGATTTCCCTGCCTGGGAATTCCCTGAGAGTCCTTTTCACAGCCAGATGGTTGAAGAAAAAGTCAGAGTTGCTTGGCCTTCGTTCTCAGAGTTGATTATTATTTCTTATCTATGACATGTTCTCCTTGCCCATTCAAGATGTGTTCAGCAGGTCAGCTCAAGGCACTCTGCCCACCCCCGGGGCTGTGCTGTCTTTTTATACTATAAACTACCTAGACATTATTTACAGTTAATTCCCAATACCTATCACCTATGTTAGAAAGTGAAATTCTACCTTAAACCAATCCCCAAGTGCCACCATCACCAAGAAAATGGAGGCCATGAAGAAGAAGGAAGGAGGACAGTGCACACCCAGATTCCTCCATCTTGACCCCCCTGTACACTTATCATATGAATCCTAACATTCTATTTTTCTACTTAATAAGCTAGTTATTTTATTCTACTTTCCCTGTTTGTAATTCCTCATATAAAGTTGGTAACTGTTTCCATGGCTCAAGATTGAAGGCAGAGGGATCTTTGGCTCCATTCCAAGCTCTCAGAGCCCCCTGCCAGGGTCTCAGCCCATCCAAGGCAGCAAGAGGGATGTCCTGGTTTCCCACAGTGGGGCAGGAGCCTTCCAGGCTTGATTAGGCCAGGGCAGAGGTTATTTAAGAGCCAGGCAAGGAGCCAGTGCTGCCAGGGGCTCAGCCCCTGCTTGTCCTTTCTAAGGGCCCAGGGGCAGCTCATCCCTAGCAGGTATGTGGCAGTCAGGGGGAATTGCTCCTGTTTCCCAGCTGGCATCACACACATTCCCTTCCAGCCCTTCCCCTCGTGGTGATAAGCCTGGCTTAGGGAGAAGTGCTAATCTGGCAGTTGCTATGAGACTCACTTGATGTCTTTGATGCAGTGTGGAGGCAGGTGAATCATTAGGAGGAATCTCAGGTTTTCTGGCACAGCTTGAGGAGACGCAGAAGTTTCACGACGCTCAGTAAGATGCAAACACTGAGGTCCCAGCAGCTGGGACAGGCACAGCCTGGAGAAGCTGGGAACATCAGCTCCTCCCTGCCACAGTCTCTCCTCTTTGTGGCTTTCCAAACTGTCAGTCTCCAGCTGCTGCTGGCTCCTTACAGAACAATGTTTCCCAGAGTGGATTCTGAGGAGGGGCGAGCTGAGGATGTGCTTTGCTCTAATTCTGGCACCCTCTCTGCCAGCTGAGCCTGCTCCTGGGCTGCAGCCTGGTGCTCCCAGTGCTTGTGGCTCTCCAAAGCAAGTGCAGACAGAAAGAGCAGGGAACGACATCCTGGAGACTTGAGAATGCTGCCAGGAGAGCCAGTGCTACTGCAGGGGGCAAGGGCAGGGTGCAGCTCATTCCTCCTGGTCCTGGCACTTACCACAATCAGGATCACCAAGCTGGGGTCCCAGCTGTGGTGCTGCACCCTGCACAGTAATTTATGTAACTGGGGGAAGAAACCAGCACAGCAGAAATTTTTAATTATGTATTTGACTGGAATAGTCTCGGTTTGAGTTCATGCAACGTTGGTTAGTTACCTCAGATAATTAGAAATTTTACAGCTGGATAAAAAGTTTATAAAGCACTGAAAAGGGTAGGGCATTTGGGATGGAGATATTAGGTCCCTCTGCTTGTTCTGGAGAAGGGAAGTGGTTTTAGGCTTTCCAGTGTGTCCCAGTTCCCAGTGGCCTCTGAAGGTGGTCCTGCTGGCAGCTATGGCCCTGTTCCCTCCATGCACGGGCTCCTTGGCCAGGACAGAGGGTTCAGGGTAAGCCACAGGTTGAACCCAGGCATTCCCTCACAGGAATGTTCAGTTCAACACAAACTGGTGGAAATTCATGGTAATCAACAGGCCCTCAAGCTGGGGATGGATGGTTGTCCTGGCAGTGGGGATTTAGGGATGGTCCAAGACCAGAAGAGGGTGAATTTGGAGGGCTCATGGTACAAATCCCCCCAGCATTTGTCTACAGACCCTCAAGTGCTAATTCAGGTTTTGTCAGAGAGGTTTTTCCCCCCTAGCATCCCTTTACTGAAGGGAGCAGAGGTTCAGGGAGGATGTTAATGATCATCTTGACATTTTCAGTGTATCAGAGAGGAGTGTTGCTCCCTCAGTGAAAGCCCTGGAGATGCTGGGTGCTGCTCTGCTGACAGGGTTCCACTGCAGTAACGTGGCAGCCTGCAGTGCTGTGGTCCTTGGGGGAAGAGGGATTCAAGGAGGGAAGCATTAAAAAAGTACCTGTTGTGAAGGAGTGGAACAGCACAGGCCATTATTTACATTCAGAGTAATAGCTCAGCAGGGCAGCAGCTGAGAGGTGTCTCAGGGCAGCACACGGGGAATAAAACTGATGGATGCTGCATTTCCCTGGCATGCAGGGCTCGTGGTGGAGGGACAATGCTCCTGTGAGCAGGCACTGGGAGGCTGCTGGGGCTGGAAACCTGAGGGCAAACAGCCCTGAGCCACCAGCAGAGGTTTTGGCTGCTTTTGACCCCTGGATCTCCTGGGACATCTGGTGCCTGGCTGGGTGCCCAACACCCCTGCATGGGAAGCAGCTCTCCTCCTTGAGCACACCTGCCAGGATCTCTCCCTGGACAAATTCATGTCCATACAATTTAAATTCTTTTTTTAAAGGCTGTGTGATGACCATGTTTGGTGCTGTTAAATAGGAAGAGTTGCCACAAGTGAGGGGTTAAGTGCGTGGTGGCTCACACAGATCTGAAGCCTCCTCGCAAGTGTGCAGCCTTGCAAATGGAATAAAAGTGTTTTTTAAAGTGTTTGAAATCAGTTTTGTTTATGTAATCTGACAAGTTATTATGTGCAGTCCTTATCTGACTTCATGATTTATGGGAAAGAACCTCAAATCTATATTTAAAATTACTATTAAACACAATTTTTTTGCCTCTTCAGCTGAGATAGAAGCACCATTAGCAGTTGTTGCCCTGGAGCTCAAGTACTTCATTAGTTTAGGAAAATTAATTTTTTTCCATTAAATCTTCCTAAGATCCTGATGCTATATTTGCTTGTAAATGTTCAATAATAATAATTATTAAGAAAAATAAGGTTCAGCTAGTTATGGTCTTTGGTTTTCTCTTCTCTTTAAGCTCCTGGGAGTGTGTGGCTATGGGCTGAGACCAAGGGGATGCCACTGCCACATGGGCAGGTGTGTGTGGGCAGACTGAGACCTGGTAACGGAGAAGGAGAAGAAAAGGCCCATCTGGTTCAGAGAACTTAATCTTGTTCAGTTTATTGTAATGATCTTTCAGAGCATTACTGGGAAAGCTGGAATTTCTGGGGCTCAGCTCTTGGTTCAGCTCCTGTCCTGGGCACTGCGATGCCGGGTGGTGGGAGATGCTCTGGAGGATCATGGTGCTCCTGTTCTCCATCCATCTGCTGCTCCAGCCCTGCAGAGAAGTGGCTTTTCAAGTGCAGATGAATCTGAATTAATTTGGCTTTCTCTTCATGAGCCCAGAGAAATGCCAAAGCCTCTTCTCATGTCTCAGCTACTTCTGGCAGGTTTGAGCTCAGATAGGAGACGAGTTTCTGTTTTCATGCTCCTCCAGCTTCAGAACAAAGGAGCTGATGGCAGTTGTGCATACATACACATGTACTGTTCCCACCTGGAATATTAATTTATATTGAATTCAATCACATTTTGTTACATCTTCCTAGTTTTTTTCCCCCTACTTGAACAACACTATTCCTACATTTTGATTTTAAAGTTGCTGGAGTCAGGGTGCAAGTCCCCTCCAGGGGCTTGTGTCTCTCTCAGGATGCTGCAGGCATCATATCCACAATCAGATAAGGACTGTGGAGGGGAGGATCCTGACACTGAGCTGAACGGGGAAGCAGTGACTCTCCAGAGAGCCAACCTGTGCAGTGGGATTTATGTAGAGATTCAATTATGGACAGCACAGTAAATTTCTCTTTAATAGAGCCTTAAATATTCACTGGCAATATTTACATAAGCATTGTAACAGCTGTGAAAGAGTCATTAAGGACTACTCACGGAGATAATCTCGATTTTAAAATTCCTTTAATGTGCATTTTCAGAGAGATTACAGCCACAGCTATTTGGTCAATAAAAAGCCTATCCTCCTCCACAGGGTCTGCAAGCAGACTGGAAGGACAATCAAAAATAACCAGGCAAAAGTATCTGAATTGAGCTGGGCTTTTTTCTGGCTTCTGATCATTTTTTTGGCAGCCAAATGCCATGCCAGGGGGATGTCATGTGTGGCAGTTAGACACCAAAGCTGTGCAATCAACCACACACGACCAAATAACCAACGTGTCCAGTGAAAGGTTTCCTTCCTCCAGCTCAGCCCCTGGAGTTATTCGTGTTTCTGAAGAAATGCAGTAAGGATTCCCCTGTTCCCCAGCTCCTGCACAAGGCATTCCCAAGGTGTTCTGCAGGAGCTGCTGCCGTGGCCAGTCACAGATCACTGAGCTGTTTCTGGGGCCAGTTTGTTGTTGTAGGTTGGTTTGGTTGGTTGGTTTGCAGTTTTATAACCATCCTTGGCATCTCCTGCTGAAACCCTGCCCTTGGTACCTTTGGCTCAACTGCTGCTGCTTCTCTGTCTTGTGCACAAAGTTTAATCTCCTCAGAGCCTTGTCTGAGATCCCCGTGCAAGAGGTTTACTCCATGGCTTCTCCAAGAAGAGCCAGGTTCCCATCTGAGAGGAGACAGAGACACCCAATTTCCAAAGGCTCTCTCACCCATTTGGCAATCAGGCAGTGTGTAAAAAGAAGTTGAACAAACTCTAAAGGCTGGAAGATCCCGACTCCTTCTCCTTCAGCAGCTCAGCTGGCCGAGTGTGAGAAGATGCTAATTTGAGCTGGCAGCAATTCATGTTCACTTTGGAGGACAACAAGGCATCGGAGAATAGGCAGGAGCAGAGCTGGGCTGGAGAGCGGCTGCGAGGCGCGGGGAGGACTGGGGCAGCTGCTCACGGTGGATTCCCAGGGAAAAGGACAGATTAAGCTTCTGGGCTCTACCTATTTATTAAGAAAAAAAAGGTTCAGTTAGTTGTGATCTTTGGTTTCCTATTCTCTTTAAGCTCCTGGGGGTGTGTGGCTGTGGGTTGCCCACCTGCAGGTGGACAAAAGCCTTTCTCCAAGGCTTTGGGAGGTGCTGGTTTGTGTTTTTCTTGAGGGGAAGGAGTGGGAGATGAGGGGCAGGAGGCTGATGTTGACAAGGGCAGTGTCTTCTGCAGACTGTTCCTTGTGCAGGTGGCCAAGCAGAGTAGCAAGCTTATCAGTCTGCACAGGCCCACGTGTGACCCTCTGGCAGAGCTGGCACAGCAGCACGAGCCTTTTCTGCCTCCCCTTAATCTCACAAAATGGGAAGATTTCGGTCGGAACCATCAAGAGATAATAAATATGGATCGTGTTGTTTTACGAGTTTCCCACACGGAACAGCACTTTAAATTAAGCACTGTAAAGCTCAGCTGAACATGGTGAAAGAACAATCCAGGGTTGAGCTGAATGTACAATTGCCTCTCCCTTTCCTTTCCTCCCTCCCTGGTCCTGGTAAATCCAGGCACAGCAGGAACTGCAGTCGGGAGCTGTCCCTGGTCCCGTGCGATGCTCTGGGCTGAGTTCTGGCAGCGTTTGGCCCCAGCTGCTCACCTCAAATATTTCCATGGAGTTTTACATGGCAGCTTAGCCCCAAACCTGCCCATTGAGAGCTATTTCAGTAACTCTGCCCTGCCTCCGCATCTGCAAAGTTTATAGAATAAACCTGTTTGGCATGGCTCTGCAGGAACAGCCCTGCTTCCCTGAGCCTGGAGTGTTTGGTTTGAAACCTCTTTAGTCTCATGAACTTTCTCTGACTCCCAGGCTGGGGTCTGGACCTGGCAAGCAGCCCTGCACTCAGGGACTTGCTCTGGAACAGGCCCAGATGCAGTGAAAAGGTGTTTCCTAGTCAGGGAAGCCTGGATTTCCTTCTGCTTCACTCTGCCCCAGCAAATTCTGGTTCCAGCAGTGATGTCCCAGAGCCACTGAGCAGCAGCTCCCTGGCCTGTGGAGAGAAGGTTTTGATGGGGAGGCTGCTGCCTTGAGCTGGGGATGGGGATAGCAGCCAGGGGGTTTTCCAGGAGACCCAGGGTTTGTCTGGGCAGTGCTGTGGGGATCCTCTGTGGTGCTGCAGATGCTGGGAATTCTGGTGCTGTGTCCACCTGCAGGTGGACATTGGAAATCTGGCTCCATTCACCAGCTCCAGGAGTGGTTTGGTTGCCATATGCCTGCTCTGAGGTTCACTGCAGGCAGTGGGGGCATCTTTTTCCACATCCCACTGCAGAGGCTGGTGCTCACTCATTTTTAAGACCCTGCTTTGCTGCGCCTGCTTTACTCTGAGCCAGATTTCCATCCCTGGCTCCATAGAAACTGCAGTTTTCCTGGGCTGTCAAATATTGTTTTGCCTGTAATCCCAGAGGAGACAAATGAAAAATTTCAAAGTAAACACTTGCCAGTAGGTGCAGGAGAGAGGAGCCAAGACCCTCCAGATATTCTCCCTCTCTGCCAGGACTATACATGCTCCTTTTAATTTCCAGAGGTATTTATAGTTCCTTCCTTCCTTTCCAATTATTGCCATGAGAAAATGGTGGAGGGGAAGAGAAAGCAGGAGGGAACTGGCTCTGAAGTCTGTCAATGGGGTATTTCCTCCTTCCTTGTCCACTTCTGCAAACATTTGAGGCTGGAGCATGTGCCCCAGCCTGGCCAGGGCGAGAGAGGCATCCTGGTGCTCGGGAAGATCCAAAAGGTGCTGGCTCAAGTGCTGCCTTCTCCCCTGCAAGAGAAGGGAGCTGGGGAGGGGGAGCAAAGGGCAGAAAACAAGCTGTGATTGCAACTTGTGATTGTATTTGGTTTGTAACAGCCAAAGCAATAATCGTGTTTGTGGACCCGAAAAGTGAAGGGAGACAAATGGCTTAATTTGGATCAATATTAATTTTATGCAATTTAACTTTTTATTACAGCAAATCGTTCAATTATCGTTCTAGGGATCCATCAAGGAAGAAAAAAGCCCTTTTAGCTCAGAAAATGCCCAGCTGACTGGGGAAGGTGTTTGTGGGCTGAGGGAATTTTTTATTGCTTCATGTTTTATTGGCCACATGTTTCTATGTGGAAAGAGCCAGTGGCTGCAGGAGCAGCAGCAGCTCTGCAGGGATGGGAAGCAGGGATCACTGCCAGGATCCCTGTGGAGAGCAAGGCTCAACGAGGCACCTGAACCTCTGCTCCATTGCTGGCTTTTCCCCTGGCACTTGAGGCAGCCTCTAATCAGGAAAATGTCTGAAAATTTAGGAATTAGACCCCTGGCATTTGCTTAGAAAGAAGCAGCAAGAATCCATGCCCCTTGTCCTCTCTCTGAGGAGACATCCATGCAACGAGTAATTAAACTGCTGTGGGCTAATGAGAAGCTTTAGTGGCATCTCTCATGTCCTGCTGGGGCATGGCAACCCACGGGCTCAGGGCTGACATTGATGTTCTGATCCAGAGCCTCTGGTGAGAGCGGGCAGGGCTGAGGCAGGGACCTGAATAACTTTCTGGTTTCACTGAAACAAATGATGCTCGTAAATTGAACAATCCACTGTGGTTCCATGGCGAGTTTCACATCCCCCACTGACCTTTCACAAACACTGAAAGGCTCCTGTGGACAAACCCAATCTTTTCCTTACAAGTCTGAGCGAGGTGCTGCCTGTTTTGCTGAGTTTAAAGACTTGAGAAGGTCATCACAACTGGTATGTGCTCAGCAATGCTCCAGCACCATGCTGGTCCCAGTGAGGCTCTTCCAGTGGGACATGGGGGCTGGGCAGTGCATTCTTGGCACATCCTCAGGAGCTGTGCTGCCTTGATTTGGCATGGAAGCCCAATTCCTGCATTTGTCCCAGGGAGATGTGGCTGACAAACTCAGAGTGTCGGCATCCTCTAAAGTCATTCAGTGTGAAATGCTGTGAAAGGAGTTCTCACAAGTGCCTGGTTTAGCTCTTTCTCTCCTCAATCTGCAGAACCACCTCACCAGTACAAAGACATTAACTGGGAGCCACTGGCAGCACCTCACGCACACCAAGGACGCAAAGTGTTAAACACAGCATTTATCTCTCTGAAAATTGGTACAGGCTTTGAACATTGATTTTTACCTTAGGGCTAACGTGTTACTTTGGGGAAAAGGCTGTAGAATAAAGGATGTTTTGATCTGTTTTGCTTTAACCTTTTTAAATACATCTCAAGCACAAATGCTGACTGCTCGTTTGTTGCCCATCCTGCAACACTGGAGGAAGAGTGGGGGGAGATCAGAAGGACAGAGGGGTTACTGCTGCCTCCAGCAGCTCGGGCCACAGGCTGGGGCTCAGCATGTGCCCACTGGCCCCGAGGCCCTGCCATGGGGATGGCACTGGGTAGATGCTCAGCCTGTGACTGGAGGGACCAGCTGTGACACAGTGTGGTGACCAGGCACAGCCACAACAGCCAGTGTGCTGCCTCAGGACTGATCTCCTCTACCCCCAAGCACCAGGAACTTGGTTTGCTCAAGCTCAGGGCCCTCAGCATCCCACACCAAAAGGGAAGTGCCTGCAGGGAGCTGGGGATGTTCACCATGTTCATCTCAGTGTGAGCACTGGGAGCCAACGCTGGCCTCCCACCAGGTGCTGTCACCATGTCCCAAAGCTGCATGTGGGGCAGAGCCCAGGCATGGGGCAAGTCCTGAGTCCACAAAATCATGAAGATAAACCTGCCTTTGGGTCAGGTCCTTGCAGAGGGCACCTCTCCCTATGCTGACACAGAGATGCTCAGGCATTGCTCCAGCCAAAGATTTTTGGCAGGAGCAGCAGGACAGCCAGAATAGCTCCTGCTTTCTGCACAGGCCTGAGGGAGGTCTGTCTCTGTTACTTCTTTCTGAGAACCACAGAGAAACCCATCAGAGACAGATGTCCGAATTTTAAGGTCATTTGTT
Organism: Peucedramus taeniatus; assembly: GCA_013400575.1. NCBI lineage: Eukaryota > Metazoa > Chordata > Aves > Passeriformes > Fringillidae > Peucedramus > Peucedramus taeniatus. The sequence continues at coordinate 135,181 of WBNO01025626.1, read as the reverse complement.
CCCTTTTTATATAGTAATATATTAGCTGAGCAGAGCAATACTCGGTAAGTGCCTTAGGACAGCAGAGCTGTTTTAGGGAATTGGCTGAGAGATACTATCTCTCCCTTAAAGTGCAATAAATAAATGTACTTTCCTCTTCAAAAAACATGGGGAAGCTGTTCCATGAATCTTCCAGAAAGTTAGAAGGCATTTGAAGCATCTGGTTTGAGACATAATCACTCATGTTGCGCATTTAAAAACAAGCAAACAGGGAAACCAAACTGCAAACCTGTTCTTCATGTGCAAAAGTTTGGGAAAGTTTCATTTGTCAGGGTGAGCGATGGCAGAGAGGACCCAGCCCCGTGCCAAGATCTGCATAAGGACTGCATTAGGGGAAAATGTATGGGTTTGTTACATCTTTCACATGCTCTACAGAGTTCCTCGTGTTTTGCGCCACATTCGTCAGAGCGCTGGGTTTGTTGTGTTGTGTAACACCTCTGGAACATTCATGGATGAGCTCCTGGTGCTCCTGGGAGTGATGTATGGCCCCAATGGCTCTGCCCTCATGCCGTGGCAAGGGAGGATCCAGCTGCTGTGCTGGTGTGGGAGTCCCCAAGGAGCCAAATCACCAGCCAGAGGGGCAGGGGCTGGGAGCAGACCCAGGGTGAAGACTCCAGCACCACGACAGATCCAACGCTGTGATGGAGGCAGTGTTGCTTGTTCTTAATGCTCAGACTTCAGCTGGATCTGATTTTCACAGATGCCATTTCCCTAGCAGGAGGTCCCAAGCATCCATCTCCTTGGCCAGAGCTCCTCTGCTGCAAGCCAGGGCTGGGCCAGAGAGCCTGGCTAAGGGCTTGCCCTCCATCACAGCCATCTTTCAATGACTCTATTCATCAGCAAACACAAAAACTGAGAACAGAACCAAGCAGGAGTTTTTCAGGACAAAGCAAGCCGGCATATAAGACTATTTGGAAATAAAACTTATTTGGAATTCATTGTTCCCTTGCAGCAAATCGCACTTTTAAGGTAAAAAAGCCTTTTGACTAAGTGCAAAAGCTTGTTCTGTGTTCTTCTGTAAAGAAAAATGTGTGATTTGCATTGCTTTTAGTGCAGAGCCCTCCCAAACCTACAGAGCAGGACTGTGGGTAGACTCTGGAGATGCCACGGGCAGCTCCACCCTCATTTTGCCCAGGGATGCAGCACAGGGTGGTGAGTGCAGCATCTGCCCAAAAAATCCCAAAAAATGCTCCTGGGGAGCCCAGGAAACCCTACTCCAGGTCTCAGCAGCTGCCCAAGACTGAGATCACACTGTGCACTTCCCTCCATGCTCTTTCCTCCCCAATTTCACTTGAAATGCAGAAGAGGTCACAAATTCCAGAGGAAACAGCCTGGCATCTCTTTCCCATGAAATCTCCCCAAAAGGAGGCAAAGCAGCCAACTATTTTGGATATCTCTGCAAGGTTCCCACAATGCGTGTGGTCTGTCCTTGGCCACTGCTGAGCTTTTGTCCCCGCTCTGTCAGGAGGGTGCTGCTCCCCACCAGCACCCAGGGAGTCTCCAGCTGGGTCATGATGGTGTTTGTAGCCTGGAAAAGGGATGAACCACAATTTGTTTTGTTAACAGTTCTCACTCTCAGTGGTATTCACCATCCGGAGGCAGCAAAGTGCACAAAAACTCAGCGGGTCAAGTGGAACAAGGTGAAACAGCCCCTTCCCAGGGCTGCAGTTCCCAGCAAGTTTCACTCATTTCAATAACAGAAAAACACTTCAGTGTATTCCTGACATTTTCACATCAAAACATAATTATGTTTCACTATTCAAATATTTAGAAGACAGTTCTTAACCGATCCTTGCTCCATTAATTTTTCCTATTAATTATGTATAGATTTATAAATAGCAATATAATTAATATTTAACAGTATTTTTATTAGAGCATTTCAAAAGCTTATTGAAAATCTGCATATCTGAAGCCCTACCTTTTAAGTGGAAGGACAGTTTGCTGCTTCATCTTCTTCCTCTCTCTCTGTCTTATCAGCTTAAACACTGGCCACACTTCTCCCAGGGGAGATATTTTTAGTTCGGGGTTTTTGCTTTTTCATCATCATTTGTAGTGGGATATATAATTGGGTGCTGCTAATTACAGCTGATCCCATGCAGGTTTTATTCCCAGGTGGGAGTCTGTGCGAGGGCTGCGCCTCTGCCCTGTCCTGTCCCAGGGGAGGGTTGCACCTGAGGCTATGGCTGGGTAATTAATCACCGTGAAGCTGATTGAATTCCTCCTGGGAGGGCTCAGAACAGCCTGGCCATGTCCTTCTGACTGCCTGTAGGCTGAGATGGCCACAAGGCTGGCATGTGCCTCGGTCCCTGCTGGCACAGGGGTTGCCCTCATGCCCTGCTCCTTTCCAAGGTCCTTCTCTCCATAACCAGTGCCCACCGAGGCTGAGCTGCCCTGGAACTCCAGCGACCCCGTGCTAGGCCGTGCCATTAAAGCCCAGCAAGGAAAACAAGTGATGACAAAAGAGGGAGCTTGCCACAGCAAGCAAAATCTGGGTGCCCAGGTGCCAAGGGGGTGACTCAGCACAGATCCTCCCCGCTGTGCCAGGTGCCACAACAAAACCCATCTGTGTGTTTGTTTGATTTGTGATGCCTTTTACTTTCCCCATGGCATTTCCCTCACCTGAGTGCAGTACTCCTTGCCTTGGAACACTGGCACAAGCATTTCTCAGCCTGGTCCTGCTTGACTCATCACTTCCTCGCTGACTTCTGAGATGAAATTCCGGGGTTTGTTGCTGATTTTATGCAGAGTGTAGGGTTATCCCAGCGCTGCTATCCCAGTAGCATCCCTGACTGCCGCGTTCCAAGCCTGTGTTATCCCAGCAGGGTTATCCCAGCAGGGTTATCCCAAGGGTGGTCCCCAGGCCCTGGGAGTGATCCATGGCTGCGCTTACGCCTCCCATCTTGCATCATTCCCAGTCTTCCATCATTTTGCTGATATCTGTGTATGGTGATGGCACTTGGGTCATCAAGATTAATAACAGTAGAGTTCTGCCGGCGTTTAGTCAGGGAAAAACACCTGGAGCTGCTCTTTTATGACTGATTAATGAGGGGGGAAAAAGACGCCGTGGTTCTAATTGGCATTTGAGTTCTTTCTGAGTTTTAACATTCATGCTATGCAAATATATCAATTCCTAACAATGTCTAACAAGATCATTTGAAAATGAGTCTCCCTGGGGGATTGCAATCACGGCTTTGGGAAAGGCCTGAGCCTGTTTGCCTTCCTTGTAATTTACAGAAGGTGACAAAAAATACTATCTCCTGTTGGATGGCTGATGCACTTTCAGCTTCGACCCAGGCATGGGGGTGACTCCATCAGCCCCCACCTCAGTTGTTGCCCACCCTGGAGTGTTGGGAGAAGATGTTTTCTATCCAGTGCTGTGTTGGGTACCTAATTCTGAGAGGAGCAATGGGCCCCTGGTCATTTTTGACCTTCATTTTCACACCTCCCTTTTGCTTAATCTCTATTTGCTTCCCCACAGCCTTCCAATGGGAACCAGCAATGCTGTCCCAACAGCTTGGAAGAGGAGACTCCAGCCCTCTCCTCCCTGCCTGGCACCAGATGTGTCAGCAGAGGGAACAGAATTGCCCATAATTAATTTATCCTCATGAAAAATCCATGTCTGACTCCAAATAAGAGCTGGTGTTCAGGGTGTTGCATAACTTGGCTCCGTGAGGGAGAAGAGGGACCCACCAGTTCTGCCTCAGCAATGTGAGGTGTTCCCAGGGGTCTTGTTTACACCGGAGTGGTAAAACAAGTCCTCGACACACTTTAATGTGCTAATTGGGGGTTATTACGGCCCTTTTTATTTACGATTAGATTACGAATGTAATACTCCGTCTCATTTTGCTCTGCACTAAGAGCTGTGAAAGGATGGTAATTACCTCTCGTGTAAACCTATACTTAGATAGAAAAAATGACGTGTGAAATGAAAGGCCTGAAGAAACGGCATAATCTGTGTTTGCTTTGCGCAGACGTGCGGGAGACGCGCCCGCTCCGCTCCTGGAAGTGCGTGGTGTTCCTGCAGGACCCACGGCCCTGCCACCTTCCTCCTGTGTCCTTCTTATTAAGGTGGCCCTTTTTGGAAATGCTGGCTGGGAGGGCATGAATAATTCATCACCAGCACACAGAGCACACCAGACGGATTTTGCCTCAATTTCCCGCCTGGTTGGAATTCTGTGTGCCCAGGGCATCACTGTCTGCCCTAGAGCCTGTCACAGCCTCCAGAGGAGACTGAGATGTCCAGAGAGCATTGCCTCCCTCTCCTGTTCCAACGAGGATTAGGACTCCAACGTTTTTGGCCGTGGAGGGTTTGCTGGCAAGAGCTTGTGCTGTCCCACCCTCAAGATCCCCCTTGCATTTGTCCATCTTATTGCATAGAGTGCGTCATGCCACAACAAGAAAATGAGCAATGGATTTGTGTTTTTTTAAATAAAAAGTCCAAGTTGAAGGCTACGAAAGCCAGAGGTTGGCAAGGAGTGAAAGAGAGGATCAAGCACCCAAGAAGGCTGTGACTCCCACCCTCAGCAGTGCATCATTCCCTGTCTACAGGAATCCAGCATCAACTCCCAACACTGGCGAATCATTGCTCCAGCAATTCCCTCACTGCCTTCGCTGTTCATTCCCCCTTTTTTGATCTCCAGGGCCTCAGGGCAATAATTCTATTTTGACTGGAACAATAAGCTGAAGCTCTGCCCTGGCAGGGATGCATTGGGGTTGTTGTTTATTTTAACTGACGGGGCTGATCTGCGGGATGCTCGGCTCTCAGCCGGGTGCTGAGGGCGCAGCTCTGTTCATCCTTGCGCTCTGCTGCTCTACAGGAAAGGTCAATATTTCCTTGGGCAGAAAGTTTCTCCAAGCCTCCTGAGCCATGACAGCCACTGCTTCCAGCTCGAATGTTCAAAGGGAATTTAAAAGGGACTCTGGCCCCACCACTGTCACCTCACTCCAAGGACCTTGTGAGAGTCCATACAGCATGAAAGCTTCAAGGGACAGGGGTGATCCCAGAGACAGACAACCCAGTGTTTGTGTCTCCTGATGGCACCTCCATTTTCCACTGGGAGCAATGATGGTGAGGCAGAGGGATGAGTGGGCATGGAGGGGTCTCCTCCAGCCCCAGTGCCATGCCAGCATCCTGTGGGGAGCAAGGTAGGGCTGCCCCAGCACCTTTTGGCAATGTCAAGGCAAGGGCGCATCTCCACCGGGTTCCATCAGGAACAAAATTCCACATAAATTTAAAGGTATTTTTTCTTCTGATTTGAAGTTTGCAGGAGACACACAGAGGCAGCTAATGGAGAGGTTTAAGCCTTTGCAGAGCAAATCCTGCTGACCCAGTTGAGTCACCTGTCCCCAGTGTAACGGGATATCCGCTAAACCCCTCGGTGCCACTGGGAACCGCTGCAAATCCTCTCTGACAGCACACCGGGGATGGGATAACAAGGCAAGCATCCCACCAGCTGTTTGCACAGCCACATCCCACCCTGCCAGGTTCAGTTTGGTCCTGGGAAAGACAGGATCCCACCAGCAAAAATGCTTCAGAGCTCCACAAGCCACCAACGTGCCTGGTCCTCTCCCTGCATCCTACTGGTACATGAGCTCCAGTGCTCTGCATCCCACCAGCAGGTGAGGAGGATGCTGACAAACCCAGGAGTGGACACGTTGCACTTGCAACCAGGCAGGGAAACATCTCCTGTAGGAGCTGCCACCATCCTCCCAAATATTTGCATTGCCACAGATGTTCCTTTCTGTATTTCCTTTCCCTTAAGCTTGTGGTTATTACAGAGAGGCGTAGGTGCCAGGTGGGACTGTAACTACCAAAATCAGGACTCATTCAGTGCTTTGATGACATCAATTAGCTCCAGGATGTAAGTGCCAAGATTTCTGCAATTACAGCAGGTGAATCTCTGCGTCTGCAATAATCTCACTTGAAGTGTTTCTAATGGGTTCAGCTTCTGGGTTTTGGAGACCAACATCAATATGCACCTATAGCTGTGGAGCAGGAAACTACTTCCTGTGCTGTGGCTTCTGCCTGCACAGTCTGTGTTTGCATACACAATAATATTTTGGGGAAAAAAATCTCTTTTCTGCTGCCATCTGTGTGAGGATTAAAACTCCAGGGGAGGTCAGCTCAGGGAGGTTTCAGCAAGAAGAAAAATGCCTACCCAGAGCAAGATGGGACCTGGATGGTCACTGGAATCTGAATGACTGTGGGAACAAATGTATGAAATTATAAGCAAAACAGAAAAAAAAACCCATACCAATCAATTTTCAATATGTTAAAGATGAATTTTGGGCTGTCTGGGGAATCTGTTCTCTCAAGAACTCTGTAGCTGGATGAATAGTACCAGTTTTCTCATATTTACTCAAGGAGGGAGGAGCTTGGTGCTGCCCACCAGGATCCCCAACAGCTGAATGGTGTTGGGATGATGGATGGGCTCCCAGGGAGATGCTTCTGCACTAGGCTGATTCCTCTTGAGCTGTTCAGCCTGAGCAGGAGAAGGGAATAATTCGTGGGTGTTCTTGTTTTGGAAAGTGCCTGATTTCCATGTGGCTGAGGACTGGGACTGTGGTCTGGCAGTGCCAGCAGTGCTGGGACAGATCAGGGAGGCAACCTTGTTGTCCTTGGTGAGACTCTGTGGTGGATAAACAGCTTCATTTAATCTTCACTCAGGCACCTTTCATCAGGACTGTATTCACTTCTTTTCTTTTTTTAATGAGGGAATTTTAAATCTGAGAGGATTTGCAGCAGAAGTGAGCTACATATCCCAATTTCCACACCCAGGAAATTAACTACTGAGTCCAGTCGTTGTCAGAAACAGTTACCAAACACAAAAAAAAAAAAAAAAAGAAAGAAAGAAAGAAAGAAGAAGAAACCCAAAATCTGCACAGAAGAAGAAACCCAGAGTCTTTGGTGTGAAGGGAAGAGGCGTATCTCCCTGGAGAATATGATAATTTATAATGAAACATTATCTACAGCCCCATATGTTACATTTTCTATTTATGGCTAATTTGCTTAAGCATTTCTAATGTACCCCCCAAGGGAGGACAGTTTGTCTTTGGGCAGCTGGCTAGCGCTGAGGGAAGAAACAAGGCAACGTTTCATCCGCGCACGCCGGGAAGCAAACAGCACCCGCTGGAAAGGTGCTTGGAGATTCCTTTGGAGGCTGCTCCCGCTTGGAGCCAGTGCTCCTGCAGCACTGCAAGGGTGCTGCCATGGCAGAGGGATGCCAGGCTGGGAGATGGGGGGAGCAGGGCATCTTAAACATCCCTTGAGCCCTGATCGCTGCTGCAGCCCCCGGGCTGAGCTGCGTCCATGGGCTGCAGAAGTTAATCTCCTGCACTAAAAGCTTCTGGTGTAAAAAATGTAGGGATCAGCTTTTCCTGAGCCACAGCATATCCCTGGCCTTGCCCACGAGCACATCATCCCTGCTGTATGGGAAGACAGAGAAGGGGCTGTGGCCCACCCTCCTAGAGCAGCTGGGTCAGATCCAGGAGTGGCACTGAGTGAGGGAGCCCTGCTGCAGCGCAGAGCCTGAGTATGAAAATGATGGATGTTCCTCTCAGCCTTGCTGGGAGGCTGAGGAGATCCTGGGATATAAACATGACAGTCTGTGTGCCGGTGTGACTGCTCAGCTCTTCCCAGGTGATATTCAGCCACAAACATTTCAATCGCATCCTCAGCGAGGGGGGATAACCCGGATGACTCTGAATCACTCTGCATCACTAAAATATTCTCGGATCTGATCCTGGATGTCTCAACAAGATGTTCACAAATCAGCCCAGGAAGACTTGTCCCTGCCTCTGATGTTCAAATTTTGCCCTTGAGCTCTCAGAGAGGGAAAAAAAAAAGAGGTTTTGAGCTTTCCTCCTGCTATTTGACCCAGATGGCTCCTCACAAGCACATGGGGCACATCCGGAGCCCAGGGCGCCAGCCTTGAGCTCCCGGCAGCCACAGCCCCACGGCAGGAGAGAAATCCACTTGGCAGAAGTGGAGTTTGCCAGCGCAGCCACGGCTTGTGGCCGTGACGTGATCTGACTTCAGAGTGAGGTGATGCTCCTTTGGTGAAACTGGGGTTAAGGCCCTTCTCACCAGCGGGGATGCAGAGGCACTTCCTTCCCGAGTCCGTCATTCCATCTGGACTTGCAGCTGCTCACGAGGGACAGCGAGATCATTAATTGATCAGCAGCACAGGTAACGAGTTCTGTCTCAGAGAATGGGGGGCCAATCCTGGATTTTGATGTTGATGAGTGTGCATGAACACACACAATTAGCTGGAATGGTGATCCACAGAGAGGGGAGGGGGGTAAGAGTTGGTGCTGGTGGGAGTGTGTGTGTCAGGCAGGGATTTGCACTCTGGAATGAATAATCTGGTATCACCTCCTGCCTTTCCCTGGCCAATTACAGCCCCGTCCAGCTAATCAGCAGTGGAGAAGCAACTCACCTCCCTGGGTGCTCAGATGACAATTTTATGGATACTGCACACCCCTGAAACATCAATCCAGCTCCTGGCTTTGCCCAGATTATTGATTAAAAGTGTATTAACAATCGATGGCTGGACTAATTGCACGGCTGCTCTAATGGCTGCCTCTCACAGCTCCCTGCTCCTGCCACGACCACAATGCTCCAGAGTGGCTCCACTCCCTCTCCCTCACTCCTGGAAGCAGCACAGCTGCCTGATGTGTGGCCAGGGATCTAATATCTCCCGATACAATATCAGCCTCCCAGAGTAGATTTCAATAGCAGAAATCAAAGGGAACTATTAAAACTCATTACCATTTTTATCTCCAGTGCTGCAGATTTGCTATAATTTTATTTGAATCTGAATGCAGATGGTATTTGCACAGGGCACCCTTTCCTCTCCCCCTCATTCTTGCTCTAAGGAACACTCAGTTGTACCCACCAGTGGCAGAGCAGCCACCACTCTCATCCCTTTCTCAGCCTGGCTCTGGAGAGATGAGCAGGTTTGCAGTGCACAGCGTGGTGGGTGGCAGCGCTGCTGGGAAGCTGGATCACAGAGAACAAAATTCCACAATTTGGGCAAATGCTTCAGCACATTGAAACGCCTTAAACCGGTCAGTGGGTGAACTCATCGGTGATTTTCCTGTTGTCTCTGAGCTGCACAAGTATGAGTAGCAAAAATGAGTTTAGTTAAGCAGCTGCTGGGCTCTGGCAGCTCCCACGTTCCCCAGCCTGGGCATCTCCTCAAGCAGATGCTGAAGTTCCTTCTTTTTGCCAAAATCAAAGTTTAGCATCTGTTTTTACAACAAACTCTGCGCTGCTTCTCCAGTCCCTTCCAGTGCCTTGGCTTGGGTGTGCTCCTGCAGGAGCTTCCTGGTACCTTGCCAAGATGTCAGCAGGGAGGATGCAGGTGCCAAGGAGCTGCCTGGTCTCTCTGTGGACCTTAAATCAGACAGACCCAGACCCCACTGCACCCAGGATGCTTCCCCAGCCCTTGGCACCGCCTCAGGCCCAGGGTGCTGATGCTTAAGAGCAACGTCAAGAATCTCAACACATCCTACTGGGCTGCTGAGAGCAGCTGCTAGGAAGGAGAAGATCCAATTCCCTCCTCCTCGGAGGGATGCCAGCCAGCAGCATGCTGGAAGGAGATGGCAAGGCAAATGTCACCCCACAGGGGTCCTGCCGGGGACCTGCAGTGGCCACCTGGGTCTTGCTGCCCCTTGCCCACCTGGGCAGATCCATTTTCATGCTGGGAGTTGCCACATGGCTCCCCTCATATCATGTGTGAAGTGTGTTTCAGTGCAGCCCACGAGCTGATTAAAGTTAGAACAGTTTAAGATGATGCTGGCACAGAGTTGTCACTCCAAGCAGCTCGGAGCAGCACAGGGAGCTGGGGTGAGAACCCCAAGCCCTTGGGACTACCAGGCTGGCATGGGGCCAGCAGCAGGAACATCCCACGGGATGCTGGAGGGCAGAGTCATCTCCAGTGCTGGGATTCCTGTGGTGACAGCAGCACCACATTTCCCACACTGCCAGAAATGACCATCCACTGGCAGATTAACCTACCCTGAAAGTTCCAGAAAGGGAGAGCCACACGCTGTGAAGAAAATCACCTGCAGAAGACTTTTGGGCCATTTTCCTGCTGAAGGCACTCCCTGGCTGCAGGAGGATTCCTGGGGACACTGCTACCTGTGCCATGGGACACTCAGTGCCTGTCACATCCTCACAGCTCAAGCTTGGACAGGTTTCTGCCAAAACAAGCGGATGGGTCAGACAGGGATTGATGGCCATTCCTTGTGAAGGCACCTGAACCCAGCCTGCTGCTCTCCATACAGGAGCAGATGCAGGCTTTTCCAAAACTCCATCCTTTCCAGTGATCTTCTACCCCTTCCCCAAGTTTTAGCATGGGAATCTAATCTTTTGCAGCGAGCTGAGGTTCCTTTTTGACAGAGAAATTAATATTCATTAGCCATCAGGGAAGAAAATGCTGAGCTGTTTATCATTGCTTCATTAGATTTAGCCAAATACCAACTAAACGTAATTACTTACATAAACTCCTGTGGCAGGGCTTGAAATTTGTAGCCAAAAGAGAAAACGTAAGGAGGAACTGTGGAGATTTTGGCCTCGGGGTCTGAGCTCACTGCTGCTCTCAGAGCAGCCAAAAACAGACACAGCTTCAAAAAATGTCTCTCAGCCTTTGTCATCTCCTTTTCTGCTTGTTTATAACCACCACAAAAACACACCAGGTGGCCCCAGAAAGGAAGTGGAAGGAGAAAACATCTTCACTCACTCTCTTTAGATGCTGTTTTAGTTCATGCACCCATGGGGGGTCACGGGAAGGCTGGACCTCCCTCCAGTCTTGGGTATGGGCCAGAGCAGGGCCAGCAGCTCCCAAGGAGCCCAGTTTGGTTTTGTGGGTGGGGAAATCCAGTCTGTTCCCCTGAGCTTAATTAAACCAACCTAGCTTTCCCCTCCCCTTCTGCTTCTCTTCCAATAAAAGCAGTGGCATGGGGCTGTAGGAGCCCCAGCAATGATCTCCTGATGAAGCTCTGATCCAGCCCAACTCATCACAGGGTGCCTTGGGATGTTCTGCAGTGCATGGTTATCACCGTGGGATGCTCTCCAGCGTGAAGAAGGCCAATCACTGCTGTGGGATGTTCTCCAGGCCACATGGAAGCCAGGTCACTGCCATGGGATGATCTCCACGGTGAGGAAGGCAGGTCACATCTCCTCCTCCCCTGTGTCCTGATCAAAGTTAACACCTTTGGCAGACACCTGAGGGGAAGCAAAGGCTCTTCTCTGCCTTTCAGATCCACTCTCTAATTACAAAGCTCGTTCATTTTAGCACCCTGCTATCCCATAATTGATGTTGGGTACCTCTCACAATGAGCCTGATTTAAATGTATACATGTTTCTCCTTCTCCTGAAACCCTGCTGGCTGTGAGACACCTAATTAACAGCAGAGCTTTCAAAGTCTCCCTAACAAATGCATCCCCGTGTTTCTGAGCACAAGGACTCTCATTAGTGAAGCTGTGCTTTGTGATTATTTACACCCCTTCTATAATTAAAAATTCTGAAAGCTAATTACAATTATCCATCAGTTTTCCAACATCCCGGGACTGGAACCTTCACCTTTTTTTTTGCCATTGTTCTTCTCTTTTACCCAACATCCCTTCAGGCACGGGCATCCACCAGCACCTGTGGCTCCCCGTTCCTCCTCTTTCCTGGGGCTCCCTCTCATGGGACACCCACTCCTATGACGTGATTTGCTCCTTTGTTGCCATGATCCGTGTTTGCTTTGCCAGACAGGAGAGGAAGCAAACGTCAGCACTTGCTCCTGGCTCCAAGAGGAGCTCCAGGGAGCGTGGAGATGCTCACACGTGCGTGCAAGGAGCGGTGGGGCTGAGGAATGGCTCATGGCTCCAATCCCTCTCCCAGGACCGGGTGTCCCCTCTGTGCTGCCTCTCGACGCTCTGGACAGGTATTTCTATTGCCATGGCAACAGACAGGCTGAGCTGGGTGCTGTCACCCACAGTCCCCTCTTCCCCCTCATCCCACGACCCCCCATGGCACTTCTGGGTCCTTCGGAGCAGCGCTGGAAAGGGACTGTGAAAAATGACTTTGGAATCGAGTGAGTTCCCTGGTCGGGCTGAGTCTGGGAAGTCATAATCTTAATATGAACATCTTTAAATATCCTCACTAATGGGCTCATTCTTTAATTTCCTGAAGCAATGACAGTCTCAACAGACCCTATATCACGGCTAAGATGGGATCTGTCACTGAATGGCTGAATTATATTTCATCCTTTATTTTTATCAGCTCTGCTGACTTATTTATGACAGTTAGAGTCTCGGCTGGCTTTTGTCTGGCCTGTACTTTGCTGCTGCTCAGAAGGGAAAAAGCAATAGTTTATAAAGCCATTTTCACAGCATCCCCATAATTTTAGGCTGTGTCTGAGGCTTCATTTTGAACGAAACTCTGTAGATAAACTGTTATTCATGGCAACGCCTGCAAAGTCCTCAGCAGCCCCCAGAGAACGCTGCCTGCTCAGAACAGGCTTTCCCTCAGATTTATTTGTGAAGAACAAAGGGCAATTTTCCCATCCTGGCAGCAGCAGCCCACGTGGCAGATGCCACTCAAGGGGGTTATCTTCCAGCACTTCTTTTATTGAAAACATAATCAAATTCCAGGCTGTGTGTGGCCGGGGAGTGAGCCCTGGGGAGCGCTAACCACGTGCAGCTGGCTGGGTTTGCTGTGGGTGGCTGCTCTGTGACCAGTGCCAGCCACAGTTCCACCCTGGCCAGGTGGCACAGAGGAGCCTTCTCTAATTTTCCTGCTGGGCATCCTGGGGTGGTCTGTCCCACATGGCAGCTGAGGGGTTCATCCCAGTGTGGGGACCAGAAAGCGACTTCCCACTTGCCTCGTCCCTCGCCTCGCTCCTCCCAGAGCCTTGCTCCTCCCAGAGCTTTGCTCCCTGCAGCACAGCCCGCAGTGAGTCTCAGCCAGGCTTTAAGCATCTGGGCATTGTGAGTCTGGGTGTTCCTGAGCCAACAGAGCAGTTGGTCGTGTTGTCTTGGACACATTCCCATGCTCCCTGCTCTGCTCGTGAGTTGGCTCCGGGGTCGTGCGAGCCTCTGGGAGCAATGAGCATCTCCCAGCCCAGGCACTGCTGGCCTGGCTCAGCTGCTCTGTGGCACAGGATGGCTGAGTGCCATCTGCCAGCCTCACCTCGTGGGCCTGGGCTGCTCCCGGTGGGGCACAGACAAGCCGCCGGCAAATGTCGGTGACCTCCAGGCAGCCGCAGTTTGGGGACAGGGAAATTTCCTAGCAGAAGGGGAGAGCATAAAGGAGCCAGGGGAGCGGAGGTGAAGCACAGGAGCAGCTCCAAGAGCTCCTCCCGAGACCCAGCAAGTGCCAAAGTTAATACATTTAATATATTTCCTACGTGCTCTGCCAGCCATTAGGAATGTGCTTGTTTTGTCATTGCTCTGAGGCAATCACGGGAAACTTCTGTCCTCTGAGTGCACGGGGGAAAATGAGAGTGCCCTTAACTGGAGTGGTCAGCCAAAAATAACATATGGCTTTATCCTTGCATGGAAATTGGGCTCTGGTTGGAGGACAGAAGTTGGGTGCGACCCTTGAAGCGATATGACATTTCCATTAGGGGTGTGTGGGCTGTGGGTGACTTTCAGGGTGCCTCGTGTGCCATCAGCCGCTGTCAGAGGACAGCAGTTCTTACCAGGAACCACATCCCAGTCCCGTGGCCTTCCACTGCTTCACCTCACTGCAGCTACAACCTGGAATAGCCACAAAACAGTGAGTGACCTGGATAAAACACTGAGGTGTCCATCTCCTGCTTGCCACTGGATGATCCTTTAACAGTGTCTTAACTCTGAGTGCTGGGCTGGTGCTACTGTCAGCGTGGGCTCCCTTGGGGAGCAGTGGCATGGGGGAGAAGCCTCCCAGCCCATCTGGCCAATTTCCCCATCACAGCTCCAAACCATTAGAAATTTCTCTCAGCCGTATGAATATTTAAAGTAACTTGCCGGATCTCAAGGGCTCCCCACCTACCCTTCTTAGGGGTGGTAATGAGCTCTGAATAGGAAATTAGGAATAATTACAACCCATTCATCCCTTTAATAATGAGTCAAATAATTCCAGTGCCTGTTGACAGAACTTCTCTGGAAGTTCTCCATCCTGTGTGATCTGAAGTGCTGCCTGAGTTGGTGGCTTCTCTCTTTGCGTTACCTCACAGACTTTGCAGTGCTTATAGCTCAAAGTAAACTTTCCAATTCCAGCGGTGACTTGAGGAATTCCCAGACACGTCCAAGGACGGAAAGCCAAATTCTTCATTCCCAAAACTAATATATAGAGAGACAACAAGAGAAAAAAGGAGCTTATGACTAAACACTTCGGGAGCTGACGAGCACAGCAGTATTTTAAGCTCCTGCCTGCTATCTTTGGACTGTGACTCTCTGATGACTAACAAAATATTTGCTTTTTTTCCCTTTATGGGCCTGTGATTTCACTGTCTGAATCTTGTCCTATTGACCCAAAGAGCTTCAATTTCAAAGCTATTAAAACCTAATTTTCTATACCAGGCTCCTGAGACAGACACTAACTTCCATAGAATAATTCATTTCTTTCCTCTGAAAAAAAGTAAAGAAAAGAGAGAGAAGCAAAGGACACTGGAGTGGTTGTTCAAAGGGAAGTCCAGGCCAGTGGCTGCCTGTGTTCACTGCTGATACTTCCCTCTGCAGTGTCCTTCCAGAGGAGGAGCAGGAACGCTCCTTGGATCATCGCCCGTGGAGCAGCAGCTCTGTTTGCACAGGAGAACTGTGGTTCCCTGATAACACCCAGAGCCCCTGCACTGTCCTGCCATGGGCAGCACTGGCAGCCAAGGTCTGTTCTTCTGGGACAAAGCAAACTTCCAGCCTCCTCTGCCTCCAGAGTGTTTGGGTTTGCTGTATCCCAAGCACTCGACACTGGTTGACAGCTGAGCCTCATGTTCTGTGCTGTGACCAGTGGGGAAATGGAGGTGTTTTGGTGGGCTGGGCAGTGGCAGGGCCATGGAGCCACACTGATCCTCCCTCCTCTGCCCATCCCACACAGGGCCTGCTTGGGTGCCAGCAAACCC
Source organism: Peucedramus taeniatus (assembly GCA_013400575.1). NCBI lineage: Eukaryota > Metazoa > Chordata > Aves > Passeriformes > Fringillidae > Peucedramus > Peucedramus taeniatus. The sequence continues at coordinate 120,050 of WBNO01025626.1, read as the reverse complement.
TAGAACTGATGCTACTCTGCCAAGACGCCCTTTCGTATTCTCCATCGTGATAATGCTTTGTTGGATAAGTGCTTTTTAAACCCTTCAGATAGATAGAGTATCTGGAGTGGCATTTTAAAAGAGAAAATTGAGACAAGATTCATTACAGGCACCAGTAAATGTCAAACATTTTATCAACTGTGTAAAGTGCCGTGTTAAGCTGTCTTTTCCCCCCAAAGCTTGATTAAAACTATAAATGCCTTTTAAATATTAATATTATTCTCTTCTCCGTGCAGCTTGTTTGGTTATTTGCAGTGACAGGAATGGGATGGTTCTTGGTGGAGGAGGCATTGGGAACCCTGAGGCTCTGCTTGGCCCTGGCAGTGCAGCTGCTCATCCCACACCCTGTCCCACTGTGGGACCCCAATCCCAGTGCCTTGTGCCCTGCCAGCCTCAGCCCTGCTCCAAAACCCTCCTCACACGTCACTCTCACACGTGGCACGGTGTCTCTAACAAGTCCCCCTCGTTAAGCTGTGTTTAATTAAAAGCTGGCGCTCTGTTGCGGGTGCTAATTAGCGCTCTATGCTTGGAGGCGCAGACTCCATCAATATCTAAATCCATAGTCGAAACCTAGCACAATAATAAATACTGTGCTGGCTGTTTCACCAGAATCCCAAAGTTCTTGCTGTGTATCCACATGGATCCAGCTCCAGCATCACTGCCTGGGTCACCCAAGCAGCCCCCAGGCTGGGAAGGGTCCATGCCTTTCCCCAAAAACTCCTGGAATCTACACAAAACTTCTGCTTCAGTGTGTTTTTCCTTCAGGAATTGCTGATTTTTGCAGCCAGGAGAGCAGCTCTCCTTGGGCAGAGCACACCTGACCCTCAGTGGCTCCCTGCAGAATCATTCCAGGGAGCCAAGATGTGTTTCCTGCGCCGAGATATTCAGAGTCAGCTTTTCAAGCAAATTATTCACTATAAAAATGACTTCTGTTCCAGATGCATCCAATCTTCTTAGAAGGTGTGGCTCCCAATAGCAGAACGAACTCATGAAAAATACATGACCTGGAGCGTCTCTGGAATATTTATTTATCCAGCAAGTCTCACTCAGGGTGTTATGATGCTGCCAAGGGTGTGCTGCACTGTCAGGAGCTGGCACCAGTGACCACCTCTGGAGCCACCAGCTCTCACCCTGCCAGGTTTTGGGGACCAGCCAGTGCTCCTCTGTGCCACCCACAGGTACCTCACCAGGAAGCTCAGAGTTTGTGTCTTGGCCACAGGATAAGCCAGTGAACAGTCCAGAGAATTCAGTGCTGGATCTACCAGTGAGGTTTTGGGGCAGACACAAAGCTGTGCTGGGTGGCAGCAGCTTGGGGGGACATCTGGGCTTGGGGGGAAGCAGTCACTCCAGTAGCTGGATAAGGTTGAGCCAGTGTTTTTCCTATGTTTTTCTGAAGTTTTCCCTGCAAGCTGCCTTCAGCCAGGAGCTGCTCTGGCAGCTTCACCTGCCTTCCTTTCCCTAATTGCATGAATAATGCTGCCCTGCTGTCGGACAGACGTGCTGGCCCTGGGAGTTAGGCTGGGTGGTGGCATGGCAACAAGGCTATACATTCATTTTGTAGCACTTGATAGGTAAACCAAAAGATACAAACAAATTAACTCTCTGTGAGGATTAAGGCTGCTCAAATGAAAAAGCTCTCACATGTCAGAGCTTTCTGCTTGCCCAGTCCAATGAGGAGAGTGGTGCAGGTGCCAGGAGCCGTGTCCCAGCTGCCTGGGAAAGGGACACAGCTACATCACCGGGAAACTGTAAAGGAATTTCAGGCTCGTGCAGCTGTGTCAAATCTCCAAACTCGTCCTTAAAGAGCACCTCTTCACCCAAAATGATGCTGCTCACTGCTAGAGACGTTAATGATGCTGCCCATCTGCCAGCACCAGTGCTTGGCCTCGGCTATGCAGGCACTGTTTGGCAGAGTCACTTAAAAAGACAGAGAGGAAAAAGGGATGCAGAGAGCGTGGGGGGAGTGCAGAGGTTGTTCTGTTGCAATAAAACAGAGATTTAATGGTGCTGGGTGAAACTGCTGTGTGCACTGCGGGCAGTGCAGGCTGCAGGCCCGGTGCCTTCCCCTCTGAGTACTTGCCCTTCACAGATAAGGAGCTGGGAACTGCTGTCCCCAAACAGCCTCGATGGCTTTGGGACACGGTGGTCTCCTGCCTGGCACAGGGGGGAAACCTAAATATCTCCCCTTGCACCTGAGGGCTGTCCTCAAGGGAGAAGTGCGGGATGGGAAGCAGCTTCCAGGGGTAACTTCATCCCTGCATCACCTCTGATACTTACCCGTGTGTTATCAGACTGAAATCCTCTGCCAAGGGCACCGCCGCAGTGGGCTGGAGTCAGACCTTTAACTGCCACAGCAAGGAGGTTATTTATTTCTCAGATATTGCCTGGCAGCAGGAGGTTCACACGAGCCCAGAGAGAAGGGAGGGTTGACAGCTCCAGCCTGGGCAGTGCTGCGGATCACCCCTGATTCCCAGTTACATAAAGCTCCTTATGCAGCAAACAATTGTGTTATTAAAGGCAGAAGGACAAGGTCCGATGTAATCCAGCGACTGTGACTAACTGGATTTATGGGCTCACTCCCACTGCTCGGTGCAGTAGCAGAAAGATCCCTCAGATCTTAAAGGAACTAATTTTGGCAAAGATCCTCAGCAGTGATTGTTCCCCTGGAGAAGGGACAAGGGCATGGAAAGAGGTTGGCGTGGTTAAGATTTTCTCCGTTGGCTTTTCCAGCATCACAGTTTGAGCAGCCCACACAGGTACGGAGGTGGTTTGTGCCTGCGGAGGTGGGTCAGAGCCTTAACTCCAATATTCCTCCAAAACCATGCCAGGGAAAAGCCTGCTTGGGGGGGATCCCCACTGTGCCTTTCCCCTTGGATCCTCAAGCTGGTTTGGGGACAGCAGTGGGTTTGGTGTCCGGAGGCGATGCTTCCCACCCACACTTGGCTGGCTGCTGCTGTGGCTGCTCCAGGTTTGGCTCCAGTGCCGATGCCCTCCCACTGCCACCCAGCTTCAACGAGTTCTCTGGCTCAGCATTGGGATGAAAAGCTTTTTTTCCTTTTATCCAAGCAGGCATTGAGGGGTGTCCATCATCCCCTGGGTGCTTTCCGAGAGATGAATGCATTCCCATCGTCCTCCCTGTGTTCGGAACTTTTCCAGGTTTCCATCTCCAGGTCTGGCATGATGTTGGTGTTCCTGTGATGGTCTTTTGTTGCCCCTGGGGAGGGAACAGTGTGATTCAGTGCATGGTCTGAAGGGGAAAGTGGGCTTGGGGAGGGCTGCTGAGCAGGAGGCTTTGGGAACAGCCAATATTTATAGAACATGATAGCAGAGGCATTTGCAGATAATTTTGGATATTAAGTGAAAATAGCAGCACTTTCTTTCCCAGCTACACAAGGTATTTGTGCCGACAGCCATCCCTGTCCCTCCTGATCCAGCACAGGCTCCACTCCCAGCACTGACTCCTGAAACTGCTCATGACTTCAATCATCCTGAGACAGCACCAGAGTCTGTCTCATGATTCAATCATCCTTCCTGAGGCTCTGTCAGCCACAGCGCTGCCTTCAGCACTCCCACATCCAGAGCCCCAACCAGCACCCACTCTGGGCACTGGTACAGCCTCTGCCAAGGCATCTCAGCTCTACCCTCAGCTGCACCACCCGCCCTCCCTCACCCCCATGCCCAGGCTGTGCCACGCATCCAAGGAAAGGAGAGTGAGTGGAAACAATTGGATTGACTCCAGCACCTGCCAGCCCTCCGCCTTCGCTCAAGTGGAAGAGAATCTTGTAATTGTGAGACTGCGCTTTAATTATATATTTGCAGAACTAGAAGTTCAGCTCTGGTGTTGATGGGGAGGCACCCGTTAATTTACTCATTTGATTCACCCAGTACCAGTGTGGGGCTGAAACTTTGCTGGGGTGGCACTGGCAGCACACACACCCGCCAGACCTGGAGCCTGTGGGGGTGGGAGGCAGTGGGAGCATTCCAGTGGGACCAGGACAGGCGTCCTCCCTGGGGAATGCCACTCATCTCTGTTTTCCCTGGCCTTACCTGTGTCGATTAAACCACCATACGCTGGGGTGCCATATGTCATCGTTTCCTACAGCCTTTTGAAAGTGCAAAGAAAGAGGCAACTGTGAGGCTGGCACGGCCATGCTTGGCACCGCAGCATATGCTTTTTGGGAATACACTCAGCCCTTTATCATACCGGCAACGGTAGCAGGACAGATTGCCAGGCTGTTCTGGAGGCTTCAAAGTACAACCAGTGGCCTCTGAGCTGGCCCTTCCCAACATGAGTTGAGATTGGGTCCCACCGGGGAGGCACCGATGCCGTGTGGCTGCACCACCCCACAAGCTGTGGGTGTTGGGGCTGCCCCTGAACTGCTGTCACCACAACCCAGGGCACCGCGGACCCAGAAACGCAGCTCAACTCACCCACACAAACCCTCCTTGCAGCTCATGCAGCGGCGACCGCTCCTTGGCCCACGACTGGGTGAGATCTGGGGCTGCCTGTGGGCTCCCCACTTCCCCCACTTCCCATTTCTCATTTTTCCTCTCTGGAAAATCCTGCAGAAGGCTTCTCGAGCTCGGAGTGCCACAGCATCCCCACGGTGGCCGCTGAGGCCGGCTGCCTTATGTAAGCAAGGGAGGGACCTTGCAGAACTCCCTCTCTTCTGAGGCTGATTTAATTAAAAGCCAGTTTTATGGTGCCTGAGCTAATTATAACTTTTTAGCCCAGAGGGTCAAAATGAACTTGTTGCTCAGAATTCTGTTATTTAAATCTGCTGCGAAGAGTTTGGATGCTCAGAAATTTTCCAAATAATTCATCTCTATAAATGTGCTTTGCTGATAGGGGATTTTTCTCACTTGAACTTTTTTTGTGCGCTCATATGCAAAGGCGACCGCCTGGGGATGTGTTCCTTGTGAAAAGTAGGGATGCTGATCCTTGAAACTATTATGCTGGTGAACAGTAATAATTATCCATGTTTTTTAATACTGCAGTGTAAGATATCCAGGCAACTGAGCACTGCAGAAGGGAAAACCACCCCGGGGAAATACCAAATGCTTTTCTCTGGCGAGAAGGGTGGAAGATTCCCATTGGAATGAGCTGTTGAGACCACAGGCTCCAGAATAAGCATCAACCTGCTTCACACGGGGCAAAGGAACCGCTCCTGACTTCTCCTACACCTACTTTGGAACACACTGAGAAAATTGAAAGAAAAAATAAAAGACTAGTCTACATTCAGAGCAGGAAAGGGCAACGTGGGATGGATTCTGGAGGAGAGATAGGTCTCCTGGGCACAAGCTGTTTTTCCTGAATGCACAGTGAAAAACTGTGGCAAACTCTCCCAGGAGTTTTTAACTCTCTATCCAGTGATGTCAGAGCTGTTCACATCCTGCCTTACCAGCCCCACTGGCTCTTATTCCTGAGGGGTGAGATGAGAGAGCAGCTTACCCATTGCTCAACACCTGGAGCCCCAGCCAGGAATCTGGCACGAGGGGGTTGGCAGCTCCAGAACCAGCAGCAGACTCAGCCCTGAGGACTCAGCTTGAGATGGGTCCTGTTGATGGAGCAGAGCAGAGGTTTGGATACACAGCTCAACCCCCTCTTCACAACAGCCTTTCCTTCCTGAGCACATGGAGCTGGCATTTAAAAAGGGAAAACCCAGCAAAGTTTGTTGAAAAGGTTGCAATCTGTTAATAAGCAAATTGCTCGCTTAATTACATTAATGATGCTTTCACTGAGCTACTGTTACTGCCAATACAAAAGGAAAAAAGGAGAAAAGATAAAAAATCTCCTGGATTAGCAAAGCCTCAATTACAGACAAGTGAGGGACACGACCCTCTGTAAAGCTCCATTACTGCCTGTTGTGCTGGATCCCTTTGGTGTTCTCCCACATGAGATGGTCTTTGGGAAGATGCAGCTCTCAGTGTCAGGGATTCCTACAGCCACATGCTGGTCAGGAAAAAAAAGAATTCCAGGATTTCAAGGTGTGCAAATGTCGGCTTTCAATCAGCACAAGGTGACCCATGGGGGCAAGGCCCCTTGATGATCCCATGGGAATGCTGTCATGGAGCAGCAGTGTCTCTAAGCGTATGCTTAAGCACGCTGCTAATTAGGGCTGGTGAGAACGTGTGCGGTAATTACATTTTTGTGCCGTTAAAACAGCAGCTACAATTGTTGGATAAATAGATGGAGCAAAAGCAAATATGTTTGTTTCTCCTTTACCTTGTACATTACAGGAAGAAGCACCAGCTGCCTCACAAAACATATTTGTTATTCACTCAGAACACACTTTAAAAACCAGGAATAAACAGCAGAGTCAAAATATTTGGTTTCCACAGCAAGCTGAGGCTGCTGAAGGGCTTGCCACGGCATGGAAGCTGAGGAGTAGCAAGCCACAAATTTGTGACATTACAGCAAGGGAGAAATGTTCTGAGATCAAAAGGTTTCTGTTCGGCTCAGGCTGCTTTGACATTGAGTTGCCACAGCATCAAGTCTCCTCATTCCACAAGCACAGATTCACACCCCATGAGGGGGCCAGCCACCTTCACCATTCCCAAGGGAACAAAGCTTTTCTGAAAACCTCCTGTTTGCTGACTCCACACCCAAAACACTCCAACAGCCCCTTCATTGGTGGCTCGTTTCAGCAGCATGTGGAAGAATGATGACAGCACTGGGCAGCTGGGCTTTTGTGAAAGATGCTCCTCCAAGGTGGAGCAGATGAGCAGTCCTGGTCTCATACAGGTCCCATATATTTATGGTAATGGCACAATCCACCAGAGCAGGTTGCTCCAAGCCCCATCCAACCTGGCCTGGAACACTTCCAGGAATGGGACATCAACAGCTTCTCTGGCCAAATTTTCAGGCACTTTGGAGACCCATTAGCTGGAGCGGGAGGTCTGGAGGGGCACTAGTGACAGCCAGGCACGTGCCATGCCCACCACCAACCTTCCCCACACTGGGAAGCCAAATAATCTGGTTTTCCTCAGCCCCAGACAGAACAAGCTCAACATAAATATTCATCTGCTCAAGTGAAAGCAGGAGCCGCTGTTTCCTCGAGTGGAACTAAGTGAAAAGTGATGATAGTTTTCTGAAAAATGTGAGATTATGTACACAGAAGAAATTACATATAAACTTATTAATAATTTAACAGCTTGTTAATGAGTGAGCTTGGGTCTCATAGCTGAGCTGACCCACCCTTTTGCTGCCACGGGTGGCTGGGCAGGGGGAGCTCCAGAAGCCCAGATGTTTTTCACGTTTTAGGTGATGAGCTTGGGAGGCCACGCTCCGGGAGGGGATAGGAGAGGCCAGCTGTGGGCTGGGATCCAGCGGCGCAGCAGACCCCCTCATCCCCAGCTCCAGATGCCTGCACACAGCCTGGAAGCATTAGCTGCATTATACGCTTTTGAAATTCTCATTTAACATGTATAAATGGAAATTATTTTCTTTTCTAATGCAAGCAAAAAATTTGCATTGATAGAAAACGCCTGTTCCTGGAGCAGGGCTGGTGTGTGGCACAGCCAGGGCCTCTGGCCCTGAACCTCCTGCAAATGGAGTTTCTCACTTTTGCTGGGATTCCCAACATCCCAAGCACTGAGATGTGCTGTGATAGTGAGCTGTTTTGCACTGTCAGCTGCAGGAAGGCTCAGGTCAGGTCCTGCTGTGTCCTTGAGGTGTCTCCGTGGAGGTGACAGCAATGATAAGGTGGCTCCTCCGTATTGGTGTGGTGCTGCTTTCAAAAATGTTTGTCACATCATTCTGACCCATGCGAGGATCACGATATGCTCCTGTAAATAGGTGTTGGTTAAAGCCAGTGAGGTGTTTTCACTGAAGCTGGTGGAAGATTTGTGCATAATCAACGTTAAAAAGCACTAAATGCTGGTAAATCCCAACAAGAGGAGGATTGTTACCTCTGGTGACCAGGTTACATAAAACACCTACACAAAGAACACTTACTTGTGGGTTATTAGACATGGAACCCAAAATATTCCATGTAATTTTATATGTGGGTCCCTTTTCACATTGAAAAAACCCTGCCCAGCCCCAGCCTCTGTCATGCAGCAGTGGGAAGGTGACAATGCCCAGCTGTGGAGCAGGATCAGCAGGACTGTGTGAGTGGGTGCAGCAGCCGAACTCAGCTGCAGAGGAAGCTGCTCAGATGGCAGAGGGTGAGGTTTTAAATCCCCTTGTCAGAGTCTGAGCTGCTCCTTGGTGCCTTCATGCCCTTTCTTGCTGTGTTTCGGAGTGGAAAGGCCTTCCTATTCCTCACAAAGCCAAGTCTCCCAGCTCAGGGAAAGGTGTGTTTCCCTCTGAGCCTGCACTGAATTGGTGGTAGAGAAAAAGACAGGAATATCTCCCAGAATGAGTGATAATGGGATGGACTCTGGGCACACCATGTCCCTGCTCTGCACAAAAAGCCTTTCCCCTGCTTCCTGGGGACATCATTTCCCCCCATATGGCAGCTGAGCTGCTCCTGCAGTTTGGGAAAACACAGGAGTGGGTGAGGAATGGGCAGAACTGGTGAACAAAACCGTGGTGGGGCGGGGGGCATGCAGGGGGTGCAGCAGCAGGGTGGGCACTCCTGTCCCTGCTGGGTCTGGGGATGCTCATTGCAGCAGCAGCAGCTCAAAGGCACCGATCGATGAGTTTGCACTTAATTCTCTTTCCTCTTCAGACGCAAGGACAATTTAAATTGAAATGTCACCTAGATTATTCAAATTTGATGTAATCTGCTTCCAGATGTCAGGCCTGCATTGACGATAATCTTTTTTCCCCCATGAGCTAATTTGCTTATTCCTAAAGGAAGCGATGCAAGGTCTGGTTAACATGACTCTGCAGAGGCTGTGCTGGGATTTGGGCAAACAGGGTTTATCACTGGGGCTGGCAGCTCCTCCCCAACCTTCTCTGCTAAAAAGCTCTTTCAAAGGCGTTGGCAGCAGGGATTTCCACGTCTCAGTGGAAAGGCTTCCTGCAGAAGATGTGTAGGTTTAGAGGGGAAAAAGGAGTCCTATTGAATTTTTTCATTTGTGTGGCTGCTGAGGAGTTCCATTGCATTATTCATCCTGGGAACTGGGTAAACCAGGAAAGTTAAAGAGAGAAATTGCTGCTGTAAGTCGAGGTGTTTTAACATGCAAATGGCGGGTTTTTTATTCCTAACAATAGAACTATTTGATTTTTAATTTTACATCCTATGTTCTCAGCTCACTATGCAGACACAGGAGTCCTACAGCTCTGACTGTCATCTTCCCTATTTCCATAGCTGTCGAGCAGCTCTCAGATCCATGGTGATTTTATGGACCTGCCCTTTTCTGCTGCATCTGTTAGAGCAGGTGAAAGGATCCTGACACCCAGGGAGTCACTTCTTGTCCTGAGTGCCAACATCTTTGATACAAAAATCACAGAACGGCAATTTGCCCACTTGGAGATTTCATTGTGGGGTTTTCAATCACAGATTTTTTTTCACAGACCTGTGTCAGCTGCTCAGGGTGAAGGTGTTGGCAATCCATGGGACAGACAGTGCCCAGTCATGCCTGAGCTGCCCCTCCTGCGTGGCTCTGGGGGAGGTGACAGCCAGATCTGCTGACCACACACACCAGAGGTGTCTGTTGGTGTGTTTGATATCCAGCTGGAACAGCAAGGTGCTTGTGCAAGGCCAAAGGCATTTTGGGAGTTTAAAGGTACACGTTGACCCCGCTGCTTGTCAGTGTGATACTCTGGAGCTCCAAAAATAGAGCATCTCTGACCAAGGAGAGATATTTTTGGAAAAGCTCGTTACTGCAGCCGATTCATGTCGTTACTGCAGCCCCTGCTCCAGCCTTCCCCTCGTTTCCTTCTGCACATAAATTTGGTCAAGTGCCAAGAAAGAGAGGGTGTGTGCCCTTGCAGGGTGGCAACCCCTGGGTGCCCTCCACTCCCGAGCTGGTGTCCCTGTCCCACCTGATGGGATGTGCAGCCTGTTTGCCAGCTTTACCCACTCCCCAGGCCATCAGGTATGACTGGAGGAGCAAACTAACAAGGTGCTTGCAATCAGCTAGTCGAGCTTGAAGCAGGGAGTGTCAGGAGATGCAATTAGTCACTGCTGCACCACAGGGAATCCTGATTTGAGCCATTAGAAATGGCTGTGTATGTGCTGAACTGAAGGGAATACCCCCAGCAGGTTATTTACCAAAATCACTGCTCCAAACAGGATTTGAGAGGGATTCCAGCTGTAGAGGAGTGGGAAGAAGTGATGAACTCCAGCTGGAAATCTGCTCAACAAGAGCAGGAGTACGAGGTGTATTTGTCTTTTTGCAAATGATAAAAGAAAAATCTACTCTTTGGTCTTGCTGCCAGCAGAAAGCTCCGTGATCATGATGGAAACTGTCTCAGACAGCTCTTACGAGCATTGAAATTAATACCCTTCCTCATTGGAAGTGGCACATCCAACTACTCCCTGAAAGGTGAACATTAATATTCTGATTTTCAGTCGTTAGACACGTGCTTTGGCCTCAGAGCTGCAGAGATGGGGGATGAAGGAGGAAAACACAGCTCTGAGGTTGGGTACCCCAGCTCCATCCCCACAGCATCAGTGGAGGAACCACCTCTGATGCTGTTGGAAAGGTTCTGCCGTGATGTTCCTACATCCCTTTGCCATCTTGGAGTGTTTCCAATGTGAGTAAAACTGAGAGGAACCTTCCTGAGTGCAGCCTTGTTATGTGTGGCATTTCAGGGTAATTTATGCCCAACATCTCACTGACTCTGGTAGGAAATTGTTGCTGGTTCCACGGCTCCTGCAGGAGCTGTGTCAGAAATATTGAAATAAATTGATCCAACTTGGGGTTCCTGCATGATTTTATTGCCAATTTATCAATGCAGGCAAGGCACAGCTTGAGTTATGCTGGCACAAGGAGGAGGGAGGTGAGGACGTGGTGGCCTGGTTGCCCACACTGTCACCAAGAAAGGGTTTGGTGTCTCAGCAATCCCCACTGCCCCCATGAGAGATCCAGCTGAATTCTCTGTGCCTCAAGTTTTTCTTCTTTTGCTTTTTTAATCCTCTCCTAATTGGGAAGCCAGAAAAAGCTGCTTTCTTAAGGGAAAAAAAAAAAAAAGGAAAATAAACACAATTAATGAGAAGCGTCAGGGGAGGAAAAAAGCCTTTTCTGGGCGGAATCCTTGGCACGGGCAGGAATTCACCGCTGCTCTTGGAGAGTGTTAAGCTGGCTGTGAGCTGCCAGTGGAGGAAGTCAAGTGAGAACCAAGTGCCTGGAAGCAAAGTTTGCCACAGCTGCCCTCTGCTTGGCTCCTGGAGCGCCTCGGCCCCAGCCACAGGTCCTCGATGCTTTGTGCCCAGACTAAGTGGCTTTTGGATCTGCAACTCATTTGTCAGTGAGAGCAGACAAGCTGTTGCTGGGACTGATGGTGTCCTCCCGGCTGGTTGAGCTCACAGGCATTCCCAGATGAGGATGAGTGCTGGCCCTGTGGCCAGCAGCAATGGTTAAACCTTCCCTAAAGCCCCATCTGGAGCTGGCCTTTGCATTACAGCAGCTGAGCATCCCCAGGTTGGCTGCTGTGCCCCAGGCAGCAAATCCAGAAATCCCCTGGAGCATCCCAGATTCTCTCCCCATTCCCTGGTTCTGTGCTGCCAGGAGCTGGTCAGTGCCAATGTTTGCCAGGGCTGCTGGGGCCACAAGAGGCTGGCACACTTAGCCACAAACCTGTGGGAGAAGGTTCACTTGTCTGGGATCAGGATCAGGATCTCTGTTGAACCTTGGAGTTTCTCAGTTTCTCTGGGACACCAGCTTCTGTCACCCGGGGGTGACACAAGAAGGACACAGAGTAGCTCTGGTCAAAGCAAACTAAAAAACTCTTTATTAAAACATCTGACCCCATATATATATCTTTTGAAATGCCAGTGTCATTGGAGGGTGACAGTGCCACCTCCTCAATGTCACTGGGCAACCCAACTGTCCATCAGGTTGCTCATCCCCCATAAAGGAATGAAAAACAATAAGTTATTTACATAAAGTGCTGTGAGAAAGTTCTGTGCAAAGAATGCAAACATTAGAAGGCTTGGTAAAACTTGAGAAAATCAGGGCGACAAGCTTCACTCAAAGCAAACACTGGCATGTGCTTACATGGGTGAGGAGGCTGGGATAGAAATGGTAAATTCCTCTTTATGTTTATTTAGAGCAGCTCCTGGTATAAACTTCCTTCTCTACCATTTCCCCTTGCAAAATCTGGGGCTCCATTTTCTTACCCTTGTGTTTGACTCTTTCTGGCCAGTGACTGTTTTGAGATTGAATTTTTGGCTTGTTCTCACTTTGGGGTGCTTTGGCTGGTTGGCATCTCTTGCTGATGGGAACTGGTCAATCCATACACCAGATTTTGCCTTGTGTCTGAGCACCCCCAGTGCTGCTCGTGCACATGTGCTCTTCCAGGGAGTCACCATCCCTGGGTGTGTTTAACAAAGCCTGGATGTGGCACTGGGTGCCAGGGTTTAGTTGAGGTGTTGGGGCTGGGTTGGACTTGATGATCTTTCAAGTCTCTTCCAACCTGGTCATTCTGTGAATTCTGTGAATTTCTGTCTTTCTCCATGGTCCATCCCAGCCTTCCAGAGGCATCAGCAAGTCATTCCTTGTCCATGGGCAAGGGGTGTCATTGCTTCTTCAGCAATGCTTCTTTTCAGCAGAAACTTTGGAATTGGCCACAAAGTTTTAGGTAGAAAGAACAGAGTTTTCTTGCTTCAGCATGAAATGAGGAACCCACGTGGAGACATTTAATGCCTTGCAGGGATTATTAGATACAAAATGCATTGGAAAGAAAGCATGTTATAAATCCCAGCCTTTCCATAAACTCTAAATCTGTTACACGTTAGACCGTAATCTTCTGAAACAAAAGTAACTGCACCAGATAGAGAGTGTTATTGTTTAAATATTCCTGCTGGGAAATGCTGCCTGAAGAGCAGACACAATAGCTGCCCTGACGCAGGATTTATTGGAGCAACTTGGCACCAGCCTGTTTGTAGGGAGCGGAATATGCTTGTAGAGATTATACCAGATTTACAGTGATTAATAATGAATTGGACATGGCAGACTTCAAAGGGTTCTGCTCCCACACAGTTTGGTGTGGGTTGAGTCCCAGCACCATTCATTCCAGAGGTTCAAACAGCTGCCTTCCCCCAAAGAGCAGGGATTTGGGCTGGGCAGCATCAACCCAGCCCCATTCCATGTCCCCTTGTCCCCGTGGCTTTGCCCAAGCAGCAGGATGGAGGCACAGCAATGTTACACCTGGCATGGCTGTGTGTGGACACCAGCCCAGCTCCAGAGCCCTCATCCAGCTCCAGCACCTCAGCTGTGCCCTGCTTGGGGCACCCTGTGAGACCCCAAACCCATGACTAACTGGGAACAGCGGTGCCCTTAATTCTGGGAAGGTTCCTCTCCACCTCAGAGCCAGGAGCTCACCTGCCAGGAGGATGGGCAGGGATTTTGTCATCAGGCAGAGGGATTAAGAGAGCTGGGAAATGTAGGACATCCCTCTCGCTCGCAATGTGCACACACAGACCTCGAGCTATTTTTAAAGACCTTTCAGCACTCGCTGTGGCCATTACTTTTAGTATGAAGCATTTGAAATCTGCTCCTTGCAGCAGGAACTCCCTCTCCCACTTTGTCCAGGGGCTCCCAGCCGTGCTGGGGATGGCACTGCAAAAACAGCAAGGCTCTGAGAACTAATCACAGCGGTGTTAATTGTGTGTTGGCATAATCATGCTCTCACAAGGTCTCTGCTAGCCAGGTCAGCAGCCCCTGTGAGCACACCCTGCCCACCTACATCACTTCTACCCCCTCCCTGCCTGCTCGAGCTGTCAGAGCTTTTCCTGTGAACACAGGATCCTTCAGGCACACTGGGAAAAGGCCAGGGATCCTCAGACAGATGTATTTCATAAGTGGTAAGTGCTCTGGCGTTAATCAAAGGTTATTGTGTGTGAGGGTTGGGAGGCATCTCCAGCTAATGAAGATGTTTCCCCTGTATCTGCCATTATCTGGGAGGCTGCAAGAGCTGCAGAGGCTCCATCCTGCTCCAGGCAGGGCTGATGGGATTTGTGCTGGTCCCAGTTGCCATGGAGAAAGTGTTGGATGGCTTTAATACATCTCTGTGAATTTTTCCCCAGAGTTTTCCCGTGACAAGCTGGACTGGAGGTAGTGTATAAGGAGCTCTAATCTTCCAAATGTATGAAAAAATGATTGATGGGGGGCAAGGGGCATAAACAGCTTACAGGGCTCTGGCAGCACGTGGAGCAGGGTGGGGGGTGCCAGCAGGGACCAGATGTGGTCCAGGGGCTCCCTGGCAGATGCTGCACTCACAGCCCTGATCTGTCCCTAGCCCTGCTCTGCCATCCCAATCCAGGTGTCACTAATCTGGGGCAACATGGGGATAGCAGCAGTCAGGCAGCCCCAACAGGACTGAGCTCAGGTTCTCTTCTCATCACTGGTGCAGATGTGTCTCCTGTTACCCCTGCTCTGGCCATGGAGCTCCCACCTCTTGTTAAAGTCCATTCATTAGGAATTAAAGGAAATTAAACCTTATCTGTTTTGTCATAATTACAAAATCCTGTTGTTTACATTTTCCTGTTTGCTTTTCAAGTTGCTGAAAATATGAGTGATTCCAAAAAGCAAAGGAAAAGAAAATCTCCAGCTCAGTGTGCCAAGCAGCCACTCTCTCACCTGCAGAGGCAGTTTGAGTGTTCCCTCCAATTCCCCCCCAATTCATCATTCTGCCTGGCCTTTAACGAAGGGGTCATTGGACATGGACCATGATGGGATCAGGTAAACCCAAGCTGGAGGTTCTCAGGGAGAAAGGAGATGACAGGGAGCTCAGGAACAAAAGACAGAGAAGAGCTGAGTGTCAAAACCTACCAAGGCATCTGGAACCTTCAGGAACAAGCCCTGGCTGGAAGGTTTGGGAGCGGGCAATCCTTCCGTCTCTGCCAGCTCCTTCCTCTGCCTTTTTGCTTTTTAAGTTTATTATTTTTATCCTGTGTTTGCTTCCAGCTGCTTTAGATTCCCTAAACTTTTCCTCTTGGGCAGCTCACGGGCTTTTGAAACACGAAGTCCATTGGTCACCAGCTGATGTCCCCCTGCCACTGTCCCTGCTTAGAGCAGCAGCTGGGCACAGCAGTGCAAGGGGCTGCATTTGGTGGGCAGCTGCTGCCAAAGCCAAAAACAGGGTTACCAGGCTCCTTGTCCTGTCCTTCCTTCATTTCCCAGGGTTTTTGGTGAAATCCCTGCAAACACAGTCACTTGTTGGAGCACTCAGCACGGAGGAGGTTTCCCGTGGAGTGCTGTGGAGAGGAGATGCTCTGTGTGAAGTGTGTGCTTCAGTTGATGCGCCGGGGCTAAAAAGTAATTAATTAGCAAGTTTATGGTCTTTTCCCATCTGAAATTAAAAAAAAAATTATGCAGAACATCCAAGGTAATTAGGAAGCTGCAAGCTACAACACACCTTTGAATGGGAGCTCTGGAAAACACGATGTTTGCAGCAGATTTTTAATGGAACAGCTGATCAAGGCTCCTGCCTTCGCCTGTGTTCCTGGGACTGCTCCCCACACTTCCCCCTTCCCTTATGGATCTGGCTTGGACTACAGCAACTCCCAGATGTTCTGCTCTCCATGATCAGGTTTGCCATCTAAAGTCTGTTGGCCAAGATGAGAATATTGGTCCGTGTTTTATGTGCTGACTTTACTTGGAGTTGCTTCCCCTGGCATTTACAGCTGGCCCCACCCCCTGATGCTTTGGCTGTGCAGGATGTTCCACCAATTTATTCTAGTGGAGAGCACAGAGCAGGTCACGCATATTAAATGTGAAGTTTTTGCTACAGTTGCTTCAATAATCTGAAAGAAAAACATTTTAATGTGGGGTTTTTTTCCCTTGTTTTTTACCGTGTACCAGCTGCTGCTTTTGGCAGGGCAGCTGCTCAGCGGGCGGCCGGCGCTGCGGATGCGCTTCCCGGGGAGCGATGCCCACTGTGCCAAGGGCATCCCCTCCCTGCCATGCTGGGGAACAGCTGAGATGCCTGTGAACATCCCACTTTTCATGCCTCTCCCTTGGCACTAAAAGCTGTGAATTGAGGCTTTATGCTATTTTTGTTTTCGGCCAGGTCTGCGATGCCAGCAGCATTGCCCAATGTGCTGTTTCCCTCTTTGCCACCCTCTCCCAAACCCACTTGTATGAAGACTGGAGAAACTTTTCCCATGGGTTTTGTGCTTTTTGGTGTGCATTTCCAAAGGCTCCTCAATTCTCCAAAGGAGGGAAAGGCTGCTTTGTGGAGCTGTGACTGAGGGAGCAGCTTTCTGGCCAGCTGGGTGATGGGTGGGGATGGCCAGACCCTGCCCTGCAGCCCTGGGATGGTCAATGGCTATCAATCCAATCAGCTAAGTTATTTTAGAGAAAAGGTGTTCTTTTTTCCACAATTCTTGATGAGTTTTCTATTTCCAGCAGTTTTTCAGCCATTTCCAGTGGGTAAGTTGAGTGCAGAGCCCTTGCAGAGAAGGAGGGGATAGACACGGGAAAAGATGATGACAAAAGGAGAACCACCAGGGATGGCAGAAAAATCATCCTTGCAAAAATGCTTACATCAACCCTGGCAGCAAGAGGGGGAAAAAGTTTGAGGAGGAAAATGTACAAACCTCTGTGAGAAATAACACCCCAAAAGATCAAATTTTTGGGGGATGTCAGAGGTGGGGACTCCTCTCTGCTTTATCAGCATCACTGGGCAGTGCCTGATCACATTTATGCTGCTGCTCCTACAGTTTTCTCTGTATTTTCTGTATCTCTCTGCTTTCTCCTGTGGTTTCTCTTTTACCCCTGTCTCCTGCTGCTGTCACCTGTCTTCTCCCCAGGTTTTGGGCTGCTCTCTCCCACAGGAGGTGGTGGGGAAGCTGCTGGGGCCAGCGGGTGCCGAGTGGGCACTGCTGGCATGAGGGCCTGCATGCTGTTAGCTTGGCTTGGTGCCTGAAATCGATATCAGCTTGCTTGGGGTAATTGTTTTGTGTCTCTGGAACAGTTTATTTGGTTTCTAAAGTGCTCTCTTTATAGAGTTATTTCTCAAGCCTTGTCCGAGCCCCTTGTCACGTCGGTACTAAGTGAGTTTCAGGGCTATTTGCTAGTCAGCTTTGTCATTTCTGTTTTATTTTTTATTTGGCTCTCTACATACACTGAAGTGTAGTTCTGTTTGGTTTTGCTGACTCGGGCATGAAAAGAAATACTTTGCCATCTTCTGAAACCCCCTACAAGGCCTTCACCTCCCTGGCAGCTCCCTGAGCTTTTTGGGGTCTGCCTTTCACTCCCCAAATCCTTCTCCCTGGATTCCCCTTTGTCAGGCTTGGGCAGAGGCACCGTGGGGCATGGGGATGTGAGGGAGCAAGGATTCAGGGATGAAGGGATGTGGAGATGCTGTGCCCCAGGGCCACACCAGTCCCTGAGCACCTGGAAAACCAGCAGTGAATTAAAGGACTGCCCACGAGCACGGGGGAGGGAAAAGAAAGCCTGATCTTTCCAGATGACATTTACGCCTGCAGAAGGCCGATGTATTTTATCCACTGTCACATTTAAAAGGCACAGAATTCATTATACTGTTGAATAAATCATTATTTTAAAAAACGTATTTATGCAGAGAAGAGCCACAGCTTTTCAGTCAAAAGCTGCTCCTGCTTGGATAAACTCTTCCACCACGGGAGTCTCCAGCTCTCCCCTCACTGACAGCACTGGTAGCAGTGGGTCCCACCCTGCCCTGTGCAGGGAGACAAAGATCCAGTCTTTGCTTGGGGAGCAGCTGAGGGCTGACAAGATGCTGAAGTGCTTGCATGCCTCTGTCACAAAGGGTTAAAGTTGTTGAGCTGAAGCTTGGTAAATCAGGCAAGAAAATAATCAGCTCCCAGGTGAAGTGAGGAGATGCTTGATGTTTTACAGCTTCTTTCATACACTTTACAGAAACTAATGGTTACACAAATAATACCTGGGGGATGATAACAAGCTATAAATAATTCAGGGTTCTCCGGCACAGAGCTGATGTGTGCAGGTGTGAGGAGCACACAGTGCCTTGGGATGACTCAGGTCCTGGGAGACTAATGCCCTTTCACCATCCTACAGCTCTCTTAGCAGTGTCCCTGTCCTTTTCCCAGCCTTTCTGGACTGGCTCTGCTTTGTCCCCTTGCACCCACATCACCCACTCCCCTGACTGCTGCAGGAGCTATCGGCAGCGCTCTTTGCCAATGGTGCTGGGAGAAACCAGAGGTTTTCCATGGGTGCTGGGGCCACACAACCAACTGGCCAAGCCCATCACCCACCAAAGAGTTGTGCAGAAGCTGTTCTGCCCCAAAGCCACTGCTGGTGTCAGTATCCAAGCCGAGCACCTTGGAGAGCAACCATCCCTGGCTGGCTGTGGGTCACGCCAGGCTCTGCCCGCCTCTGCCAGCCCTTTCCACAAACATTGGAGGGTTTTTTTTTTTTGAGAGCTGTTTGTGTGGAATTCCACTTCCTCGGATGGAGAGGTTTCAGTTTCTCTGCCGCTAAATATTTTGACAGCCTCTCGTCTCGCAGCCTAGCACAGTGTGACAGGCTGTAGGGTGACAGTCCCCTCGGCTCCCCGCCGCGGCACTCCACGTGCTCCGTGCCAGCACACCGCGTGCTCCCCGTGCCAAAACAGCCCCATCGAGCAGCCACAGCCCTCCCGGGGGGAATCAATCCCAGCTCAAACCCCAGAGATGTGTTGTAAAAAACCTGACCCTTCGCAGCAGGGAAGAATGATGTTCTGACTCTATGTGATTAGAAGGCTATTTTATTATTTTATGGTATTATATTATGTTAAAGAAAACCATACTAAACTATACTAAAGAATAGAGAAAGGATATTTATAGAAGACTAGAAAGGATAATAATAATATAAAACGTGTGACTCCTTCTAGAGACCCTGACACAGTTCTTGTGACCATTGGTCAGTGATTGAAAACAACTCACACCAGAGCCCAGCCAGGCTCAGCACTTCAGGTAAACAATTCCTAACACATTCCACATGAGCAAAACACATGAAGGAGAAGCAAATGAGATAATAATTGTTTTTCCCATCTCTCTGCCTTTTCAGCTTCTCAGGATAAAATCCTGAGCGAAGGAATTATGTTCAGTGAAATGTGATAACCACCGAGATGGGAAAGGGGGCAAGGGAAGAAGGCCCTGTGCCACAGCTGCCTCAAAGTGGGAGATGGATGGCTGCCGAGGAGGGCTCAGCCTCCTTTATCCCAAAGGATTCCCCACAGCCAGCTCCCTCCTGACTGCACGTCCAGCTGTCTTATCAGTCATGAACATGCTGCTCTTAATGAGGAAACAACCAGGAAAGTTGGTGGCAGGACCCACAGCTCAATAAACCAGGAGAACAAAAACCTCCACTGCAATTTGGAATTGAGCTTTCTCTCCCAGCCCATGTGGCGGGGAGGAATTGATCTGTCTAATCTCTTATCTGTGACTATGAAATTGTATTTCCCTCTTAATAGCCCTACAAATGTTACAGATGGATAGTTTGGAAGACAGGCAGCCAGTGGTAGGAATACTAAAAAGGATGTTGAGTTTTTCTTGCTTTGGGGTGCAGAAACCAGGAAGAAATTCCAGGATCCATGTTGGCCTTGACCCCCTTCCTCAGGGACCCAGCTGGAACACAGACATTTGCACCCCATTCCTGCTTAGCTCAGGCTGGGAGGCTCTTAGGAGCTGCTTCATTTAGGCATCACAAAGCTGCCCCATCCCTCCTCACCCTCTTACTGCGTTGCAAAGGAGAGGAGAAAGCAGCAGACCAGGCTCTTTCTCTGCTCTTCCTAGTTTCCCATGGGAAAGCCTGGTTTTCCCACACTAGGATGGCCACCAAGGGTCTCAGGCACTTAGACTCCCCACGGAGCAATGAGTGGCACCTTCAGGGAGCAGAGGGGGCTTTGCCTTCCAGATCTCCATCTGCCAGGTGTCCCCATGATTTTCCTTGCAAGTTCACAGGCATCCCCCAGATGCTTTGGATTGCAGAAACACGAGGTGACAATGTCCTTGTACCCTCGGCTCCTGCCCTGACCCTGATGGGCTGTCTTGCTCCACAGCATCTCCAGCGTGGTTGTGATGTGTTGATGTGAGGCCCCTCCAGCACTGGCCATCCCCTCTGCTTCCAGTCCAGGAGAGTTTCCCAGGATCCAAGGTGAAGGAGAATGGGAACGCTGTGAGACACTGCCATGGAGCTGTTTGATGATGGATTTGGAGTGGTCAAGGTGACCTTTTTGGGATGAGGGCTGTGCCTCTCCCCATGCATCCCCCATGCCTGCCTGGCCATTGAGCTCTTTTTGCCATCAGGACATTCATCACCAAACTATCACAGTATTTAAATGAGTCAGATTAATCACTTTATCATTCAAATACAGGTGGATTAATGCCATCACTTAATACTCTGTTTAAGCAGATGTTTTTTTTAAAAAAAGCTCAATAATTGAGGGAATTCCTGCAAAAATTAGGAAAATTAACAGTTTATTTACTACTTATTGTCAGAGCTGCCAGCCAAGAGAAAGTGGGATCAATAAGCACTTATTTTACCCTCCTACACCTCTCTCCCCTCAAGCAGGCCCTCTGCTAACACAAATCTGGGGCTCCTGCCCCGACTGCCATGGCCAAAACTGAGCAGGTAAGCGTGGAAATGCCCTCACATGGGGATAACTGAGCTCCATCTCCACGTATTTTAATATGGGAAATGTCATCTGCTGTTCCAGCTCCTCTCATAAACAGGGAATGTGCCTGTCAGCAAGCTGAACCTGTAAAAGTTGAATAATATTTGTTGATTAATGTAGTCAATGGATTTCATATTTCCTTTAAAATAGTTGCTCCGTATTTCTGTAAATTATTCATCCAGTTTATAAGGCAAAGCAAATATTTGTGAATAGATATGAATTATGTGATTTATAAGAATGAAATATTCATGAGTCATTTTCATTATTCACCTCGTCCTGGAATTGCTACATAAATCTGATCAAGCAAATAGATTTGGCGAAGCTCAGCCCGAATTTGCAGGTATCGTGGCTCTCGCATGGAGAACCAGAGCAGGTTTGGGCTGAGCTCCTGAGCCGCGTGCTCGGCTGTGCCTGCTCAGGCCGATGCCCCACAGCTCCGAGGAGAGGCAGGGCAGGACAGGGCAGCTGAGCCAGGGTGTGCCCTGCAGCCCTGCGTGCCAAAATCAGCTTTCACCTGAATTTCAGCAGAGGCAAGGGCAGGAAGAGGAGACCAACACTTCCCTCCCTGACAAGGACGCCGGCGCTGTCGGGAGGGCGTGCAGCACCGCGGGGAAGGATGCTGGGGAGAGGTGGGAGGGATGACCGCAGACAGCGGGAGCATGGGCTGTGCAAAATCAGGGAAAACTGGATAGAAAGCTTCACTGCTGGATGGTTTCAGTGTAAGCACTCGTAGATGCCCTTTGCCAGCCTTCAGCCAGTCAAGCCTCAGTGCAGTTGTGAGAAGAATCACAAAGTTTCCCTGGCTTCCCACTCAGTCCTCACCACCTGGCCACTGCACCCACTCCAGGAGGGCAGGCCTTGTCAGCTCCCACTGACTGCCTGGGGAGCATATTGCCTCCAAGAACTGGGCAGCTGTCCCGTGTGTATCACCCAAAACATCATCTTTTCCCCCAGCCTCCTCAGTAAAAGTGATTTCTTTTTCCAAGCACTCTCCAAGGGAGATGCCCAAACCACTGAACAGCAAGAGCAGCAGGAGAAGCATCACAAGAAGGATGTGCATGGGTGGGGGGTGCTTATCTCAGTTTCTGCTTTCCAAAAACTGGAAAACACCTTGGTGTTGTGAAATGAGCATGAGTGGGGAAAGTCTTGTTGGCAGGGTCCAAGGAAGAGCCTCAGGATTGTGAAGAACAATAGGACCTCCGGCCTCAGCTTCCTTGCGAGGACAGAGTGAGTCTGAGAATGAAGCTGGTGCCAGTCTTGGGGTTAAAAAGAAAACAGAAAAAACACCCACATTAAAAACTCTGACAGATGCTGAATTTTTAGGACATGAGTAACACCTCCAACTACTCTGGGACTGTGGGTCCACTCCAAGTGATGTGCGTGCTAAGCACCGCTTGGACCGGTGCCACCCGGCGCTTGCTGCTGCTGGTAACGAACTTGGGAGCTGCAAGACGAGCACTCTAAAATTCAGCTTTGGGATCTTCCTATTTTCCAAAGTGTTCGAGTGCTTTTTTCTCAAGCAGCAAACTGCCATGTAGGGAATACTGCTCCGCAGAGAGCGCTGTGCGTCTTCTGCCACCGGCGTGTTTTGTTCAGTGCTGCGCAGGGACGACACAAAATCCATGTGCTTATCCAAGTGGAATTGCTGACTCTATTACCCTGGTCAGAGAAAACCGTCCGTCTTCA
This sequence comes from Peucedramus taeniatus, assembly GCA_013400575.1. NCBI lineage: Eukaryota > Metazoa > Chordata > Aves > Passeriformes > Fringillidae > Peucedramus > Peucedramus taeniatus. Next base: position 97,606 of record WBNO01025626.1, on the reverse strand, counting down.
TCCTCCCTCTGATCCATCAGGAAGGGGGATAGCAGTTCAGTGCCCTGGTGTACTGCACGTCCCAGATCTGCAGCCTGTGCTGACCAAGCTGAGTTCAGTGGAAACCCTTTGGGAGTGCAGGACACGAGGCGTTGTTCCTCCCCACGTGCTGCAGAGGTCAGATTTACCCATAGGATTATTTAAACCTCTGGGAGGGATGCAGGTACAGCCCTTGTGCAGAGATCCCAGCCGTCCAAGGCAAAGGCACCAGGGCAGGTGCTGCTTTAATGCACCTGAGGAAGGATGGAGAGGCTCTGCATCCCAGGCAGATCCCTGCTGGCCTCTGGCTGCTTTCCTGCAGCCCTTCTCCCGAAGGTCACATTGCTGCCTCAAACCAAAGGCAGAGATGTTTCATCCCAGCCAAGGCAGCTCCAAGAGTTGTCGTACTAACCTCCAGGCCTGTTCATCCGTGGGATGGCATTTTTCCCCTTGCTGGCTCTGGAATAGCCACAGAGAAGCCATTTATCAGCCTGGTGTGCACATCCAATCTCCGGGGCGCTCTGCTTCGCCTCCCGTTATCGGCCGTCTCCACGGTGCTTAACGAGGCAGCTATTTTGAGGCCTAATGAATTTGAAAAGTTTTTGACCCTTCTACTGCAGTGTCTCAAGTAGCAGGAATCTGGAAAATAGTCTTAATGTCACCCAGAGCATTATGAGCCTGTGAAGTTATTGCAGGTGTTCTGCTCAGGTGTTTCAGGGGGTTTGGGAGAGCTGCCAGCAAACAGGAGCAGCGGGAGGTTCAGCAGAGAGGGATTTTCCTCTGGAAAAAAGATTTTCCTTCCTTTAATGAGGAAGTCAAGGGTTTGGTGACTTAGAGATGACCAGAGCTGTCAAGGACAAGGCAGTAAATTGTCCCTCGGTCACAGCCTTGCTCCAGAGAGACTTGGCTCTGTCATTGCTCCCAGGCCAGGGGATGCTTGTTGAATTATTGCAAGCATGCCTCAATAAATCCAGGATCCAGCTCCCATCAGCACAGCACGCAGTCCCCCTGCCTGGGCTTGCAGGTCAGGGAAATCCCAGCTGCTTTCTGGGTGCTGCATCCTTTCCCCTCACACCAGAGGGTCAGGGAGCACAAAGCACCTCAGGCATTCCTCTTTCCAACTTTCTTCTTTTCCCCTATCTGCTTTCCCAGAGGACTTTGTTCCTCAGTCATTTATTTTTTAAAGAAAAACCAAGATGAAAATCTCCAGCCCTCCAAGGGCCATTAATTGCTGCTGCTTCACAGTGCACAGGGCTGTGAATATTTTTTTTTTTTTTTTGCTCAGCAGCTGATGGAGTTGAAAACCTCCTCCAGGGCAATAGGAATCCTGTAACAAGGGCTTAGAGGCAGGAATAAAAGGCCAAAATCAGCCCTTCAAGGAAGGTGGCCTCTCTCCTTTCCCCTCCAGAACACTCCAGCAAATCCTCCTGGACTCCCCTCACTGTTGCCTTGTGCCAGACATTTGTTTTGTCAGCACCAGGGAACAACCCCAGTCTGAGCCATCATCAGCCCACAGAGACATCAGCCATAATTGTAAAGTCCGTTAAATATGATTTAAATATTTTTTTACTCATTAACAACAATTTAGACTGATTCTCTCTCTTTTTTTCCGGAAACTTCAAGTATGACTGTAATAGCTTTGTAATTTTGGTCTCTATCATTAAAATTAATGATATCCTAATGCTCTATGTGCACTAGAAAAATCTGATCAGTTTTTTCCCCTTTATATATCATTACTAATAGAACATTTTAATGGCTGTAATTTCCAGCCCTGTAGATGGAAACCTAAAAATAGGAAGAAAGCCTATTTCATCACACCATGCCAGCCCCTAAATAATTCAATTACATAGACTGGAATATCTGAAGCTGGGTGTGTTCCCAACTGCAGATAACCAAAAGCACTTGATACTGCTTTTAAAGTGGGTTGGTTATTACAGGTTCTCCTTCTCTGCTCCTGGTGAGGCTGCCACCAGGATGCTGGGGTGCAGAGATGCAGCAGTTTCCCCTCCTGGAGCCAGGGCTGGAGCCCCTGCCAGGGTCCAGGTGGAGCAGCAGAGCTTCAGAGACTCAGCCTAACTTGTAGTAAGTACAACCCACCCATCGCTGGCAGGCAGTGCCTGCAGCCAGCATCAGCAAAGGCTCCTCTGTGGATACCTCCAGCTCCAAGCTGAACTCTCAGATCCCTCTTGCTGTGTTTTCCCTGCAAGCAGAGTCTGTCTCTCCCAGCTCTTCTCCCCCACAGGGAAAGGCGAGAGCATCACCACGACCAAAGCCTAAAGCTCCCCTAAACCTTTGCTAAGCACCCTGTTTATTACACCCCACAGGCTTTCTCCTTCTGTAGGTACTTCCAAAGCCTTTCATCATCCCACATACTCCCACGTGCAGCCAACACATTTCTCATCTTCACCTTGCAGAGCTTATCAGACGCACTTCTACCATTTATTGGTTTACGCTTCACCTTCACCAGCGAGAGTTTACAATTAAATTCTCTCTCTGGGTTATTTTTTTTTCATCTCTCTTTTTTCCTTGCCTAAGGCTGAGGAATGGCTCTGGTGAGCTCGTTACAGAGCTGCTCTGTCCCTGTGGTGGCTGGACCCAGCCGTGGGCGGGAGGGGAGGGATGTCTCGGGTCAGCTTCCAGCCCACGCATTTTCTCACCTCAATAACTCGCCGTTTTGCTCCAGAGCAGCAGGGTTTTGCTTGGCTCCAAGCAAACAAGACACAGCCATATCATCTGCTGTTTGTTAAATACAAAGCTGAGATTTTCCCTTGTCTTCTTTTCTAGGTTAGCTTTGCCTGGGCTCTTCATCCTGACGCAGCTACATGGGCAGCCCCAGCCAGGTAGGACTGCACCAAGACCAAGGTGAGCTGCTGAATATTGTCTGTTGAAAGCTGATGCTGAGTATTGGTTTTATAATCATGGCCTCTTCTGAGGTTTTTAGGCTTTTGGCTTTTCCGTGGCACCCCTCAGGTGCCATACCTCAAACATCACCTTGTGCCACTGTGTTGGATATTTTTTTTTTACATACAAATACATACTATATAAGCCTTCTATCAAACCGTAAAAACTCTATAAATCCATTTCCCACCCCACTGAACAGGAAGGGACAGCAAGGCTTGGAAGGGAGAGGGCAGTGCTGGCACAATCTCACCTGTGCCAGCAAGGAGCCCTGTGCCAGTGTGGGGATGGCAAAGATGAAGCGCTGAACATGGGCATTTTGTAAGTCCTCAGAGCTGGCCACATGCTCAGGAGAGAAAGAAAACACTTTTATTCCACCTCTTCCTTGGGTTCCCAGCTTAGCAATGCCATAGCACCAGCCCATGGTTTGGTTTAGTGCTCATGTTTGGGTGCCAAAGGGAAGCTGTTATCACCCAGAGAGCATGAGTGGAAGAATTGTACATGAGTTTCAACCTGACGAGAGCAGGCTGAGTAAAACAAGGTGCTGTTCTGTCAAGGCACTGATTTACAATGCATCAGCCCTGACCCTGCTGACACTTCCCACGGAAGGAAGCGATTGCCTGCTCCAAGCCCTCCACTGGAGCATGGCACAAGGAGTCTGAGCTGTGATGTCCTGGCCACAATATTTAAATGTTTGGACTTGTTCCCAAACAACTGCCGCATTAAAAGATATTTAATGCATTTACGGATGGAGATTTAAAGGCACAGTTACTGAAAGGGGTCAGGGTTGTCTCCTTTTGTCATTTGAATGACACAAGTCTGAAAATGTGGTGTTTTGGCTGTGGGAGAGGGAGGATTTTCCTTTATCATGCTCACATTGGGAGATCCTGGTGCTCCTGCCTACCTGCTCTGGTGTCAGCTGAGCTCCTCCCTCAGGAGGTTTATCCATGAAACGAAATTGGGATGCCCTGCTCCCCCTGGGTGCTGCCCACACAACTCACCCAGGCCAGGGTGCCCAGGCTACCCCTCACCCATCACTGTGCTGCCCTGCCAGTGGCCAGAGGCCACATGAGAGAATCACCCTCAGCACTCCCACCAGTGTGGAGGAAACAGCTTTGGATATGCAGACCTCTCCCAAGGCTCAGGGGAACGAACTGCCCATTTCTGAAGCAGGTCCTCAAGTGTTTGCAGCTCTGTCCCTGTGTACAAAGACCAGCATTTGCACAAAATATAAGAATTTCTCATCACACTTTCCTTTTGCAGTGGGAGGTTTTCCTGCCTGGCATGGGGGGAGTGTGCATGAAGTGCTGCTGTGGCCCTGCTGAGCTCTGCAGATGCTGGGAGCAGGCACAGGATGGCCAGGTTGTGAGTATAACACTTCTCTGCAGCGATAAATCCAGTGTGTGCATTCAGAATTCATGCACTTTTCTATCTCAAAAATCCTAATCAGTTTTTATCAGTGGCATCACGCTTCTCTGTGTGAGAGCTGCTCCACTATCAGCTGGAGGAGCGCTACAAGTGCAGTAAAAGATACTGGAACATTTTCAAAGGTGTGTTTGGCTGCTCCTCTCCCCCTTGGAAGCTCCATTCCCAGTGGGTTGTTGCCTGCAGTTGTTGTCCGCAGGCACTGTGACACAGAGCCAGGCACACATCAGGCAGAGATCTGCTCCCTTCAAACATTCCCAGCTCCCAGCCAAGCTCTGTGAAGGCAATTCCCAGGCGCAGGCACTGCCTGTGACCCGCAGCAGCTGTCCCTGTGCTCTCTGGAACTCTCCAAAACTTCTCTCCTCGCGAGGGTTTTTCCTTGAGCCCTGGGTGGCAATTAAAGAGTGATCAATCAGTGTCAAATAAAAGTCATCGGAATATGGCTGCGAGGCTGATTGCCTGCAACCAGCATAATTAGACAGCAAGGATTTTCTTCCTTTTCTCTTTCTGCAAGAGGGCTAAAATTCTCCCAGACTGGAGCTCCTGTGTCTGCAGCAAGGTGAATTCATGTCTGACCTATTGTTCAAATAAGAATTCTCCTCCAATCCAACCAAAGACCTCTCCAAAGAACAGCAGAGAGACATAATCCCTGAAATTTATTGCCATTTTGGTATGTGTGGTGAGGTTGATTTCAGGGATGATGGGCAGGAGAGCAGGGCTGGGTCTCATCAACCCTCATGTGGTGCTGGCACTGCTGTCCCCAGCCTGGGTGTCCCCAGTGTCTCATATCATAGCCCTCTTCTTTGCATCTCCAGTAACTCTGTACTGATTTCCTCAGGCTGACAAAAGTCGGCTGTTTCCACATTCCCTGTCACTGCTGATCTGTCCCTTCTCACTCTCCAAATCCTCTTTCCATTTCTATTGGCATTAATGAACTGCTGCTGTCCCCTAGCGCCGCCATCCCCTCACCCACCCAGAGCTGTCTCATGTTCCAGTCAGCTTCACCAGCTCCTCAGCATCTCCCCAAAAAGTCCTTGGCATCAACAAAAGGTGCCTGGCACTACCTGTCACAGGGCCCTCCCTGTGCCAAGCATCACCAGGCTGCCACAGCCCGTGCACGGAGATACTTTCCTAAGTGCTGGATAATTAAAAAATAAAAAAAAAAGAAAAGCAAATGGAAGTAATTCCCACTTAGGAGGAAGGACCTGCTGGAATTCACGCTGGGAAGGAGGATTCAACAGCTGTGCATTAGCATAATGTGGAAATGGCATGGAGAGCAGAGCTGAGCGGAGCTGCCCCCCTCTGCCTCAGGTTTCCCAGCAAGAGGGGAAGGCAGGAGAGAGCCCAGGAATGGGGGGGTGGCTGGGAACCCCCTCAAGCAAGCACCAGCCTTTCTCCCAGGACGCTTCAGTTCAGCATGTGCTGGGGGAGGTTTCCTTTGGAAAGGTGAGCTGGGATGTGGGAGCCCTCCCTGGGGCACCCAGCCCCCCACTCCTGCCATCCCCCTGACAGCTGCTGACATTTCTCCTTGGGCTCTGGTATTTATTTTGATCCATCTTGGGTTTGCACTTCTCTCTCAGGATTAACAGGCAAAGCGGCAAGATGTTGATACAGAAAGGTGAACTCACCCAAACCAGAGCCTTGCATCAGCCACAGCCCGTGGGGTGAGAGGGAAACTGAGGCAGCTTCGGCATCCCATGGGAAGGGTGGGAAGCCCAAAACTCCCGTGGGGCAGCTTTCTGTGCCCTCTGAGTGCAGGCAGAAGTCAGCATGCCTGGCCCTGACACCCTGAGATGGCATCCCTGGCCTTAAGGCTGCCTGGTCCCCTCTGTCCATCACTGCCTGGCACTGCCCGGGAGACAGACAGACGGACAGACAGACAGACCGCTCTGCATCGCTCTCAGGGCACCACATGAGAGATGGACAGATGGACAGACAGACCACTCTGCATCGCTCTGCGGGCGTCCCCTTGGTGACAGATGGACGGACAGACCCCTGCGTGTCGGAGCGGCCGGACAGACAGACAGCCGCTCGCTGCCCAGCGTCCTCCCGGCCGCACATCGTTTGCCCACAGGCTCCATCTTGTGGAAGATGCTCCCTCGAGGAGCTGAAGTGGGAAGCCACCCCCTGGCGTGCGTGGGTCCCCTTGGCACTGCCAGCGTGGGAGTCCTGACGGGGTGGCCGTGCTGGCACCTGCTGGCCCCCCGATTAACCCGCTCTGCCTCCGTGGGCTTAACACCACGCTCCGCCCCTGTACAGCTAATGAGAGAAGCAAATGTGGTGGAATTTATTTCAACAGATGGAGGACAATTTTCTTCTCATCATTTATCCGACGCACGGCGCCGGACCAGCTTGCAGAGCCCCGGGCTGTGATGTGGAGCCACCAGGGCTCGGCTGGCAGTGTCACAGCCAGCTCCCACCATCCTGGCAGAGCAGCCTTTCCACGTTGTACCTCTCAGCTGTGGGATAAAACCAGGTGGTTTTCAGGCTGCTGGAAGTGTTGCCTTCCTCAGGTTTATTTACCATATAATGTGACACAGTGGTTTCACTGTATGTAATTTAATGAGACATTAGCAAGGAGTTAATCATGGGAAGCAGAGCTCGTGCTGAGTGTTTGGACATGATCTGGCACAAGAAGCCTCACTCCCAGCCCTCATTCCCTGACCCAGGGTGGTGCAGACCCTTGGGTGCAGCAGGTGGAAGCTCTGTCAGCACTGTCATTGCCAGCTTTCTGTCCCCAAGCAGCCCCTGGCAATCCTGCACTGCCCCTGGGCTGGGGACACAGCTGGAGGGACACGGTTGGAGACTGACGCTTGCAGGAAAATAAGACACGCAAAACTCTCAAGAGCACATCCAATTTCCACTCATTAAGCCATAATTTCCATCATTTTAATTACATAAAAGGCAGATAAATGGCGAGTATGCTCCTACTTGTGCCTTTTCTCCTAATTATTGGTCCTTTGCACGGGCCAGTTTGCAATGAATCAGCCTTTAAGCGGCATTCACTCGGAACATGCTCGGCTTTATTTGAATTATCTTGTTGGACGATCATTCCCCAGAACATAATAAAACAAACATTAATTACTACTTCAGCGAGTGTAATCTTGAAAGCACTCAACACTACTCGAATGCCACTGTAGCCTCACGCTCTGCACTTTGAGGCACGTGGGTAAACGAACTCATCCTGCAGGTCTGAGAGCGCAAGGCTGTAGCTTCAGGAAAGCATGGTTGGAAAATGTGCAGGTAAGGAAAAAGCTGAGCCTGCTCTCCTGAGAGCATGGAAGATCTGGTGGCTCGGTGGGATGCAGCAGGTCCGACCATGCCACGTTGGACTGTGCCACGTTTTGCAGCACTTGGCACATTCATGAACGTGTAAATGCAATTCCCAACTTCCCCTCCATTCCTGATGGCATTTCCAGCACTGTCACCTGAACACTCTGGGTGTCCTGGGATGGGTGCTGCCCTGGTGGGTGCTAATTCACCCATCAGCAGGATTGGCATTGCTGCTGGTGTTTGGGTTTGTCCACAGGCAAGGAGAGATTTAGCTGGATGCAGCCCAGCCACGTTTTAGCCAGGAGAGGGAAGAGACACACCTGTAGCCAAGCAGCAGCATGACATTCTTCCAGCCAGTTGGAGTTCAGCATCATTAGACATTCCTCATACATGTATCATGCAGGAAACCTCTGGCAAGGTCTTTTCCTGGCAGTTCTCCTTCCTGCTCCTCCACCTGCACAAACCCAGCCCTTGGGTTTGCTCCTGGAGTGACCCAAAACTTTAGAGGTGAGGATGGCTTTCCTTGCCCATGGCCCCACTGCCTCCACAGTGCATTTCCAAGAGCATCCCTGCATTTCACTAGATGCAAAGTTGGGGAGAAGGCAGCTGCTGCCTGAATCTTAAAGACAAAAATCAAGTGAGGAAAGGGAAACCCTTTCCAAGTGCTCATATGCACACAGTGACTGCAGCATCCAGCAATCCTGGCTCTGGAGGGTCTCTACTCAAATCTAGGTACATGCCAAAAAGAAAACAGCTTTCAGTGTCTTAAATATTCACTACTGGTATTTTAAAGACTGATTTCCTATCTGTGAAAGAGAAAGTAATTGAAATACACTTTTAATAAGAACGTTGTTTCATGTAATTTTGTTACCATCCCACACATCCTAAAGGGCTTGTTTCCCCAAGGATGAACAAATCCAGCATGAAGGGCACAGGGAGTCAGGGAGAGCCCCAGTCCAGCCCCAGCATTCTGGGGAGGAGAGGGAAGAGCAGCAGGAGGAGGAGGAGGAGGAGAAGGAGGAGGAGGAGGAGGTGGAAGAGATGCTCTGAGGATAGAGCCATATGTTGCCAAGTTAATAAAAGACCTTGAAAAGCATAAATCCTCGGCATCCTGGCTGCTGGCCCAGGTGCATAATTTCCTTGCCATTGGGGGGGAGCAGGCAGCATCTGTGTAACTCCAGCATCGAACACTAATGAAAAGCCCAGGATGAAAGGCTCAGTCCCCAGGGACAGCGAGGGAACCCGGCCCGAGATGGTGTTTGTGTTGGAAGGGAGTCTGGCAGGTTGGAGTGAGGCTTTTCCCTGCTTCCTGTGCCAGGGAGGGACCATCCACCACTCCAGACCATCCACTTTCCCCGAGCACCCAGGGCCTGGAGGTGCAGCTTGGTGGGGGCATGGCCAGGGTGTCCCCCAGGAACAGGGCCAAGGCCTTTGCCCGTGGCACAGATGGAAAGAACAGCTCCTACAAAGGGAAAAAAGCTGAGTTCCCACTGCACAGAGCTGAGCTGCAAACCTCACTGCTCAGAAGGGGAATACTGGGATGTGTTCAATGGGGTAAATGGGGAGGGGAGGCAGCAGTGAGGGGTGCAGGACCCCACTGCTCTGTCTCTGCCCAGTCCAGTGCACTGTCAGGAGGCCCCAGGATCTGCCAGCTGTGGGAAATTTTCCAAGAAACAGTTTTCTCTCAGTAAAGCAAATATTCCTTGACCCACATGAGGCTGAGAAGGAGTAGCAAAGCAATTGTGTGTGTGACTCAACACAATACAAAGCTATTTGCCTCTGCATTTGCCAACCTGAACATCCAGATGTACACAAATTAATGAGCATTATGATGAGCCTCATTAAAAGAACTGTTCTTCAGGGGGAAGCATCTTCCCCAGTACCAGAGCTGTGTTCTGTTTGCTCAGCTATTAGCTGATGGCAAACTGTGAAATCCTCAGTTTCATTCTGATGCTGATGCTTTGGTGCAGTCAGTCCCTTGCTGGAGCAAGAGGTGACAGCTCTGGATGCCACAAACAGTGATGGTGGCAGAGCTGGCTTCAGCTCCCAGCCATTCCATAGAGGCCAAGTCCCCCACAACTGCAGCTCATCTTTGCCCAAAAACAGCCCTACACAACTGATGCTGGGTGAATTTGTTTTATACCCCACAGTGCCAGCAAAGATGCTGGCCTTTTCAGGGAAATAAATGCCCCAATGGTATTTTTTGCCTGTTGTGGACTAATCCAAGGTAAGTGTTCATCCTTGCCTTAAGTGGGGAACCAGCCCCACTTCTCGAAGCCTCATTTTGCCTTTTACCATTACATTTTATTAAAAGGACTTTCAGGTTATCTCTTAAGTAGGTGCTTTTCATTCCAGCCACATTCCCTCCCTTCTGGCCAGGCTGCTCTCCCTAGAGCAGGAGCTTCCCTTGCCTGTGCAGAAACATCCCAGCTGTTTCTCTCGTTCAGGTTCCTGGCAAATTCAGCATGTGTTAGTGTTGTAACAACCCCATTCCTGGGGGCACCCCTTGCTGAGCCCAGGTCCCCCCTTCCTCCTGGTCCCCTCCATCCTCTGGAAATGCACAGTGATGGAGAGAGGAGCTGGATGCTGGCATGGCTGGGGTCCCACTAACCTGCTGAGGCTGAGATCCATGTTTTCTGTGAGTGAGCAGTGAGACTGGGACCAGTGCTGATGAAATCTGCAGTTGAGCTGGTGAGGAGGTGAAAAAGGAGGAGGGAATTCAGCTCATGACCCAGCAGTGGAGAAACCACAGAGCCAGCCTCACCAGCCCCTCAATCCTGAGAACACCACTGACTAACTGGAAACAACGCTCAGTCCAGGCCCCATTTGAAATCTGAAGCAGGTTTTTTCTCTTTCCATGGATGAAAAAAACTCCATTTCCAAGAAGCACATCAAGCCCTTAATCAGTGTTTTAATTCCTAAATGGCAGTGGGTGCAGCTGAGCTGGCTGTTTGGAGAGCAGATACCCCCAGCCCAAGGAGTGCATCACAATGAGGTGTCTGGCAGCCCCCAGAGCCAGCCCTGATTCTCTCTTGCATCTAAAAGCAGACATGAGTGGTGCTTATTAATTTGAGTCCACCTCTGAATGCACTTAACGATTCAAGTCCAATTAGTTTTCAGAGTGCCCAGGTAGGAAGTAATCATTAAAAACATGTAAATTAAGTTACTGGGGAGCTTAATAGATTAGTCATTGACTTTCTAGCTTATGTTGGCTCTTAACCTTCAGCTTAAATTCATCACGAACAATTTCTCTCAACTGGCTGCACAAAGTTAGACCTGAGGGCTGTGGCTTTGCCAAAAGGAGAGCTGGCCATGCCATGGCATCTCCCTTGGGTGAAGGAGCCCATGCCAGAGCCCCCCTGTCCTTCCAAAAGGGAAGATCTTGGCTGCTGCAAGGGCTTCATCTGCAGGGAATGTGCCCAAGCTGGGAGCTGCCTTCTGATGGGGGGTGGTCCCTGGGCAAAAGGTCACCTGGGGGTCCCCTCTTGCCCCACTCTGCCTGGATCCAGAGTCCAAATCCCTTTGCTGTGTGGAAATGGGCATTTGATTAACTACCAGACTGATGTGTGTCTGGAACGGGTGCCTCAGGGATGAGCTGCTGGAAGGGCAGGTCCCTGCTCAGCTCTCCCACTGCCATCTCTCCTGCCAGGCTCTTTTCTGTCTGAGCAGCCCCATCCCCCAGTAACCAAATTTTAGCTGCAACTGGAATTAGTAAGAGGTAATCTGACATTAATAAAAGGACTCCTACCTAATGCCCTAATTGATTAGGAGGGAGCCTAATAGAAAGGCAGAGTCTCCTGGGGCAACACAAACCTCTGGATCAGTGGTAAGAGGCACCTACAGATCCCCCACCACCCTGGGGCACACCCTGACCTAGACCCTCTCCCCATCCCGGGAAGCAGCTTTATTACAGAGGGGAAAATGAAGGAAAGATATCAAAAAAGATCTCAGGCTGGGAGCATTTGGAAAAGCTATTTCTAAAATTGCAATTACCAGGAAGGAGAACAAATTACCACTTCAGGGACCGTCGCACATGGAGAATCAGAGCTTTGGGAAATAATCAGAAGAATATATTCACAGAAGTGCATTATTTATATTGAAACATTTTGAAGTAAAGGTCACAAGGAGAAGCTGAAGATTAGTAAATAGGAGAACGCAAGGATTGCTTTGCTGCCGTAATGTTTATGGTCCATTTTGATTATGACTGCATTAGTCACCAAGATGCATAAATCACTGCAGAGCAGCCAGGTATGGCTCTTGAGGAGTTAAGGAGTGGGGGATCTTCCTGCACTCCTCTGATCCAGACCAGGCCATTGGCCTCATCTGCAGGTTCCTCCTTGGCAGAGTCACCTGGTGCTCTCCTTGAGCCCTTCCAGAAATTCCCCATTCCCTCAACCTATGGACTTGGCTCCTGGGGTCTCAGGGGTCCCACAGCTCCAGCACTCAGGGTGGCACTCAGGGACCCTGTGTGCATCCCCTGTGTGCATCACCTGTGTGCATCCCCTGTGTGCATCACCATCCTGCTGCTCAGCTCACCAGTGCCAGGTCCTGGCAGTCATTGATGGCACCAATCCCCTGCTCACAGGCAGTCCAAGCACAGGGGTTTTCTCCCCAAGCACGTGTGCAATACAGCAGCACTGCTAATCTTCCATGCCTTCACACTCCTTGTAAGGCAGCGGCCTCTTTTCCTCCCCTTTTATTATCGTAGATCATTTTTAATACAGCGCCGACCTGTCAAGCTTCCCCTGGCTCTGTGTCAGCTATTACAAAGGACTTAGAAGAGATACACAGAGGGAGGTCTCTCTGGGTGGTGCAGAAGGCCAGGAGAGGCAGGAGATAATGGTGCTGGGATGTCTCCCAAGCCCCCAGGCTGCCGAGCAGCCCAGACAAGAGCGGGGGGCTCACAGCCACTGCCCCTCACACATCCCTCATGGGATGAGGGGCCAGCCAAGCTGGACCATGAGGCTGACCTGGCCACATTCATCTGTGCCAACAGTCCCTGGCTCCTGCGCCCCTCCCTCCTCAGCAGCCCTGAGAAAATATTTGCAGCTTATAAAAGCAGTGAAAATGGGATTGATTTACTGTAGTGACATCTCAAAGCATGAAGTGGCACTTTTACACTCGCATCACCCATTAGACATCTGAAGGCATCAGCACAGCCCATTTCATTTTTAAAGACATACAAAATGCTCGGAGGAAGCCATTTGACATCCCCATTCTGGGAGCTGTGATAGCGTGCTGGGAATAATACAGATGCATCAGAAGTCTCACGTCTCATCATTCTGGTCCCCGTTGTGTCAATACGCTGCTAAAGAGCTGGCGAGCGTCGTTCCGTAATTTTCCTGTGTGTCACAGCTGCTGAAGGAGCTGCCCATGGATCATTCCTCTAAATCAAAGTGGCAGCCATAGCCACGTCTGGTGGGTGCTCCAGCCCTGCATGCCTGGGGCAGCTTGTGGAGGTGACAACAGCATCCTCTGGGAGATGCTGGAGCACCTTATGGGAGGTGCAGCAGCTCCCTCCATCCCAGCCATTTCCAGAGGCAGTGTATTGGAGCAGCCCCTCTTGCTGAGGAGAAGGAAAAAGCAAGGAGCAAGGAGCTTCCCTGAAGTTGGGCTGTGCTGGCCTCTGAAATCACAGCCTTGCACTGGGCATCCTCTCTACACCCAGGAGTGGGGAGCACAGGGTACACCACCCCTGGCCTTGGGTACCTCAGCACTCACCCTCCAGCTCCATGGCTCTTCCCCAGGGGCCACTGCATGTTGGAAACATCCATAATTTTTAATGGGATTAGTCCATCCCTGGTGCCAGGGGAAGGAGCCTGACCATGTCCAGCCCTGCAATCGCTGTGCACCAACAGCGCCAGCCCTGATTTATTAGCCCAGAGATTTTACTGCCCAGCCACTGACAAATGGCCACAATTTCACCAGCCCCTGCCCTCCCAATCAATAGCTTTTAATCAAATCCAATCACACCATATTAAATTAAGTGTCCAGGATAGCCCCAAAGTGCTGAGGGTGCTGGTGCTGGCACAAGCCAGTGTCAGGAGCTGTGGGAATTAATCTCCTCTGTGCTGCCAGCATGAGGAGCCCAGGGCTCAGCAGGGGAGAAAGGGAGGTTAAGCATACAGGAACTGTCTCAGGATACTTCTAATCATGGATTAGAAAAATGGAAGCTCCTGGATTGCTCCCATACTTCCGCCAAATTTGTGCCGTTTCCTTACGGCTCCTTGGGGTTTGCTCTATTCAGCTCTCACGCTTCCACTTAGTTTTAGAGCTATTTCTGCATATGAATTATTCCCTGACACAATTTTGCAGCCCTGGTTATATTTAGAGAGAGCTCATTCATTGGGTGAGGCTCCTTGTTTTCTGTTTTGTTGAGTGAGATCCTCTGGTTTCTCTACCCCATCTTTCAGGCTCCAGTTGATCTGCGCTCACTAATTACATAGTGGGACACCAGATGAGGTGGAGCTCACACTTCTCCCGTGTTCTGCAGCAATATTTATTTGTGATAAGGCAGAAGGCAGCCGTGGGGAAACATCCCCCTGCGAGCATGTCATGGCTGCATCGGCTTTCCCTGTATCAGCTGTGGAATAAATTTCCACCTTGGAAAGAGAAAAGCTGTTGCAGTGGGACCTGGAGCACTTCATGATGTTTCTGTGTATTAATAGCTTTGTTCTGTGCTGCCACATCTTCTCCAGGGCTCTCCAGATGGCTTTGTGGGACAGCCAGAGCCTCATGGTCCCCAGGGGGTTCCCTGGGGGCTGTGGCAGTTTGTTTATCCATCCTCACCTGGCTGAATGTTCCCCCTCCATCTTCCTCTCCTTTTTACCCACCTCTCCTCATTCAGGCTCTCATTTCCCAGCCACCTCTCTCACCTCTGTACCTTGAGATGTTTTTAATGCAGCCTGGGTTTTTCTCTTCGTTCTTCTACCTTCTGGGAAACTCTTGACTTTTCACTGCACTGTCAGCATTTTCCAGGTGCTCCCCTCACCGGTGTCCCAGCTGCTCTTGGGAGAATCCCAGCAGTCCGCAGCTGCTCACCCAGCTCTGGGTGCTGCTGACGTGCCCCCATGGGCAGCATGACCTCGGTTCTGTCACTGGCTTTGGTGACAAGCCCTCTCCTGGAGCTCCTCACCCATGCCCAGCATCCCCACACTGCCTTGGGAGAGGACGGCGGTGCCGCTGGAGCTGCGCCAGCTGTGGCAGCTGGAGCCTGGCAGATTTAAAGTCTTAATTGCCTGTGATAATTAAAAATCTGAGGAAGTTTCCCCAAAGCACGGAGCTGTCCCGACCCAGCCACAGCTCTGCCTCCCCATCAGCCCAGCCACACTTTGGGGAATTCAGGGTGCATTTGCTCTCACTCCTGCAGCTGACAGTGAGGCAGAGATGACTGAGCTCCTTTCCCAGGCAGGAATTTGATCCAAACCCTGGACTAGGGATATTGAACCTTCTGCAAACTGCATCACCATCCCATCACTCATCCCATTGCAGGGAGGGTAATGCCAGGGAGCACAGGATCAGTTTTGGGATCTATGTGCAGTTGGCTCCGTGTGCCACAGGGACGGTGCCATGAGGAATGAGCTTGACCAGCCACCAGCTGGGGAGGAAGAGCCAAGACAAGGACAGGGGCTGGCTCTGTCCTTTCCTGCCCCAGGACCAGTGATGGCCCCTGCTCAGGGAGACAGGAAAGATTTTATTACCCATCTTCAGTCCTGTGTGCACATGCTGTGTGCACAGTAACTGCAGCTGCAGATTTACAGTTCGAATTAATTGTGCAAGTAAGTTAGAGGCAGCCAGGTGAAAGCACAGAGGCCATTTCCTACGTTCTGCTCCTTCCTTGGTACTGCCCCATCCCTGCCCACCCTGGGAGCTAAGGGAGGCTCTGGCAGAGCTTGGTCCCCTCACCAAGGAAGGTGTTAGGGACTGGTGTTTGCCCCCAAAGGCTGATGCTGCTTCCCTGTGTGAGTGGCCTTTCCCAGCACCACTTTCCCCCCTTGAATCCTGCACTTCTCCTGTCCTGCTCCCCACACCTTGGCCACCCATTCCATCCTTGTTTGGATGCATGGCTTTCCAAACACTCTCTAAACAGCACAGGGGGCTGCAGGCTCCTGCCCACAGCCCTCCTGGGAGGGGGTTGTCTCTCATGCTGGGGTCTCCACACTCCTCCACTGCCTCTCTTCATCAGCCCTCCAAACCACGGGCAAGCCACTGCTTCCCCGGAGGGTGCTCCATCACCCCTGCCGACAGCACATCCCAACTCCCTGTCATCAAGCAAATCTCATCACGCTCCCTCCTAACCTTTGTGCAAAGGTTGTGAGAAATGCCAGGGACATATTTCAAAGGAACTACGAGCCCGAGCAGCTCTGAGCTTGCACCATTTCCAGAGGGGCTGAGCGGGGCAGCCGGCTCTGCCTGCAGCGGGCATTCCCAGTCCTTGGGCAGCGCCTCCGCCTGGGGATGGCTCCTGGGGAAGGGAGCGGCACTCTCAGGCTGGCTGGGAAGAATTAGGAGAGCCGGGCTTGCCTGTGCTTCCTTATCTGCCCAATAATTGAACGGAATAAGCTCCCTTATCTCTCTGGCCCGGCTTTTCCCCGACAGCCTCCTTATCTCTCAGCCCTTGGAGATTGCGAGCAGCCGTCAGGGCGCTGCATCCATCCACTCCTGACGGGATTGGGCGATCCGGGGCACGGCCCCTCCTCTGCCCCCCGTCCTGCCGGAGGGGCCGTCTGGGAGGATGCTCCAGCCAGCAATCGAGTCTGCTGCAGGTTACCCGCATGAGGGGTGGGTGTCTCTCCCCTCGGTGAAGGTGGAAGTGACCCCCTGGTAGCAAACACAAAGAATCGCTGCATCCTTTGTGTTACTGCCCACCTCTGCTTTGCCTTCGGCTGGCACCTTACAGCACAGCACCTCCAGCAAGCACAAAGGTTATGGGGAAAAACACGGAACGTTTGGGTTTGGTTATTTTATTATCAATTCTTTTGGACTGGGTGGAAAAATAAGTATAAAAGCACCTGTGAGAGAATGCCACAAGATGGCAATGAAAAGGGCAGTGGTCCAGCGTCACCCTGGGGTGACACAAGCACGACACGGAGTAGTTCTGGTCAAAGTAAATTTAAAAACTCTTTATTAAAATATCTGACTCTATATATATATATCTTTTTGAAATGTCATTGTCATTGGAGGGTTACAGTGTTACCTCTTCAATGTCACTGGGCAACCCAACAGTCCATCAGGTTGCTCGTCCCCTGTAAAGAAATGAAAAACAATAAGTTATTTACACAAAGTACTTAAGAAAGTTCTATGTAAATATACAAATATCAGAAAGCTTAATAAAACTTTAAAAAATCAGAACAACAGTCCAGGGGCTCGAGGCCAGGCTGCCACTGGCACAGCCTCTGGCTTCTGGAACAACCCCTCAGAGAGTGATCTTGGCCCCTCAGTCAGGGGACCCCAGTGCCCCAGAGCCTCCCAAGCCTTCCTGGGTAACCCAGTGAAGCAGAACACGAGCTGCTCTTCTGTTCTGCTCCTTGTGTTTCTACCCAAACCCTCGGGATGGTTCTCCTGGCCCAGGCAATGCCAGAGGAAGCTCTGGAGTGGCCACGGGGCCGGAGGAGGCTGCTCTGCAGTGCTCCACGTCAGCCCGCACCGAGCCGAGCTGTAATTGGGTCTCTTAGGTAAAACACGGTGGATTGCAGGCGGCTGCAGCTGCACGGCTGATGGACCACTGAGGAGACATTAGCATGTAAAATGATGACCATTAACTTGATTAAAGAAAGGACACAACACGCATCTTGTTCTCGTATTGGAGCCACTTCTTCCCACGAATCGTTGGTTGGGGATTTTGATTTCCTTGTGCAGGAGACAAAACACCTCGGAAGCGCTGGATAATTGCTTGTGGGCTGAGTTTTTCTAGGCTAACCTAATCTTGCCGGGGATTTGCTTTTAGCCCCAGTGTGAGGATGGATTTTCTTTAAGATTGGGATGAAAAACACTGTCATAAATTAGCAGCAGAATAAACGACTCCTGAGTGCTGGATTTACACAGGATTTTCCTAAGCGATGGCTAACCCAAAAAAGCAAACCCCAGTCCTACTCAGAGGACCCAAGGGCCAGCTGGGACAGTGCAATCCTGAGCTCCTGGGAATTCCTGCTCCTGGGAAACTGACTGTACTTCTGGAAAAACAGTTGAGCATCCCAACACAGGACTACAGCAGAGGAAAGTTGGCACGCAGAAAGTTCTCCTCAGGGATGTCTGTACAGCATCCGGGGCCACAGGGATGTCCACAGGTCCTTGGAGAGCAAGTCCTGCTGTCCATCCCTTCTCCATCTTTTCACCAGCCTGGATGCTGGCACAGGTCAGCCAGAATGCCACAGGAGCAGGCAGATGTGCTCGTAATTAGGATGCATCGAATCAGTTAAAGCTGAAGACAAAGAAAATTAGAGAAAATGAAGAGGAAATGAAACGGCTTGCACAGATGCAGGGGAAATATTTTTAGTCCTTCTAAGTCCATGGTGTCTGTTGTTTGGAAGAGTCCGTGCTGAATCCTCCCTTGGGAGGGAGGGACTTGCTTCCTTTCAAATGAGGTTGCCATCTCCCAGCGCTGCAATTAGTCATGTCCGCACAGCTTCTGTGGAGTACAACCAAAGCACTTAATTTTCATTAAAAAGATGACATTGGGAGCAGTTATGAAGGACAGGCACAGGAACTGGTAACCACGTTCCTGAGGACGGAATGGGACACGCAAATGCATAAATTACTGGGCTCCTTTTCCAAGTTCCGTCTTCTGCTTTTCTACAAAGAAGATTGACTTGATTGTAGGTGCCTCTCTGATATCTCTTTGTAAATCCTGTTCACATTTGCATTAGATAATTCGGTA
This sequence comes from Peucedramus taeniatus, assembly GCA_013400575.1. Classification (NCBI taxonomy): domain Eukaryota; kingdom Metazoa; phylum Chordata; class Aves; order Passeriformes; family Fringillidae; genus Peucedramus; species Peucedramus taeniatus. Next base: position 79,116 of record WBNO01025626.1, on the reverse strand, counting down.
TATCCATAAATTAGTGTTGAACATCAGTTGTTTTTTACGGAAGCATTGCATAATCTCCGCCTCATAGGTGTTCACAGCCCATCCCAAGATCCCAGCAGAGGCAGGGGAGGCTGGTGAGTGTTGGCAGCAAGGACCTGTCCTTCTGCCATCCCCAAGGGCTCCCATCAATTTATGGCTGCCCCATCGCACCCTGGGCACTCCTCAAATCCAAAGAGGTGTTGGCTGCTCCACTTCATTTAACTCTGCACGAGGTGGGAAGTGATGGGGCTCTGTGCACCTCACTCAGCATTGTGCTGGGGCAAGCATTGCCCTTGCTCCAGGAGCAATTCCCTGCACTGGAGCAAGCCAGGGATGCTTCCAGGGCCTGAACACCACACTCTGCATCCCACTCCATCCCATCCTGCCACTATACTCCAGCATGAGCCCTGTCCTTGAAACCAGGGCTGGATAAAATAGGGTCATTTTTATTTTTCAAGTTTTCTGTGTTCATGAAAGCAAAGATTCATGTGGCTGAGCCTGAAGACAAACTGCTTCAAAGAGCAATTTTAATTGAAATTATAATGATGAAAATTTTGCGGCCAAAATTGAAAAGTGCATTGCTGTATCCCTTCCCTCCTCCCGTGACACGTCCAGGCAAAGCAGCAACAAAAATAGGGGCCTTTTGTGAGAGTCTCTGTATGACTCAGTTTCTTCAGATTATATTTATCTTTGTAAAAGACACTAAAGCACTACACTGTCCCTCTTCTTTGCAGCTTTCCTCGTGTTCCTCCTCTCCCTGAGCTCCATGCGCAGTGCGGGGGTCCTGCAGGTGCACGGAGAGCCCCTTGACAGAGGCTGCATGGCTTGAAACAGTGAAATTTAAGAAGGAAATTTAAGAAATTTTAGAAGGAAGAAGGCAGAGGTGTCCTGGGATGTTTCCCCAGGATGGGCTGGATGCCAGCAGGGTTGGGATGGAGCCCTGAGGCCGCATCCCCGCTGGACTGCTGCCGGCTCCCAGCAGGAGCACAGAGCCCCAGGGAGCAAAAAGCTCATCCGCTACCCAAACAGAAAGCGGCTGCTGGTTCCTCTCTCCTCGGCATTAATCTCTGTCCCTCCTGGGAAATTACGCCACGATAAATCTTTATTTCTCATGATGGCTTGCCAGCTTTAATAACGATTTCGCGGGGGATGGGAGATGCTGGCGAACCGGAGCGTGGGCTGGAGGATGCTCCGCTCCCCCAGCACACACTGATGGGTTGGGATTGATTTATCCTCCTTTCCCGAGCCCTGTTTGTCCAGCTGCCAGATAGGGCCAAGTGAGTAACTGTTTCCTCAGTAAATTCAGTCTCCTCTTAATCCTAAGGTACCCCTGCTTTCCTGGAATTTATTCAGTACTTACACGGAGCTGTATGGTGTGAAAATGTGGGTATTCAGACACTCCCCTCAAAAGGGCTGCCTGGTCACTGCATGTGCTGGAATGTAGGAATTGAGCAGTGCTGGGGAGTTACTGTAATACTGTTTGTATTACTCAATACAAACAATTTGTAGAACTGTGCTTAAGAACAATGGAATTTGTGCTAAGTTCTTCTGGCATCCAACTGGCGAATGTGAACAATTGAGTTTTCTGTTATTTGAGGAAATCACTGAATGGCCAAATCCAATTACTCCTGGAAATTCTGCTGTGATGCAGAGAGCAACCTGAGCTCTGAGTACTTCTTTCCAGCCAGAGTAGTTGCTGCTCCTGGCTAGTATCAGGATACTCATGAGCCTGCACTAGGCCATCCCACTCCACTCCTGCTCCTCTCCTGCTCCTCTCTTGCTCCAAGGAGGAAGTTGAGAATACACACTAAATCCCCAGTGAAAATGTGACCTACAGTTGAGGAAGATGAGAAGAAGGCGCTGCAGGGACAGAGAAGAGCTGCTGGGTTTCACCCCAGGGGCTGTGACAGTCAGTGTGTGAGGCTGCTGCACGTACCCTTAGTGAGCAACCCAGGCCAGCAGGATCCCACTCCTGTCCCACTTGCTCAGTGGGGTTTCTCAGGGAAATGCTGCCAAATAAACCCCAAAATGACAATGCTGCTGCTCCTGCATCCTCTCACACAGAGCCCATCATGTGGGTCCTGAAAGGGATGAGGAAAAGGGAGTGCAGGGCTCCACGGTCAGATCTGAGCTGAGGCTCCTCTGCTCACCCAGCGGTTGGGGCAGCAGAACAGCTTCGGACGGTTGAGCACTGAATGTTTTCACAGGGAGTTACTATAGAAACTATCTCAACACCTTTTTCTGTGCAGCCTCGTTGCTGCTAATAAATAGCCTCATTATTTCGTAAAAAGTGCTCGGCAAACCAGGAGCAGCATGGCTCAGGCCGAGACAGAATTAATGGTCGAAAATAGTGGGACCATTTTTCCCTGTGCCACAGAAAGCAGAGAGGCCGGGGCTCCATTAGGGAGAGTTATGGCTCATTTCTCCGCTTTTGCTGTATTTATGTTTTATGTATTCAAAAGTGATTTCAGCCACAATCCCAAATTACCAATTCCCACATTACATTAAACGGCTGTGAACAGGAATGGCTCCTGCCTATCAAAATAAACCAGTGAGTGCCATGCAGGGAGCCGGCTCCTTTCTGACACTTGCAGCCAGCATTTGCAGCTCAATGCTCCAGGTCCTGCTGAGGGGCTGCTGTCCCAGCTGGTATCAGGGTCCTCACCAGTGCCAAAGGCAGAGTATCCCTAATTTCCATCATGAATCTCTCCCTCTCTGCCCCAGCAGTCACAGACACTTTCACTTCTCTGCCCTTTGCCTTAAGCCAAGCCATTTTTGCTTCCTTTCAAGCCCCAATGCCCCTCAGCAGGAGAGGATTGTTAAAAATATTAACAGGAATAACACAATAGCAGGAATAACACAGTAACAGGAATAACACATCCCTGTGGCAAGAAGCTAAAATACACATCACTCTTTATGTATTCATTGGTCCTGTTGATAATCTGTTAATACCATGCCAGAAACATGTTCCATTCAGGCAGGGCTGGGCTCCAGAATGTGCTGGGGAGCACATGGGTTTGTAGGATCTGCACTGGGGTCTTGGATCTTTTGGACATCAGCCCTCCTACTGCTTGGAACCCCCATCATCCCATGGCTCACACCCAGACCTCACTCAGCACAGTGGTTCCTTGCTGATCCTGTCAGCGCTGGAGACTCCCACAGCTTCCATAAATCTGTATGATCTTGTCTGACTTGTGTCCAAAAGGAAGCTTCCCTGTGTCATCTGAAAAACTTCTGGATTTGGATACAGGCTTCATTACAAATATCACTCTCTTCCTCCAACCCGTGTGCAGTCCTACTCGCCATCCTACTCACAGTCCTACTTGCAGTCCTACTCACAGTCCTACTCGCAGTCTTACTCTCAGTCCTACATGCAGTTCAGCAGTGGGTCACTCTGGTGAGTGAAAACGGAGCAATTTCAGCCAAAAGCTCCACCACCAACACTCAGACCATAGTTTCCTGACAGATCCCTGTCTGCCTCTTGCTGTGAGGAGCACGACAGTTCCGACAGCTGGGATGGAGTTTGCACCACCCTGCCTGCACCACCTGACTCTGGCTAAATTGAATATTGTCATCCATGGATCTGAGAGGCAAATACTGCCCAGGAGAAGATGAGTTGGATATTTACCTTCAGGGAGGCTGGAAGCTGGCAGTGCCCGCATCAAATTCTCAATGTGGGCAGGCTGTGACTGTCCCAGGCTGTGACCATCCCAGGCTGTGACCATCCCAGTTGTTCCTGTGGGCAGGGGAAGCTTCCCCATCCACCCACTTGCAAAACCTCTTGCAGCCGCAGTTTCCTCTGCTTTGCCCAGGAAAAGCTGGACATCGCTGATATTCTCATGCCACATCTCTGTGTGTTGGCATTTTTGTGAAGATCTGAAAGAAAACTAGAACTGATCATGCTGATCTGCCCCTGGCAGGAGCCACTACAGACAAATAGGGAACACGGCTCTCCACGGCTCTTCTTGGGGATCATGCTAACGACTTGCGTGGCGCAGGCCCAACATCTCGACAGGAGGCAGCCAGGCATCAGTGAAAATGATGGGGAATATAATGAATCATTTGTCTTCCCTGAGAAGGAAGAGTGGCGGTGGAAAACAGACCCTTAACTCTTCCACAACCGCCTGCCGCTGCTGTCAGCGTTCCCAGGGTCCCCAGCGGACTGGCAGGAGAGGAAAAAGGAGATGAAAGGGGACATCACCACGTTGGCATGTCCCAGTTTCTAGGATGGATGTGGGCTTGCTCTCCAGAGCAGCCTGGCTGTCAGCAGTTGCTTATTTTGCTGTTAATGACACAGAACCGCTTATGGAAAAGGATTTCACTTCCTCGATAACGTTAATAAAGTGGATTTGGCTTCGTGCACTGCATCCTTTGTCTGAGGGGCTGGAGATACCAGAGGCATTTGAAGAGCTGCTCCTCCAGCACGCACTGGTGGCAGAATCCAGATGTGTTGGGAGGCAGCTGAGCAATCCAGGAGGGAGCCCAATCCCTGCCCCAGGATGCTTCGGACCATGATGCTGCTTCTCCCTGGAATGTCCCTGTTGTGACAGGCCTCCTCACCCAGCTTCTGGCACAGGGAGTGATTCATGGAGCACAAGGAGCCACACCATCAGCCACGACCACAAACACATTCAGGTCTGATGAGGGCACCCCAGACCAGTCCCAGAGGGGACAGGACTGCTGTGGCTGCCCCAAGGTTCCAGATGCCTGAAGGTGCAGGAACTGCTGACAGCTGGGAATAAATTACAGTTCCCATCTAATCAACTCTTCTCATCGTTTCCAGTGGAGCAAATTAAAAATCTTCCAGTGGCACAGATGAACCACGGCCCAACCTCGCGCCTGATAAATGTTCCTTTTGAACTCACGCACAATGGGGGAGCCGATTAAACTTTTAACTTTTTTAATCCTATAATTTATTTAAAATGCATTTGCTGAAAGAAAAGAACGTGGAAGATTTTTTTCTTTGTGATTTCTTAGGGGGAGCTGATGTAAGAGGCAGATAACGCAGTGCAGCAAACTCGCCTCTGACGTTACCGCTCAAATCGAGTCCTGCAGCTCAGGCTGAAATTCCTGACTTTCAGTGAAATCTGGGATTCAGATAGGTCAGGAGTTTCCTGGAAAAAGCCCAGCAGTGTAACCCCCATTGGAGCAAGCAGGACAAGAGAAGCTACCCACCAGCTCTGCTCCCAGTGCCATCACAGCACTGCGCCTTGCCAGCCCACCAGCCCAGCACTCACTGTCCCACAGGAGTTTCCCAGTCAGGCAGACAGGTCCCATTAACTGCCACACTTCCCAAGTGGAATTTGCATGGAACAGCACAGCACATACATACAGCCCAACAAGCTTCCCAGGATTATTGTTATTGCTGCAATTACCAAAGGAATTAGTAATGCTAAACCATCAAGAGGTTAACTGCACCAGAGGCTAACGAGCCATGTGACTCATCAAAATGCTGGGAAGCTTTTCTCAGCTCAGAGTCACACAATATTAACCTGGGATACCCATCCCTGGAAGTGTTCAAGGCCAGCTTGGGTGGGACTTGGAAAAACCTGGTCTATTGGAAGGTGCCCCTGCCTGTGGCAGGGGTGTGGAACTGGATGATTTTTAAGGTCCCTCCCTACACAGAACATTATGGCATTCCATGATTCCTTGCCTCCCCGGGAAGCAGCGCTCTGGTTTGCTTCTTTCCAGCCCTGTGCTGAGCTGGCAGGGTCCCTTTGACAGTCCAGCTCTGGCCCAAGCAGGGGCACATCTTCCCTCCAGAAACTCACCCTCTCTGCATGGCTCCTGCCAGGGACAGCAGCCTTAACCCGGCCTTTTGACAGCCTCCTCTTTATCTACTACTGACAACAAAGCTGTAATTGCAGCCCTCAGCAGAGCAGATAGAAGGAGCTCTCCAGGCACCACAAGGAATAAAGAGCATGGCACGATCCAAGACTTGTCCTGATATAACCGTGACTCTGCTCCAACAGTGCTGGATGACAGCGGGTGATGCTCCTGGCCACTCACTCCCTAAGCCCAGCCCCCTCTTCAGTGCTGACCTTCCAAAGCCATGGAAAACTCACATGACATTCTGTGGTCACACAGGATCCCTGCACATCCCATTAGTTCCAACAGACACGGGCATGGGGGTTCCCTGTGTTCCCACTTGTGGGATGAGGAGCGGGCGTGCTGTGGATGCAGAGCAGTCGCCGCCTCCTGCAAGCCTCAGTGCCATCTCAGAATCAATACCCTGCCAACAATGATGGCAATAAGTTTAATTCTTGATGAATGGCAGACATAAAACTGAGCTATTGTGTTGCTGAAAGAAATTGAATTAAGGGTGAGCAGAAGGGACACATCACTTGGCAGTGTAGTTGATAACGCTGGATGCTTGGCCAGCTGCCACCAGCAATCCTTTGGTTCCTGACACAGTTCCTGATGGTCCTGGCAGGTCCCTGGGTGCCCAATATTCCCTAAAACCAACCCATAACCATTCCATGGTTCAGCTGTTGCTGTACAGGGAAGCAGGTCTCTAGCCTCCTCCACATTCTCCTCATCATCCCCTTCCCAGCATCCCTCCCAGCATTACCTGAATTAGGGCACATGCTGGCACTGGGGACACAGTGGCCCCTTCACCCCACCCCCTGGACATGCAGCAAAGAGTTTGGTCTTTGCAAAGTTTTTTGGTTTGGGCACCCTTTCCCTTGGGATGGACACTTACTTGTGTCTGATTATTTTTCCCAGCATGTCTGTGACAGACTCCAGGTTTCCTCTGCATGCACAGGAAGGCTTTCTTCATTAGCTGTTAGACTCCAACTCCCGAAGAGCAAATTAGGGGACATGAATATGCAAATTAATGCTTCTAAACTGATAGCAGCATTGCTGCCTCCAAGGGGATCAAAGCTGGGGTGACATTTGGCTTCCAGCTCTTCGCATTCGGGAGCGGGGTTTGACACTTTCTTTAATTGTTTTTTACACTGGAGAGAGCTAAAAATAAACCTTCCACAAAGTTGTTCTCCTGCTCACTCTGTTGGGCTTGGGTTGGATTTTTTAAAATTGTTTTTGCCCCATTTTGGCCAAGCTGGCAGGGCTGAGACTTTTCTAGTCGTGCAGGGGCCATCCCAGTGATGCTCTGCCCAGTCCCTATGTGGGACCACAGCAGTGGCACAAGCACAAAGGCCATGGTGAGATGGTATGGCACTAGGGACAGTCTGGGGACATGCTGGATGGCAGAAACTGAGTGGAGTCACAGATGGCTGAGTTTGGGCTGCAACTCCCCCAGAGAAGCCATTCCTGACCTTCAAAGGAGCTTTCCAACAACACCTGAGCCCATCAGCTTGCCATCTCTGCAGCCAACCATGAAGCCCCAGGAATATGTCCTGTGGCCACCACCAGCACCCAAATGTTGCAGGCTGACAAAAGTGCTGATGCCTGAGGGTTTGAGAGGTAGAGAGGGCTCCACACCATCACATCCTGCATCCCCACAGGGCATCTCCATCCTGGGGCTCTGCCCAGGTAACTTGTCAATAAGTATTTGAAATCAGGGGGAATAATAAGGAATTCCAACATACTCCCTGCCAGAAGCAGCTGTTGCTCCATGTCCCACTGCCCTGGGCTGTAAATGCCCTTGGCTGGCTCTCTCTCCCCACTCTCTTCCAGTTCAGCCCCTGCTTAGAAGTAATTAGGAGATAATTAACATTTGTAGCAAACAGCAGGAAACATCTGGGCCTGATAACGAATGAGGAGCCCTCGAGGGTGATTAATGGGGCTGGAGGAAGGAGAGTGGTGGTTGGTGTGGCAGAGCATCATGCTGGTGGGGTTGGGACTGGATGGGATGGGATGGGGACGTCTCTGGGGGATGCTCCAGGGATGGTGATGCCTCCTTCCATCCTCCTCTCAAGCAAAGGTGGGGAAGCAGCACTGTCTGACCAGTAAGTTTCTCAGTCAGGAGCCGATCACTTGGAAGCGACCTGGACTCAGAGGAAGAACAGAGGGCATTTGGTGGAGCTGTAATTTATTTTGTATGACTCCTACTTAATTAAGTACTTCATTTGCATAACCCTGTGCAGTAACTCACTTCTGTCATTATGAAATTCAGCCATGCACAAACAGTCTGCAAAAATAACACACATAATTCAAACTTATGTTTGTTGTAAGAATGGGTTTACATGATGCAATTAAACAGGCCTGACAGGCAGCTCAGAATCCCCTTCCCTTTCTCCCTCCTCTCCCTAACCCCTTTCTCTTCTCATTCCCTTTTCCTTTCCTTTTCCCCTCCCTTATCCCCTTCCCCTTCTCTAAAGAGAGGAATAAACCTTTGCATTGATTTCTGGAGAAATATTTGTGATGTTGCTGGGCTTCATTAGCTTCTCTCCAGCAATTCCCTTTCTGACCTTCCTGCTGCAGAGGTCTGCAGTGGAGAGGGAGCCTTGGGCTCCCCTGAGCCACTCACACATTATTTCCCTATAAATCAGCAAAAGGCCAAGCCAAGGGGTCCTCAAGGCCTCCCATAACCTTATTAAACCTTTCCCTCACTTGTGCCCTGGCCTCTCCGGCCTTTCACCACCAGTTTGTCTGTTGGATACTGAAGAAGCCAAAAATACAGCTGTGCGCAGGCAGAGACATATTTTTAGGGCTGCGCTGACCTTCCACATCTTGCTGCTGTCCTCCCCATGTGACACCAGGAGAAATATCCCCGGTGACACTCGATGGCCGCGCGCGACTGGCCCGCGAGCGAGCGGCTCCACGTGCACGGGCTCGGCAGCCGGTGCAGCCGGGAGGGCTGAGCGCCGTGGGATGCTCAGCAAACCCAGCTGACATTTCCCACTGTGACATTAATAAAGGTGGGCTGGAGCAGGGCAGGGAGCTCCCGAGGCGATGAGGAGAAGCCAGAACATCCCTGAGGAAGGGGACTCCGAGGTCTGTCCGATCCTGCCCTGCTTGTTCCTTATTCACACCCGTGCCAAAGCGATGCTCAGCGCCATGGCAGCAGCCCCCGGGCTCTCCCACCCACTGCCATGTGGGTGAGCAGCCCTGCTCCAGCCTGGCATTTCTGGGGCACCCGTGTACACAGAAGTTTGAGCAGCAACTGCCAAAGGACACACGTGAACCTGGCGTGGGAAACAGCATCCTCACAGGTAAAGGCTTTTTGCCAGTATTGGAAAGTTTCCGAGGTGTTTGCGAAGTTCTGATTTGTTAAGCACAAACAGGTTGGGTCTGCTGGTCCCTCTGCCTGGGCAGCTGCTGCAGCACTGCTGAGCCTTAAGACTGGGAGGATTTCCAGGCAGTCAAATGCCAGATGCTGGTGGCCCCCACCTAGGACAATTTCCCTCAGCTATACATACCACAGAGAATTCGTTTGGCCATGATCCAAGAGGCTCTGGGAAGCAGCAGAATGCATCCCTCTGGTGAGCATTCCCTGGGATTCCCCAGGGCCACAAAGCTGGGGTCACTGCTGTCCCAATCCCCCCGTGAGCAATATTAGCAAAGAGCAACACACCTCCCCATGCCCCCTTCAGCTGCCAGACCCACGTGGCCAGGAACATGCACATGTGGTCCTCACAGGGAGAACAATTCCAAGTGTCTATAAATACCTAGGAAGGTAAATGCATTAACCTTATCATGATCCCAGAGTGTAATTACATACAGCCTGGCTCCCAGGTAAATTAGTACATTAATAATAATTTTGTTCCATAATTACTGTCATTCCTTAGACCCCGCAGCTATTTGCCCATTCACTTACACGTGCAAGGGCATTCCCACCACCATTCCCACCACTGGAGCAGCCTTGGCCAAACAGCTCCAGGCAGTGCTTGGGAAATCTGTGTGCAGACTACAGAAGTCTACTCATAGTTTAGATAAAGAGGCTACAAACAAACCAGCCTGGTCCTCGTCCAGCAGTGGAGCTGTTTCCCACCAGAGGAGAAGAGTTTCTGCTGGCCAAGCTCCTTGGGGAGTCAGGTGGGATCAGCTCCAGCATGGGAGGAAAACTTATACTGGGAAGCTGTTCCTGGCATGCCTGGGATGCTTCACTGTGGAATGGGGCACTGGGACAGGGTCACTAGCACACCAGGACTGAAGCCACCAGGTCTGCCAGTGGCTGCACATGGCAAAGGCAGTGTCAGAACTGCTGGATTCTCAGAGATTCCCAGGCCTCGCAAGGGCCATCCCCAGGAGGAGCCTCTCCATCGGCTCAAGAGGAAGAAAGAAGGGAGCATCCACTTGGATCTCCATGGAAACCAGGGAGAGGTGGGGAAGACTTTAATTTGAAGTGCTGATTTGGCAGAGGCCCTGGGAGCCATAGGCAGGAGATGAGCTGCATTAAGGAGAAGCAGGGGTGGGGGCTGTGGCTCTGAAAATAGGTACCAAAAGGGTATCTGATACCATTAGGCTTGAAAAGTTGCTCTGAAAGGCAGGGAATCAAATGGGACCAGTGTAGCAGCAAATTATTTATTTAATTCATTTGGCCCCTTTTCTGTGCACAAATTATCCATACAGAGACTCTGTTTTATGGGATGGGATGGGGACGTCTTTTTTCTTTTTTTCTTTTTTTCCTTTTTTTCTTTTTTTCTTTTTTTCTACATTTGCTTATTAATTTGCAGCAAGGGGGTAGATGGCTGATGCAGGCAGAGCTCAGAGCATCCTGCTGCCCACAGCCTGGGTGAAGGCAAACCCTGACACCATTCCCACACCACGGGGACTGCAGCCACCAGCACCCCCTGCTCCCAGCTCCCTCCATGCATACTTTGGAGATAAACAGAAGGCTGCAGCCTCCAAGGCTTCGCTTCCAGGACTTTTCATTTACTGTAATTACTGAAGGATGTTTCCCCCGAGATAAGATCTGCGTGACATTTGCGCTGCCAAACCTCCTGCTCACACCCGCCAAACAGATTCACAGCCGCAAACAACCGGGTCCCGCAGCAGGAGACAAAGCCAGCATCTCAGGGGAAACCGTGGGGCAGCTCCCTCCAACTTCCCAGGGATGAGTGCAGGGTTTAACAAGCCACGGAAAAGTAGGATGAGAACACAATGCTTATCTGGGCTGGGAGGTGAGGAGCAGCTGTCAGTGCCCAGGTCGCTGTGCCCCTAAAATCAAGTGCTCTCTAAGCATTAATTTGGGGTGCAGCCTGGTGTACCCTCATGCTGACAAGCCAAGTGATCTGCTCTTGCTCCCACAAACCCATTCTCACCACCCAGAAGAACCCCCAGCAGCATCAGCCTTGCAAGAGGTGCCTTTGTTGCCTACAGCACCCACACGGTTTATTTAAAAACCTTAATAGTATTTGGAAATTACAGGCAAATGCTCCATGTTGACCTTCACTAAGGTGGCTGCGGTTTCACACCTCCGTACAGTAAATCAGTGGGTAAATGAACACAGAGACTCAATTCATCATCAAATGTCAAGCCTGAGACAGAAAGACGGGAAATGATTTAAAAGCAACCGGCAGTTTAGAACTGCTGCAAATTTCTCATTATAGAGCTGCGAATTGTTATGAAAAACTAATCTGTGTTTTAAGCTTTGGTCTGCCCAGAGCTACCAAGGCCCCTCTCCTTCCACCCCTCCCTTTGGTTGGGGTGAGTCCCACCTGACACCCCCCAAAAGCCTTTGAGCATCACCCCCTTGGATGCCCCGCTCTCCACCAGACCCTGCAGGAGCTGAACTCCATAGGGTGGATTTTGAGGTGTGTTTTGTGAGCACCATCCCCAGGTGAGCATCCTTCCCTGGGGGTTTTTCTCCCCCAGGCCAGGCCAGCTCCTTCGCTGTCACCATGGCACCCATCACCCTCCTCTCTGTGGGACCAACCAGGGAGTGAGGGTGTGCTTTGCAAAATCCTTCACATCCCATCCATTGCAGCTGAACAGGAGCACAGCCACTGCAGCTCAAAGGTTCCTCATCCCTCCTGCCAGACTCCTTTCTCCAGAGACACTAATAAAATGCATTTCCTCCAGCCAGTGTCTCACTTAGGGAACCTTCGCCTCGGTGTGATTGAGTGCACTTAATACAGTCGCTCTCACTGTAGAAAGGATTCTGAGCCTCCTATTTGACAGCCTTGATCTTAAAGAAATCCATTAAGAGCAGCTTTATCTCTGGGTTTTGTAACCATTAAATCAGGTTTTATCAAGTCAGTGACGCGCTTTCAGAGAGACAAGAGGGAGAAACAGGGAATAAACCTCCCAAACTCCCACGCTGGGGCTGCTGGGCTGGATTTGGGTGACATGGAAATAACCAAGAAAGGGTTTGTCTCAGTGGAAAGCCTCCCAGTGTGATGCTGCCTTACCAGCAGGTTGCAGGAGCCTTTGCTGGATGCTGCCGTGCTGCTTCCATGCGCCTCAATCAGCTTTCGGTTTGGCAGAGGCGCTAAATACTCATTTCAGCTAATAAAGATGCCCGGTAATGTCATATTACAGGGGCTGGCGAGCTCCCAGCAAATATTATGGTGAGGCTTTGTTTAATTAGAGGGTTCTCAGGCAGTCGCAATTTCCTCCTCATAATGGGGAAAACAAGCTGGGTTTAAAAGTTTGGGCTGGCGGCAAACCCTGCTGAAGCTTGGGCATCCTGAGAGCCGGTTTCCCAAGGGCCCTCAGCTGCTCCAGGAGCTTCACCCCCAACTCCTATGTTGTTTTTTCTTTTTTTTTTTTTTACCTTATTTTCTCATTACTAATTGCCATTTTTTAGTTGCCCCTCCCTAGCCCAGGTGCTGGGGCCAGGTCTTCCTGCTCTCCTTACTCCTCTGTTGCTGTTCCAGCAATGCCTTTGCCAAGGCAGTGACACTCCAGTCCCCAAAAGGTCTCATCTGCATCTGCTCCAAGAGGGACAACACCCCCGAGACTTACTGAACCCATGGAAAGGGCTTTTCAATCCTTGCCCTCCCTGCACACCTCGGTGATGAGACACAAATCGAGATTTTTAGGGCAAATTAATTTTGTCATTACTGGAATCCAGTTTCCTTCCTGATATGAATGCAAATGGGAAGAGCACACCAAGCTGCATGCCAGGCACGGGTGCTCGAGTTCATTGTCATTAGCAGGGATGACTTCATTAAGAAGTGGGAACCCAGGAAGCTGCCTCCACACTTGTCTTGAGTTCGAGAGGCAGCAGCAGCAGCAATTCCAAGGGCCATGGCCATAATGCCAAGCAGCTGGGACACAAGGCATTTGCATTTCCTACGGGGAAAGTTTTATCAGCTTTTCTTAATGACAGTTCTGTAGATTTTGGGCCACAGACGTGCTGCAGGGGAGCAGGCAGCACCATTCAAGCACCAGCTCAGCTCAAGTCCCTGCGCTGGCATCCCCTGAATGCTGGCACATCATTCACCACTCGAGCTGCCTGTGCTGCAGGTACAGCACCAGCTCATTCATAAGCCTCAAGAAATATCGTTGTGTGAAAATGTAATAAAAATTATTCAGCTAATCTACTTTAATAACCCAACTTCGGGGCCTCTCTGTGCTGCAGACAGTATAATCATTTCTAAAATATGAGCTGTCATTTCCCATCAGTGCGAGGGAGGCAGAGGAACTCAGCACCCGACTTTATCGGGGCCACTAATACACCAGCCTCAGGCCTGTGGAGAGTGAGGCAGCATTTCCAGAGCTGGTGGGCTGCCTTACCCTCCCAGTCCCATTTATGGTCCCTGCCCTGACCCCCAGGATGCTCCAGGGGATGGGGATGGCACAGGGAACCTCCAGGACTCATCTCCACAGGACAGGGATGCTGAGGATTTCAACCTCCTCAGGAAGAAAATGCTGCCACACTCTGACAGTTGTGCACAGCAATTTTTATGGATCAAGGACGAGTAAAAAGGTATCAAAAATCCTGTAAAACTGCCTTAGCGTGTACAAAACTCACCGTTGAATATAAAATATTTTTAAAATATTCTGCAGAATCAAATCTGCAAACTTTTTAAGTTAAAAAAAGATTAGAAGTGCCTAAAATATCATCATGCTTAACAAAAATACAGATCCTGCAGTCATAAAGTGCCATAACAAACACATCCACTCGTCTCGATTTGTGTGGATGGAGCTGCATGGCACAGCCAGCACCCATGGCAGTGCCCAAGGATGCCCCTGACAGAGACACCCCCCAGCCTGGCAAGGTGACAGCCAGGGGGTGGGGGTCATGAGCACCCTCAGACGGACACAGCCACCCCCGAGGTGGTGCTGATGAAGCTGCTGGGCTGGCACAGGAACCTGCAGCTTTGCAGTGACAGGCAGGCGTCCTCACTGGTACAGGACCTTCACACAGAAGGTCTCCTCGTTCTTGTCCTCATGGTCATTGATGTGAATCAGGATCTCCTCCTCCCCCACAGTCTGGCTCGGGGCAAAGCGCAGGCCGATGGTGTACACCTCCCCTCCAGCCACCTGCAGGAGAGAGAGCCAGGGGAGGCAGCAGAACCTGACCAGGCCCCTTCATGTGCCCACCTTCCCCCAGCCAGGGTGGCCCTCACTGCCAGCACCCACCCAGCATCACCTGGTCTGGCCGGATGAGGGGCCTGACAAGGGGGGAGTGTTGGCAGCAGGACGTACCTCGAAGGAGTCCTCCTTGAACTGCAGCAGGTCAGGGCGGTTGGTGCACAGGAAGTAGAGCCGGGGCGAGGGGTAGGGGTTGGTGTAGGTGATGCGCTTGTTGCAGCCTTTCCCACCTCCCGCAGGCAGAGAGATCTCAAAGGCCTGTGGGGCAAGCAGGGGCCGTGGCAGCACTGATGGCAGGGTGGGCAGCAGCAACAACAGGTACTCCCCCAAACCCACCACAGAGAATTGCCTCCCACACACTGCCCTCCCCTCCCACAGCTCATATCTGCTCTGCCAGCCAGCGGAAAGAACCCACCTTTGATCAAAACCAGCAACAATTAATTAAGAGTGTGAAGGACAAAGGGCTGGGAGAGCAGCGGAGACTAGCCAGCTCCTTCTCATTCCCAGGAAGAGCTGTGGTGCTCAGATAACTAGATGAACTTGATGACCCTGAACAGCCCCTTCCAGCCCCAACTACTCTGATTCTCTTAACACCTCATAGCACAAGCAGCATGTGGCAGGACAATGGGACATGGGTGTAAATGCCAATCTGAACCTTTCCCAGTACCAAGAGGTTCAGAAAAACATTTTTAGAAGGAACACATTAGCCAGGAAATCTAATTTTCTGTCTTTGAGGCAAGGCCTCTGCCAGCACAGCGCTAATCGAAAGCAGCATGCTGCAGCTCTAATTTCACAACTGGGAATACTTCCGAGCTGCCGCTCCTCAGCGTGGGGCTGCCTCCAAAACAGCCTAAAAGACATTCTACCAGGGGCTTCAGTGAGATTATTCAAGTACCCCAAGGGCTAAATGTGTGTTTATGATGGCAAGAGCCAAAAAAACCACAGATGGAAAGAGAGGAAGAAGCAGGAGACAGCCCCAGGTTATGGGCTGAACTGCGACCACTGATCCGGTGCCATCACCACGTTTCGCAGCGGCAAGAGCTGCCGTACCTTGGAGATGAGAGGCTGCCTGCAGGACAGGCAGAGCAGCCAGGAGGACACCAGCTGGTGGGACTCCACATCCACCAGGTTGAGGTAGATGAACTTGCTGCCGGCCCGCCGTGGCCTCACACCGATGTACAGGTCCTGAATGCCATTGGCAGGGAGGAGGAAGGCACCTTTGGGATCCACCTGTGGAACAACACTTGGAGGTACAGCCACCCACAACGGCTGATCACAGCCCTGAAAAGTCCAGCTTGAAGCATCAATTAGACCCAATTGCTCTTAAAAACCTGTACCCCTATTTCACCACTACTGAATCCGATACCGCCCAGTCCCAGGAATAGTCTGGGACTAACTCATGTCAGGAAGGACAAGAGCCACTCAGGAACACCCAGAGCCTCCCCAGCCCAGGGGTTCCACCACACAGGTTTTGCCTGGGGAGCCTTTGCCCTTCCTTTAGAGGACAGCAATGGAGTTTTTCTGCCTTTTATTATTCACATTTCCAATTACGGACGAACGAATTCTAAAGAAATTGAGAGTCTTCAGACAGTCTCATTAACACAGATAATTTGCCCTCCGGGGTTTCGCGCCAATGATCCTACACATGACAACTCTAATCAAAAGATAATTATCACAAACGCTTTACGGCTCTCAGTTGTTCACAGTTCCATGTGGGTTGTCTTTTGCTTTCAGGAGGGGGTTTCTCTGGGCTGATCCAGGCTAGCCAGCTCCCAGCCCACCACGGGGGTTACCTCCAGCTCCTGGGGGTGGGAGGCGAAGGCCCGCACCCTCCGCGGGGCCGCGGTGCCACGCAGCAGCAGGGAGAGGCGCGTGAGCTGCCCGGCCGTGCAGGCAACGTCCAGGCGCTGCAGCGAGTGCAGGTAGAACTGCCAGATCTGGACAGGTGCTGCCAGCCAGGCGTCCCTGTGCACGGACAGACGGACAGGGCTCGCCACACACCATGGGAGTCAACGCTCCCCACCCTTCTGGGGTCCTGCTACTTACGTATAAATAGCGACAAAGAACTTTTTGATCTGTGGGCTTGGTCCTCCGGCTACTTTGAGGAAGATGTCCTGTGGCTCGCCAGGCCCCTGCATAGACAACAGAACATTGTCCCAGCAGCTGACCAGCTAATGAGGACCCCAGGGGTGTCTTCCAATTAATGGGGGAGCTACCACCAACTCCCTTACGAAAGCAGATGCTTTCGGTGCCTCGTTAAACTATGTTATTAAGTTATTATACAGTTTGGCTGAGCTCTCCCAGTATTTTTAATTACAAAAGAGGATACAAATGACTATCACATTCCAGGTCTGTATCTGTAATCAAATTTTGGCAAATTTTCCACAAGTTTTCTAACAAGCCCTAATCCAATTACCATACTAACGCATTTCCGCAACAGCAATTAGCAGCTATCCCTTGTTGCCATTTGCATGGACATGCCCAAGTTTATTTTTCCCTTCCACCTCTTCCTGCTGTGGAGCCAGCCCAGGAGAGCCTCCTGCTTGGGGAGGGAGTGGGATGGTGCAGGGCTGGGCAAGGAGCTGCCCCTCTACTCTAGCACCCTTCAGCAGGGACAGGCTTTGCTGTGCACCCCAAGGACACACCGTCCCCCCTCCCCGTTGCCAACGGCTGCAGATACCCCGAGCAGCAGAAAACCCAACAAAAGGCTGCTTTTCCCCAGCATCTGAATCATCTGGTACTTGCTCAAAAGAACAAGCAAGTACAGGCTGCTGCATGATGCGATAAGGGGCAACGCTCAGCCTCCCCCGCCAAAACAACACAGCTCCTTTTAATTGGGAATAAAAAGTAATTCCAGCTTCATTGCTGCCACTGTGTCACTGCCACGGGCTGGTACACAGGGATGCTCTGTGGTTGCACCCGCATTGGCAGCTCTCTGCCAACCCAAACAATCTGCAGGAGAAGGACGCGAGGAACAGCGATGCCGAAGTGCAGCATACCAAGGATTTGGTTTCACAAATGATGTCAGGGTCGCTGCAGCGAACGAACATCTCAGGCTGCCCTCCCGGCACCCCCACTGGCGTGCCTGTGGACAAGGGACCAAGGAAATCACCTTCAGCTTTTCCTCTGCCTGTGCCTTTTCCCTGTGTCCCCACGGAGCTACACACAGAACCCCGCAAGCTGGACTACCAGCAAACCACATGGGTGTGCAGGTGTAGGGAATTCAGGTTGAAGTTAACAGACAAAGATGGATGGAGAGCAAGCAAGGAGTTCAGGGCTGTGAAAGAGTGAGGAAGCAGCAATGTGCTCTCTGGGTGCTGCTATGCCTCCAGAAAGGCTCCATGAACTACAGATGATGACTAACAGGGAAGAGCCCAAGCCCCGCAAGGCACACCACAGACTCACCAGGGAGGGTGTGCCAAGGAGGCAGCCGAATGGTTTTCTTCAGGAAGGTGAGCTCTGGGTGGTAGAAGCGAAAGGTCTGGTCCACCACATGGGGCTGGGGTTCCACCTTCACCCGCAGGAGTGCAATGGGCTTCCCCCTGCTCACCTGGAAGGAGACCTGTCCCGGGGACCAGCAGGAGAGGGCTGGGGTTTTCCAGTGATTCTGCTCCTCCCGTGCAGCCCCTCAAGCAGTGTTTCACCTGGCTCCCTAACCTGGATGAGCTTTGTCTGCTTGGCCCCACTCTTCCCAAGGGAGTGAGTGTTCTCACTGGCACCAGTGCCCAGCCCAGCCGGCCCCTGCAGAGTGAAAGAGTGAGTTCCCTCAGGGTGCAGCATCACTGCAGCTGCTGCTGCTCCCCACTGCTGTTCCAGCCTGCTCTGTGTCAGTAACCACAGCCAAGGGGAACACTTTGTACCAAGAACAGCTCAAAACAGGGGCCCGTGCCTACCTGTGCTGCAACCACGGCGGGGTCTGCAGAGAAGGTCTGGTATTTGAAGGGGATGTGGACAGTCTCACTGGGGCGCAGGTAGACCTGAGGCTTGAGGTCCTCACGGAGATGGAACATACCCTCTTCCACCGGTGTAACGCTCTTGGTCAGCTCCTTGAAGTGGCGCCACTCCCTCGGGTCCACTATGACACTGGGGCAGTGAGCAGCAGAGATGCTGGTGAGGACTGGGAGGGAGCTGGTACCACCCTGGCATCTCCCCACGCACACAGAGGAGCCCCCACCTGAGCTCAGGGTGGTCGACCTCGATGGTCACAGTGTGCTGGACGCCGTACGGGTTCTTCAGGGCGAACTCGAAGAACTCAGCTGTCCCCAGCACAGCGTGGACAGTGCGGGTGGCTGTGATGGCCTGGCTGAGCATCTGGTAGATGCTCTCTCCCTTGATGTGATCCCGGTAGGAGTTGATGACCTGCAGGTCCCAGGCACTCTGCTTTGGCCAGCCCTGCAGTGAGGGAAGGAACCGTAAGCCCAGAAACATAGCGGGGGTCTGGCCCCATGCCCTTTTGCCACCAGCACCCTCATGCAGCCACACCACAGCCTCCAGCCAGAGGGTGGACATGGCCTCACTGAGGGTGACCAGGGGGCCAGGCTCACTTCTGGCCGGCGACTGCGCAGTGCGGCCTCCAGCTCATTGTCCACATCCACCAGCCTCCGTGCCCACGCCGTCCTCCTGCCTGTGGGGAGAGACCACCATGGCACCAAGGAAGGACCCCCCAGATACTGCAGCCCCCAAGAGCCCTGCAATACTGCAGGGCTGGAAAGAGGAGCAGCAGAGGGGCAGCTGACCCACAGCTGGCACTGCAGCAGGAGAGACCCTGCCCACCTCAACCCACAGGGGGACAGGCCAGACACCAGCAGGACTCACCACCAGGAGTGTTCAGGGAGAACCCCCTGCCACCTCGGGTGGTGACAGTGCTGTCTGGTGCAGTGACAATGCGGGAATGGGATGGCAGCCGCCCTGGGGTCTCATCACATGGGTGACCTGCCACAAGCAGAGACAGGAATGAGTGGAAACCATCCATTTTCATTGTTATAAAATCCACTGCCAATTTTTACCTCCCTGCAGCTCTGTTCAGCCAATTTACACAAGCAGGAGAGAATATCTGGAAACCAATGATGCCCTAAGATGCCCCCACGTGCTCCCCAGAGCCTGTTCTGTCACACAGTCACCTGCTCAGGGATGGAGCAGCACTGAGAGCACACACCATCCTGAGCCAGCTCTCACCAGCTCTTACTTTCATTTCTGAGTTCTGTCTCCCCAATGTGGCCACGTGCTGCTGCATCTCCCCACTCCCACAAAGGCTGTGCCAAGTGAAGCCACACAAGGCTCTAAACCCACCAGGTATTTGCCCAGCCTATACATCCCATCCCCATCCTTCGGGAAAGGGTACCAAGCTTTGCCATCCTGTTTCCAACAGTATTTTGAATTTTTTTTTAAAAAGAGGATGGGAAAAACACCAATCAAAGGGCAGCTGCTGTCCTGGCACAGCAGCTCTTTGTCGGGGAGCGAGTTAAACCACTCCTTGGGTTGTGGATCTCAGATTCTCCTTCCCAGGAGCTTATCGGCCCTTTGCAGGCAAAGTATGGAAATGATGATTTAAGATATCTTATATGGAGCTAATCTCCCCTCTGAAGATAAGATTTTAAAACCTGGAGTCACTGCACATTTATAGGACACTGAATTAGATACATAAAATAAAAGCAGCCAGCAGGTTCTGGGAAGGATGACGTCCCCGCCAGCCTGGGTCTCACTCAGGTACAGCCCCGCACATGCTGTGCGCCCCACCCCAGCCTTTGGGCCACATGAGCAGTGGGTTCTCACCAATATTGGCCAGGCAGAGGTGGAGGCGGCCCCTCACAGCCACACGGACCCCGAGGGGCCGCAGGGCGCCGTGCCGCAGAGCCTCCCGGCCCATCACCGTCCCGTCCGGCTCGTACTCTGTCGTGGCCACCTCCAGCTCGTGGTAGGTCCTGACGGCCTTCTGGCCCTGGCGCAGCAGGGGCTGGGCACAAGGCAAGGAGAGACAAAGTGCAAGAGTTACTGGGCAGTCTGGTCCAGAGGGGTCAAGGGGTCTGAGTATGAATGGCACTGGATGTCCTGGTTCTGCAGGGCTTGGTGCTAGAATACTGCCAGAGTTCCAGGGAAGGGCAAAGAAAGTTAATGCTTTGTCATCACTTTGGAGGAAAAGATAACAAATCCTGTGATTAGGGGCTTGTCAAGCTGACACCAGATTCGATTACACAGAGGGGCTGACAGCATCTCTATTACTGAAGACACAAGGACAATGCAACAGCATCTCAACACAGGACCAAAGGGAGAACTGGGCTCTTCCCTAGCACTCCACACAGCATTACCAGCCACAGGAAAAGACCTTCAATCTAACCAATACCTCCAGTTTAATGGCAGCAGACCCAAAATGGAGCAGGGAGTCTCCATCCCAGATGTCAATCTGGAGGCTGTGCTCAGCCAGGTACCGCAGGAACCAGCTCTGCTCCCCGGGCCTCAGGAAAGCTGGATCCACCATGTACTTCAGCTGCAAGCCCGGTGGTCCTGCAAGACACCACACTATCACAGACATGGCACTTGGCTTGGTGGGAAGCCTCAATGGTGCACCTCATACAACTGACACTCTGTGTACTGCTTCAAACACAGGATGTTTTGAATATTTTTCATTATGTGCAAACCAGCTGAGGTTTGCTATTAACAGACACCAGCCCATCCCTTGGGCAAAGGCAAGCCCTCATCCACCTAATAGAAGAGGAGCAGCCACAGACAGATGCTAAAACCAGAGCTTACTGGTTAGGGTCCCATCCTCGTTGACACGGACAAGGAGCTGTGCTTGCACAGCCAGCCCCGTCGCCAGCCCCCCATCCATAGTGACCAGCTGCAGCCGGGGCGTGGTGACCGGTGGGAAACGGTAGAACTGGAAGGTGAGGAAGACAGTCCTTGGCCACAGTCCCTCCACGCTGCCCTGGGCATCTCTTGAGGAGAGAGAGGGGTTTAGGTTACTTATGGCACAGCACTGCCACTCTGTCACGAGCTCCTCGTGCATTTGGCACATGCCAAGAGGCAGAAGAACAAGAGAAGATTGGCAGCACCACAAGTATTTGGACTTTTCTGAAGACAGCGGCCATACGGTTTGCCTTAACTTCCCAAAAAGCTTCGTAATTCCAGCTGTCCCCTGCCATATGCTGTGATGGAGGCGCCCAGCAAAGACAGCGTGTTACCTTCCCACAGCACACTGCCAGCCATGGAAAAAACAGAAGCGGGGCCTTATCCAGCCAAAGCCACCCCTTGGGTGCCAACTTTTCCAACTCCATTTGCATTTCTGGAGAAACTCTGCATTAATTAGCTCTGACATCACATTGTGGCTCATGGATCCAAATTTAAAAAACTGGATTATGACTTAAAAGGGCCCAGGGAGGACAAAAGCAGGTGCTAAAAGAAGAGGCACCTCTGCAAGGATGTCTCCTGCCCAAGCAGGGATGAGGTTTAGGGGAATTTTGGAAAGGACTCTGTCCAGGAGGCCTTTGGGATCTGCCCACACAAGACCACAAGCTGCCATCCCACCTGCCAAAAGCCAGGAACTGCAGGACTATTTCATTGCCTTGCAGAGGGTCAGCTTCCTCCAGCCGCAGGTTGAAACTGCCCAGCTCCACTGGCTCCGAGATTTCCACTGGCTCCTGGTTGAGGTCCAGGATGTCTGGAAAGCCGGCAGCGTGCAGGCGCGCCAACGCGGCACGAGAGAGGGACACGTGGGAACTGATGGAGAAACAGGGGTGAGCTCCACAAATGGGGCCACGGGGACCCTGGCAGGCCAGGTGATGGGGCCACAGGAGCCTGGGGAGGGGCAGCTGAGCATCACCTGCATGCCTGCAGCCCCACAGCAGCCATGGGCAGCTGCAGCGGGGTGAAGGGCAGCGCCTGCAGCTGGTCACTGGCACAGGGCTCTGTGTCCAGCGAGCCCAGGTCGGCCTCCAGGTGGGTGATGCCCCCATCCTGCTGCAGGGTCTGGCCTGCACTCCGTGGTGAAGCCATGAGCTGGGACACTGACAGCTGGTGAGAGAGCGGCAAGCGTCAGCAGCTGCAGCCCCAAGGCAGCCCTCCAAGGCAGCCCTTGTGGCAAGCTGAGCCAGCAGCCCCTCTGTGCTTAAGGAGCTCGGCCACCATGTGCCCCAGTGTTTTCATTCCACCAAGAAGCGGTACAACTTGGCCACACAAGGGCTTGCACCTCCGCTGCCATTTCCCTGCTGCTCGCTCCCTGGCAAGAGTAGGGATGAGCACATCCAGCAGGAAGATCAAACTGCTTAATGCGGCCTTATGAGGCACTTCATTTCATCAAAAATATTTGCATGCATTGATTCCTGCATCAAGATATAAAACAGCATAAAGAGGGCTCTCAGTATTCACAGCTCTCCTTAAATCCTGGGAGCTCTGCACGAACAAACCATGTGTCTCTGTCAGCACATACCGGGGACAACAGCACCCAGCAAATCTGGGCTGTCGAAAACCAGAGCTGCCCTCACTCCTGTGATGTGAAAAGAGCACAGGGAATCTCTCCCAGCACATCACAGGCAGGAACTGGTTTGCTGCCTGGAGGAGGAGGTGGAGTTGAGGACACTTGGTGCCTCTTAACAGGAAAATAGGCAGATGGGTCCAGAAGCACATCCTACATGTGGGCCATCCCCTGGGGAATGCTGCTGCCCACCACCCACATCCACTGATGCATGTGGCACTTACCCCTGGTCCCTGTGGGGAGACTGGCACTCGCCGTGGGGCTGGCACTCCTGTGAAGAGGGACAGGAGAGATGCTGTAGAGGAGCCAAAACCCTCAGGCCCCATAACTGCAGCAGCACCCACTGCCACCAAACTGTGGCCCTGTCCTCCCACCAGCCCTTTCCAATTTTAGGGGCGAAGACAGCGCAGTGAAGCAGTTTACCATCACCCAAACACTTCTTTTGACTTATTTCCCAATAAGACTGCTGCTTGGGGGTTAACACAGCACATCTCCAGATCCATCCGTTATTTCGCCGTGAATCAGGCTAACTCTGCCACAAACAACAGCTCACCCATCCCCTGACAGCGCCGCGGTGCCTCACGGCCACGCGGTGCTGCCTAAGTGGGATGCTTAATGAGACGTGAAAGTTTTAGGATACTTAAGGTTTTCATCGCTTCTCTGTTATTTTTTGTCACTCTCTTCAACTGCTCGAGCATTTGTGCCCCGAAACGGTGGGAGCTTGATCGTGTTTATATTCGGCTGCTCTCTCGCGCCGGCACAGCTGAGCTCGCTGAGTCGTGGAGCCGCGGGTCCTTCGCAGCAGAGCAGGGGCACAGATGTTCCATCTCTGCATCCACGTGATGCTTAGACCTTAATTTGCTTTCCCTCACCACATAGATCCCAGCTATTCCATGCTGGCTGCTGTGTAAAGGAAACCACCCCATTTCCCTCGTGCCTAAAATATTGTTTTCTTTCAGTCAGAATGGGTTCGGCTGGCGTTAAGAGGAAGATGGACAGATAGAGCAGCAACACCAGCATCTGAGCTGACAGAAGAAGCTCTTGGCCTCCCCTGGGCCAGGCAGCAGCACATTTCTTAACAGAGCTCTACAAAATGTTAACCCAATAGTCTCTTCAGCACCTTGGGACACAGGCTGGAGAGGCACAGCTCTGGGACCACTGCTGCACTTTCAAGCCCTCCCTGGTACCATAAGCCCCTTGGAGCTGGGAAATGCCAGGGAATTTGTCCCTGAAAATCACTTTGATGGGGATCTCCCCTCACCAGGAACACAGCCCACAGCCCAGCACACTCCCCTAAACTGGAGCACTCCAGACCACCACCAGGTTGGAAGCTCAGTGTCAGCACTTGCCTCCCTCTCCCCTCACCACATCACAACTCCATCAGCATCCCAGCCACCAACAGCTGAAAGGCACCAGGAAAAACTTTTCAAGCAGCACCAGGAAGGTACCAGTCATGATGCAGCCTGTGCTGCAGGCAGATGAACCCCCCACACCCTGACATCATGAGACCCCTTCATTTCCCACTAAAGCTTTCCTCACCAAAGCCCCTCCCAACAGCAATCCTGGCTCCTCACCAGCAGAAACACAGGATTTGTCACAGCAAAACCATGGTGCCACTGCCACCTCGTGGTTCCACAGCACAGGAACCAGCATGGAACAGCAACCCACTGTAATGGGCATTGCCTGGTCCATGGGCTGACACTAAATGGCTCATCAGAGAGCTGGGGAGATATGACACACACTGTGTCTGAAGCATCACCCTGAAACACAGCTGGGCCCCAGCAGGAGCAGCACTGCAAAGAAAGGGGAGTTTGCTTCCCTCCAATCACAAAAGAGGGATGAGAGAGAAACAAGCCAAAGAGGATTTTTAGGAGTACGGTGCATGGACACAACCTTATGTCCAAACTCAAGCCCACAGCATTTTTCCTTCCATCTCCAATAGAGCAGAGGGGTGCTGGAACCCCAAACACACAGCCCCCCAAACTATAAGACAGATGCACCTGTGCACATGCACAGATGCTGCCTGCTCTTCCCCAGCCAGGCACCAACACATTCTGCACACATCAACCCAACCCAGGCTGCTGTCACACTCCCTCAGTGGTGGCACAACCAGATTACTTTTCCCCAGCCTATGACTTACATCTCTCTTGTCCCCATGTCTGGAGAGACTCTGAGTCCAGAGAGAGAAGGAGCAGTACCTGCAGTGAGAACATGCTATTGGTGTGGCCACTGCACCCTGTGACCCAGAATGGGAGCAGACTGGAGCAGTGCTGGCAATCCCTGGGGACTTTGCATACAGCTCAGCAATACTATCACATGGGAATTTTGCAAGTTAAAAAGTAAGAGCTGAATTCAACTTGACAAAAATCTTGCTTCACTCCAGTAATTCATAACTAGCTTGCTGAAACTCACTGAAGTCTTGTTTTCTCTCCCGAGCAGACACCAGTGCCACACTCTATATTTTAAATGTCAGCGATCTGGAAAACACTCACTCAGCGATGGCGTAGGAGGCTTCTTCGACTCGTCCCTGCCTTTACATAGGATCTCCGCAGCAGTTACAAGATGTTCTTCCGAATCAGTGGAAACATGGAATTGGACAGTCCCAGACTCCACGTGCTTCCCCTGAAGTTGGCAACGAAAATGCTTTCAGACAGTGCGTTACACGCAGCCTTCCTCGTGCCTCCGACAGCGGCTCCCTCGCCCTGACACCGAGGCAAAGCTGCCAGGGGCCAGCACACCCTTACCTGCCGGGAGCTCGGTGGGGTCCGGTAGACCAAGGCTTGGCAGGGGCCGCGGCGGGCGCCGCCACGCAGGGGCAGGACCACGTCCGTGTCACCGGTGCCCGGGACGGGGCTCCAGACTGCCCAGCGCACCGAGCGCATGTCGGCTGCCTCACTGCGGGCACTGCTGGACAGGGCCTGAGGGGTGGGGGAGCACAGTGAGCTCCAGGCAGCCCCACCTCACTGCCAGGACCCGGGAATGGGTGCTGCCAGACAGGCAGTGGCTCTCATCCGCCACCGCGCCTCCTCACACCTGGCTCTGGCATCACAGAAGCCAGTGCTCTTCATCCCGTTCTGGAGACATTTCATTTTTCCAGGACCTTATGCCTCTGTAACCCCTCCCTCAAGCAGCTGCACGAAGGGATACATGTTGGACCCCCATCCGTGATAGAGGGGAAAGGTTTCCACTTACCCAGCACATCCACAGCCTCTCTCAAACCGAAGGAGAGGCACAGAAACAAGAGAGGGCTCTAGCAGCACCCACCCTCCCCCTCACAGCTAATTATGGCACTGAGGACAAGGACAAGGTGATCAGCTTTGCAAGCAGCTTTGGGATTAACCACTGTGCCCCAGGGCTGCACCACAGGGACTGGCTCCACTGCTGCCTCAGACAGCACTCCCCACAGAGCCAAACAGATCTGCCTCTGGAACCCCAAATCTCCATGAGACCTTGGGCTTCAGCTTTCCAACAGAGCTAGACCCAACAACAACTTCCAACACAGCTCAGTGTCTCCCTCCTCAGTACAAATCCCTCTGGTCTGGCACACACATCCTGCTTTATAAATGCCCATTTCCCCTCCTTTGGCTCTGGACAGCTTAACAAGAGGCATTTGCTACATTTGCAATGAACATCTTAGCGGGACGATTAAAGCCTCCTAACAAACGCTTGGCAATCGATTCAGCCAGCCAGGAGCTGATGGCTCCAACAACACAAGGTCTCTGGAGGGGATACACAGCACTCATTGAGCTGGGTTTAACCTGCAGATAGGTTAAACTAAGATATGAGTAAACGATCAGTAAGTAGGTGAGAGTATATTGACTGCAGAGACCACCCTCAGAGATTTCTCCTGCCTTTACAGTTTGAGAACATCAGGTTGAAGCACGCAGAAAAACCTCATCATTCAGGGCAAAAACAAAAAAAAAAAGGAGCGGGATGGGTTAACCTCTTTTCATCATAAATGCCAAATTCTAAAGAAAAGTCTTTTTGATATTACAAAAAAGCTGAAATTTTTCAAATTAGCTTGCCAGAACACTATGGGAATGCTGCAGACTACATTCCCCCATCTACGTATAAACAGTGAAGAAATGCAACCACATGTTATTAAAATAATTCACCAAGCCATGCAGGTCGTTTTGTGCCGTGCTGTGGAAGGCACCCACACACTTTGCACGGCCCTGCATTACACAGCACAGCCATGCAACAAGGAGCTACTGCGACTTGGAGAAGCAGGATGGTGAAATGGACAGAGGTAGGAGTTCCTCAGCAGGGCTCCCTCCTCCAGAATGGATCCCTGCTCTTTCACAGGCACAGAGACAAGGCGCACACACTCTCAGCCCTACCTTCCCACCAGCTCTCCCCGTGCTGCAGAAGACATATTCCAGCTGGAAGCAGACCCTGAATGCCGGGTGAGGAACCATTTCACTCAGCTGGATGCGGCTCCTCAGCACTAGGGCTTGACCTGCATCCCTGTGCGGGATGGACGAATGGCTGTAGGAGGCATCTGAGACAGGAGGGAAGCAACACCAGCAGCAGAGGAGCTCCCCCTTACCTGGCTCCAGAGCTGGGCACCCCCTGGCAGCGACCCGGTGACAATTTTGCCTCTGGCACCAGCACAGCGACCTGCGGAGCCTGGACGAAGCGCAGGCCGTTGTGGACACCGACGTGCAGCCGCCGCTCCCGAACCACCACCTCCTCTCCGTCCGGCGCACTGCTAGCCTGTGACAGGAATGTTTTACACCTTGGGCAGCGCTCCCTGTGCTGACCACAGCCAGAAGAATACAGGCAACCCTTCAGAAACTCAAAAAATAGGATCTATTCCATCAGCAGATGATAGATATTAAAATGTTTTGTCTTTATGGCAGAGTTGGTGCAAATCTGGCAAGAAAGGACCTGGCCAGTGGCTGCCACTCCAAAGAGATGGACTCGATACACACTGCATCTCATCTTTGCATTTCCCACAGCAAAGCAAACCCAAATTCTGCTTATGAGTGTCTGTATGTTCAAAACAAAGCCCACACAGAGCACACGTGTACTAGTCCAATAGCGAAACAAGCTAAAGGCTTCCACAGCAAAAAAAAAAAAAAAAATTGGAGACTGCAAGAGAAACAAATGCATGAGTATCACTTACCAGACTTCTCACCCCACCCATAATTCCAGACACTAGAATCACTGCTCTACACTGTGCCTTCCCCTGTCCCAACCACATTGGCAGTACCTAGAATCATGGAATCACAGAATGGTTGGGATTGGAAGGGACCTTAAGCATTATCTTGTTCCACCCCCTACCATGGGACCCTTCTACTAGAGCAGGTTGTTCATCCCCATCCAACCTGGCCTTGGACATTTCCAGGGATGGGGCAGCCACAGTTTCTCCGGGCAACCTGTACCAGGGTTTCACCACCCTCACAGCACTCTACTTACCTGAAGTAAGCGATCACTGTTCAGTAAATCCAGCAGCTCCTCCTCAAATTCCTCCAGGGAAGGGTACAACTGGATGAAAAGACGCTCCAGATAGCAGGTGACCGTCTTCATCAGCCGGGGCTTCTGCAAGCAGTCGCCTGAAACACAAGGTGGTGGCCACAGGTTTCCCAAGCAAACAGAAAGCCACCCCTGCTGTGCTGGGATGCCCTGCAGTGCCAGCAGTGGCTCTGCCCACTCAGCTTCTGAGTATGGGCCTGAACACCTGCAGGGACTCAGATGCTTCCAAGACCTTGCTCAGCTACAGTACCAACAGGTACTATCCTAAAGCCATCAGCAAAAGGTTTTCCAGGCAGGAAGCTGAAGAATAACTCAGCTGCAGAACTCTGAGGAATTTTTTACCCTCTGAATCTTCAGCTCATGTATTTTAATTGCAGAAGTTCGAAGGGCAATGTGCCATAAGGAGAGATTAACAAAGGCCGAGTGGGCAAGAGCTCATCCCCCCAAACCTGCCAGGCCCCAGCGATGCTAAACCTGCCTCTGAGGAGTTTAAACAAGCTGCAAAAGCTCTTTTTAAGATTCTGCTGAATGACTGTAATTAAACCAACCATCACTTATCCCTAGCAGCTTCCCAGGAGCAAAGCAATTAACGGACAGGGAACTGACTGAGCCATTTTGACAGATTCCAGACTGAGCTCTGAGCATGAGGGCTGTGGCCCCGTACAAGGGAGATGCTCTTGACAAGGGAAGACACTGCAGAGAAACCACTGTGCTGTCACAAATCCCCTCCCAGTGCCCCTGCCTGCCCTGCCCACAGCCTCACGGGGACCCAGTGCCTTAAAGCAGGAGCAGCACAGGCAGAGGGAAAGGGAAAGGGAAAGGGAAAGGGAAAGGGAAAGGGAAAGGGAAAGAGCCCTCACCTGTGTCTCCATGTGCCGGCAGCAAGCCAGGAACAGTCTGCAGCCCAGATATCAGCAGGTTTTCAGGAAGTAAGTGAAATATTGTCTCCAGGGGCTGGTGGGACTTCAGGCCATACTGCAAGTGGCTCTTCTCCATCACTGTCATGTATTTGTTCTCTGAAGAAAAGAAAACATCCCAAAATGACCAAAACTGGGGAGACAGCTTCACAGCCCCAATGTCAAATGAATCATTATCTGTGAATACACATGCTAGGAGCAAAGGAAAACCTGTGCTTGCCCAGCTAGGCCATTCCCAGCTGTCAGTAAGGCACATCCACTGAGCAGTACCAGGGCACAGACCACGTCTCACATCAAACAGACCCATACAACATGCATTTAGGTAAGAGAAGCCACCAAGAAGGGACCAAAATGCCATGTCTGCCTGCTGCTTACTTTCCACAGGATCCTGGAAGCGTGGGTGCAGTAGGGCACGTGGTGTCCCATGGTACAGCTTCAGCCTGAAAGCAAAGAGCACATGTGCAGCAGTCAGTAAATCCACCCTGAAGCACATCTCCATCTTCCATTACATCTCCATCTTCCACAAAGCCCCTGCTCAGCAGCAAAACCACCCAACCCACTCTGGAAAAGCCCTTTAGGGAAGAGACAAGCATTCCTTCCAAACCCATTACTGCTTCCCCAGAGTGAAGAACTCCAGGTTTCTAAATGCTGGCTCTGTTTCTGCAGCCCCAGGACCACCCTCC
>WBNO01025626.1:0-45185 GCA_013400575.1 Peucedramus taeniatus | reverse complement strand
GCCGGCAAAGCCCCAGTGACACGGGGGTGGGGATATTAGATTTTTCCCCCGAGCCGGTTTGCGCACAGTGAGTCAAACGTCGCGGTTCCTTCGGCTTCCTTCAGTTCGCTGCCGTTTCTTAGTCCGTTCCTTGTCTCGCTTTGCTGCGGTGACCGGAGGGCTGCGGATGGAAGGAGCCCCGAGCCCTGTGGCGGGTCCCCGGTCCCCTCACAGCCCAGATGCTGCTGCTTCACCATTTCTTCTGCCAGGCCCGAAGCTCACCAGCCTCTGTCTCACCAGCCTGCATTTTTTTGGGGCTGTTTCCCTCCTGATGGGGATCCCCACAGGCCCCCTGCCCGTTCAGCCTGCGGCCAGCACGGGACTGCTCACGTGGGCACCGCAGGCTCTCCAGGTGAGACGTGGTCTGTGCTGCTGGCAGGTGTGGGCAGGGCACCCAGCCTGCTTCCCAAAACCACAGGGTTCTTCCCCAGGCGTTGCTGGGAGCCACGGCGCAGCAGTGGGTGAGTGCCAGAGCAGGCTGGGCGAGATGTATCCAGTCTCTGTCACATCCCTTATACAGGCCTGTTGCATATATGCAGTGATTTTCCAGCTGGTGAGCAGAAAATGCCTCTACATGGAGCTGCCAACGGCAGATTCAAGAGAGCTGCTGGTTTTATTCGTTATTACTATTATTGTTTTGATGAGGAGGGTGGCAGGGCCAGCTGTCACCTCCTGCTCATGGCCTGCGGGTCTGTGGGTCAGATGCATCACGGAGCAGGAGCTGATCAGCTTGGCACATGGCTCCCACCATCTGTGGGGGTAGCAAAGCCACTGATGGGCTGGTGCTGGGAGCATCCCCAAATGGGACGGGGTTTATGACCTTCCCTGCCTGTTACTGGCTGTTCCTGGAAGTGCTGTGGCATGGAAAGTGGGCAGCTTGCTGGATCACCCACCCTGGCACTGCTGCTTGGTCCCTGTCAGTGTCAGCATGGTTTGGAGCAGGCAGTGTGTTTATTGGCCCCATCGCTGCCAGGACTGTGCTGAAATGGCAGAGGAAGTGCCAAGATGCTGCCGTGAAGCTGAACAGGACTCGGCTGAGGGAGAGGAACCAGGTTTTCCTAATTTATAGCTGCCAGAGCACCGCTGCGTGAGCAGCCTGTCCCAAACCCTGACCCCTTTTTGCTGGTTTGGCCTCTAGTTTTGCTGTTAGATCCAGCTGCATTGGTGTTGTTATCACTGCGGGATCACTGAGTCGCACTGCCACAGGGACCAGCCTGCTCCAGTTACTGAGGTGGCACGCTCCGGGCTGGTTTTTTTTGCCCAAGATAGCCAAAAAGCCACAGGCACTGAGAAGGCGTGATGAGCACAAGGAGGATGGGTGGCCAGTGGCGGAACGCAGCAGCCGGGTGACCCTGGTGCTGGAGGCAACCCTGCAGCATCACTGCCGACGCTGTGTTTGATTATTTTAAGAGAAACACACCCGGCGCGATTTAAGGCAGTGATGATGCAGCTCCTGCCCAGGCTCCCCGTGGCTCCGGACGAGCCTTCCCCCGCCTGAGCTGCGCAGGGGCGGCTGGTGGCAGCCGCTCGCTCGCCCACGCGCTGCCGGTGCCGGGCTGCGGCGCCGACACGGTTAAGGCACCGGCGGGATCGGGAGCCGGCTGCAGCCACCGGCGGAGCCAAACTTGCCGAGTCAGGATGTGAGAGCGGCAGGGACGGCTCTGCAGCATCCTTGGGTGCTGTCGCATCCCGGGGCGCGGAGGGCTCGGCTTCCCCCTCTGCCAGACGCCTTTTCCCGGGGACAGAGCGGGAATGGGGTAGGAACCGTCATCCGCTGCGTTTGCCGCCGGCTGTAGCAGCTGCTCTGCGCCGGCACCGGCGCCGCTTCCCGAGAGCCGCGGAGCCCGCAGCCCGCCGGCAGCCGGGTTTGACTCATTGCCTTGTGCCTCCCGACCGCGCATCGCCCTCCGTCCGAGCACCGGAGACAGGTAGGTGCTGTGCTGCGTGCCGGCGGGGCCGCGGCTCAGCCGTGCCTGGCCGGCAGCCACGGCACAGCGGGGAGCTGGCAGTGTCACTCAGCAGGGAGCTGGCAGTGTCACACAGCAGGGACCCGCGGGCAGCCCGTTGGACCCCGGTACTTTGGCTCTGGTGTACGTGACGGAAAAGCCGGAATAACCCCGGCCGACGCGCCGCGTGTGCTTTTGGGCTGTGTCATTGACTCGGGCAGCTGAGCAGCGCCGGTGCCGGTGCTTCGGCGGTCACGGGCGACCTCACGTGTCGCGGCTGAGTCCCCAGCGCCCGCCTGCCGCGTTGTCGTGATGATGGGCTGGGGAAGGCGCGGGAGCCCACCCGGGCGGTCGGAGGCCCCTGGTGGGCTGGGAGATGCTGCGCCGCAACAGAGGCTCCCGGGCCAAAGGAAGGGGCAGGGCTGCTGCTCTGCGGATCCCTGCGGCGCCGGTGCAGCCGGGGGAGGGGGGGCACGGGACCAGCACGGGGCATGAGCACAGAGGTGACGGCAGGAGGTGACAGGAGGTGCCGAGGCGACAGGGCAGGGCAGCGTGAGTCATTGAGCTAAAGTCACCTTCCCCGTGGCGTGGAGGGGGGCATTTGCTGCAAACACAGTGAAAAAGGGGGAGAAATATGGGGACAGGCACCTGGCATGGGGAGATGCGACATTACCTGCATCCCTCGCCTGACTTGGGCAGGATGCTGGGGTGCCCAGGGCAAGGTTCCCCCAGCTCTCCCTGCCCCAGGGCCTCACCCTTGGAGGATCGGGCTCACCAGAAGCAGCAGTTTCGTCCCAGCATTCGCATTAATTCCATGTCCAGTTTCACCCACTCCTGCTCTGATGGCAGCAGGTCTGGTAGGCTGCAGTATGTAGTCCCCCCCCCCGTGCTGGCCCAGCTCCCGGGGGCTTCCCAGCCATAAACCATCCATGTCGCAGCACCCACACTCCTGTACCCCACTGTGCTACCAGGGATGGGAATGGACCTTGGTGGGAGCACAAATCATAAGGGTGTCCTTCACCTGACTCCTGGGTGCATCCTGCAGAAGAAAACACTTTTCTGCCCTCTCAGGCCACTGCCAAAACTCCTGCAGTTGCAGACTCACATCTGAGTTGTGCCATGAGGAAGCTGGAGGTGCAGGAGAGTCTCAGGGAAGCACCAAGCCGCTGACACAGAGGGGATTGGACTTTTGGTGGTACTTTTGGCTCAGAGAGCACAGAGGGATGAATTGGCCCCAAAGGCTGGGACACTTTGGTTCCTCAGGGTGCAGAGCCCTGTGTGCCCACGGTCCAGCTGTGCTTGCCAGCAAAGTCCCTCTGGCACTGCCAGAGACTTACCAGCCACTGCACTTGGTCCCCACAGCATTGCTGAGAGGCAGCAGGGAAGGGGCACCGGGTTCTGCTGAAAATTGCAGAGATCTGCACTCCTGGCACCCCGGCCCCCTGGGATACAGAATGGGCCAGTCCTGAGCCACGCAGGAGTCCCGGATTGTGGCAGTGCAAGCAAGGAGCTGCACGGCTGTGCTGGGACACAGGGGCCCTGCAGGCGTCCCCCAGCTTCCCTCAGCTTTGTTTTGCCGCCGCTAACGAAGTGACTTAGTGCAGCTGGCATGAGCGGGCAGGACAGTGCCCGGCCGGTGGCTGCTGCTGACCCGGCGGTGCTGCAGGCAGCTGCCCACTGCCAGGAAAGGCCCTGGGAGCTGCAGAGCCAACACTCCCAGCACCCGGGAGAAGCTGGGGGGTCACAAGGGCTTGAGGGGCTCAGCCGGGTCCTGGTTGTAGGGCTCGGCAGGGTCCTGCTCCGGGCTCAGGTCCGTGCTGCGGGTTCGGGAGAGAGCAGCTCCCTCCTGACTTCTCGAAAATAAACCCAGCTTTACTGAGGCTCCTTGGGCTCCGGCGCCAGCGCGGCTGTGGCCAAAGGAGACGCGCTCCTGCAGCGCTCAGGAGGAGGGCGATGGGGATCTGTGCCGGGGGGCTGCAGCCCGGCCGGGAGCTGCGGTGGGCGGGTGGGCGGCTCCGCGGGGATGGGCTCGGCTGCCGCAGCTGCTGCCATTGGGCTGCGTGGGCTGCAGGGGCTGCGCCGGGATGCAGGCACGCCGGGCCGGGATGCCGGAGGGATGCAGGATGCGGGAGGGATGCAGGATGCTGCCACACTGTGCTGGGATGCAGGAGGGATGTAGGATGTGGATGCAGGATGCAAGCATGCCCTGCTGGGATGCAGGCAGGATGCAATATGCAGGCACACCGTGCCGGGATGCAGGATGCAGGCATGCTGTGCCAGAATGCGGGAGGGATGCAGGATGCAGGCATGCTGTGCCAGGATGCAGGCAGGATGCGTGCCAGGACATGAGCACACTGTGTAAGGCCATGCTCCCGCTGAGCCCAGGGCAGCCAGGAGGGAGCCCAGAGAGCTCTCAGTCCCCATCTGGGAAACAGAGCAGCTTGTGATCTGCAGTGTAAAGATGGCATCTCAGCGGCCTAAAGAAAGAAGGGATAAATTTAAATCCCAGCCCCAGTTCTGTAGGGAAGTGTCATTGTTTTCTGTGATACTGGAAACTGCTGACAGTGTTGCAGGAGCACAGCTCCCAGGGAGTCATGCTGGATGCCCCTGTGATGGGGACAGGGACAAGGAGGGTCAGGGGTGCTCAGGGGTGAGCCCTCCTTTCCCTTGGAGCTCCCCACCCCTGTGCACACAGTCAGTCACATGTGGGCTGCAGGAAAAGCCAGACTGTTTTCCTCCCCTTAGCTTGTCCCTTTCAGAGGAACCCTTGGAGACGTTTTCAGAATGTTTAATTTTTCAGGCCCATGTTTCCTCACCATTTCCTGAGATCTCAGGACCCCCAGAAGTTTGGAGAGAGCAGTCAAGCTGGGAAGTCAGAGGAACAGGGCTGGGGCGAGATGGTTTTGGGATCAGTGGGTCAGGGTGTGAGCCCCAGGGTCTGAGGCCGGCAGAGCTGCCGTGCCCACACTGCTGCCAATGCCACATGCCCAGCTGGCTCAAGACCTCCTGCAACAGGAAGTGCCGTCACGCGCGTGCCCCAAAACACTCATTTCTTCCTCTTTTCCTCTTCCCCTGTGGCAGGGGTGAGGCGGCGAGTGGCTCCGGGGAGCCCAGGCTGGCTCCATGTATCCCGAATCCACCACTGACTCCCCAGCGCGACTCTCGCTGCGGCAGACGGGCTCCCCAGGGATGATTTACAGGTAAGGGTGCAGGGCAGTGCTGGGGGGACTCTGTGGGGCTTCAAACCCAAGCCTGTGGCAACCCAGAACCACCACGCTCCCTGAAACTGCCCTGGTACTCCTTAACTGCCCCAGCATGCTTCGTGCAAAACCTTTCAATACAAAACTCCCACACCATAGCAGCAGCAGCAGCAGCGTTTTGGGGCACTGGTGCCTGTTATGGGCATAGGGGACATTTTCAGGGTCATGCCAGTGCCTGCTGCAGTGTCCACTGTGCTGTGACATGGGTGGGTGCCACTGACCCTTCCCACAGCCACTGACTCTGCCACTCACTCCTGCTCCTCCTTTCTAACGGGGTTTGTGGCATCTTTCTTCTCTCTCCCCTTTGCTGTCGGAAGCGCGAGATACGGGAGCCCCAAGCGCCAGCTCCAGTTCTACAGGTAACCAGGCCCTTCCCCCTCCCCAAAATCTCCCCAGCAAATGGCTGTGGCTCGTGCCCATGCCCAGATAATGCCAGAAGAGCACTGCCCTGCCCAGTGTGCCAGAGTCCCTCTGTGTGGGATGGGCATCACATGTGTGGCATCGCCTCATCACCAGCTTGTGGGTTCAGAAGTGCAGTGTGGGGACCCTGGGGTGTGGCTGATGGGGGGGACCGTCCTCACGGGCTGTCCAAGCAGCAGAGTGTGGCCACAGGGCTGTGGGGGACAGCCACTGTGGGGTGTGGGGCTCAGCTCACCTTGGGGGGAGCGTCCCATGCTAATGCTGTGCCTGGAGAAGCCCTTGGCTTTTCCCAAGAGCAGCTCTGGGAAACCAGCCAGCTGCTCTGTGGCTCCTGCTATTAGAAGCAGTCTCATTAAGTGGTTCAGGAGGCAACATTCGCCCCCATCACCCTTTTACTGTCTGAAGTGAGGGCGGCACTTCCCCACACACTCTGCCAGCAGCTGCTCCAGCACTCCCAGGGCCACAGCAGCCCAGTGGTGTGGGACTGGGTCTGGCCTGGCTGTCGTGGGGTGGGGGACTGTGGGCTGCACCTCAACAGAACCATGGCCCCCCCACTCCTTCCCACACATGACGGGAGGAGATGAGGTGGACTGGCAATGGGATGGCTCAATGACAATGACAGTGTTCATCCCAGTGCTGTCACCAGCACTGCCAAGCCCCAGTGACGGGCAAGTTTCAGCTGCCAAACTGGCCTGAACCACTGGACACATCTGGTGCAAAAGGCTCCCAAGGCCAACAGGCAGGAGCTTGTCTGTAGGCTGCCTTCAGGCAGCAGCCACCTCTGTTCATCACCCAGTGCCGTTTCGGGGCTCCCTCCTGGTGGAGACTGCCTTTCAGTCCTGCCACAGCCCAGCTCTGACTCCACTGCCGCGGGGACCACAGGAGGGCTGTGTCTGCCGAAGGACACCGTCTCCGCTCCCTGATGGCCCCAGTGTCCGGCTGTCCCCACCGCCCTGTGTGCTGGTGACGGGGGACCTGTCACCGCAGGGCGAGGGGCGGGTGGTGCCAGCATTGATAAAGCAGCGGCACATCCCCGGGCTTTTAGTGAGGCGCCATGAATAATTTAACTCCCCTTCGCAAGGAAGAAAATCCCCTAATAGGGCTAATGGAGCGCGGCGAGAAGCCGGACGCTGGGGGCCCGGCGCAGCCGCCAAGTGCTTTGGACGCCAAGCTCCGACACTCCCCTAATGCAAAACAACGCGGCGACCGCGGCTCTTATATCTGCCCTGGGGCAGCCCGGCCGCCCAGAGCTGCGCTGCTGCTGAGCAGCTTCCCCGGCGCGGTGAGTCGGGGCCGGCAGCGCGGGCGGCGAGCGGGGCTGGGCGTGGTGGGCGATCAGCGGGGACCGGCAGCGCCACGAGGCAGCCGCTGCGGGCAGCAGGGAAGATTTTCCGTACAGGGTGACTTGGGATTTGATGGCTTAGGGTGGTTTTCTTTTGGAGTTTGGGGTCTTCCTGGCTTTAGGCAGGCTGGCGGCTGCCAATTTCCCAGCTTGGTAAGCCAGGCTGGCTAGACATCTCTCCTGGTAGCTGGCCTGCCTGTCACCCACTTGTTGTGCCCCTGACGCTGCTAGCAGTGCTGCTGTCCCACAGAGCCTGCGCTCTGTCCCCCATCCCTGCTCCTTCCTCGCAAAACAGCCTCTCCTGCTTGGGCACGGCACAGCTTATCCTTGGCAGATCCTACAGCCCTGCTCATCCCAGGAGCACTGGGATTTCTGCTATCGAATGGCCATGAATGCACCCACCCACCTCCATGCTCTGGCCATCCAGTTCTGCCAAAAATCAGGGAAGTGTCAAGATAGGTCAGCTAGTGGATTCCCTCCCCATTCCTCAGAGCAGCCCGGATCAAACCCCCAGCTCTGCTCGCTGCAGCTGTTTCACTGCTGTAGAGCAGCAGTGCAGCCAGCTCAGGTTTCTCCTTGCTGCTGTCAGGTGAGGGGATCCTACCAGGGCAAGGAGATCCCACTGAGAACAAGGAGATCCCACCAGGTGCCGGTATCCAGTGGGATGGATACTGGCATTGCCCTAATTAAAGCTACCAGCCACGGAGAAGGGCTGGTGCTGGAGGTGCCGGGTCCAGTCTCCAGCTTTGAGGTGTGGCTGGAAGAGGCTGATGATCAGGATTCAGTTTGATATTGCCACAACAGAAGGAAAGGTTTCCTCTCCATGTCTCCCGGCTTTCCCAAGGTTTTGTTACAGAGCAGGAGGAGCACAGAGTGGTCTCTGGCTGCACCAGATGTCAAAGGAGACCCCCAGGGTTTTGGTGATACCTGGCCAGCTGTTACTCCGTATCCTCTGGGCTTCCTTCTCCTTTCCTCTGGAGGTCACACCTCAATGGCAGAGAGCCCTTCACTTTTGGCTCCTGCAGCTGTCAATTTGAGCTTCTCAGGGAAAGAAAAAACCACCAGTGGGAGCCTGGCTGGAGCCTGATGCCGGTGTAGATGTGTCACAGTGCATCCCCAGTGGCCACTCTGGCACCAACACCACAGTTTTGGCCCCAGTCCCTGCTCCCTGCAGACACTGAAAACAAGGGAAGTTGAGTAGAGAGGCGCAGGAATCGAGCAGGTGCCACCACCAGTGAGGTCCCAGGCACAGAGACAGCAAGGCCTCGGGTGTGCAGGAGCCCACCCTGCGGCAGGCTATTTTCAGCAGCCGCACCGGCTGGGAGGTCGCTGCCGCGGTGGTGGGGAAGGTGTTGGCTGGTGGCGCACATTGCGGCAGCGTGACGCAGGCACAGAGAGCACCCAGTGCCCACAGACCCTCTGCCGATGTCCACCCTTTCCAGGGAGCCCCACGGGGACCCCTTTCCCATCCCCATTTTCCTTGCCCACTGGCACACAGTGCCAGATTCTCACCAACAGTACTTGTGCCGCTGCTCACCGTGCCTCGGACAGCTCCTGGGACACACTGCGTCCCTCGCGGGGATGCAAACCAGTGCGGCCCAGACAGTGCAAGCTGGGAGCCAGCACAGCTGGGCATAGGCCACACTGCTGCATTGTGGCTCGGGGCAGCTGTGGCAGGCACCACTGCAACCTCAGACACGGACTGTGCCGCATCCCTGTCCTGCTGCTTCTCCTGTTGTGCTTCAGCTCCCACGCCAAGGCTTTGCTCCGCTGAAGAGACTGGCTTTGCTAGGGTCCCCACATGTCCTGGCAAGGGCAAGTGCCACCGTTTTGGCATGGCAATACGGACAGGGCTGTGCCCTGAGCAGCGAGGGAGCCCATGTTGTGCTTTCCCAGCTCTCTCCGTAGCACCACAGAGTGTTTGGCGGCGTGGCTGGCCGGCAGAGCCCGCACTCGGGTGGCAGGATGCTCTCCATGACCTACAGTGAGAGCCTGCGCAGCGTGGCCAGCCGGCCCAGCCCCGAGTGGGGGCTGCCCCCAGCCCCCCGGGCGGCCGACGGGCTGGAGCTGCGGCGGCTGCGGGATGTGCGGGCGGCGGCGCGGGCGAAGACTCTGGAGGAGTTCCTGCGGATGCACGGGCTCTCCCTGGCCGACTGCACCGCCTGCGCCACCGGCATGAAGTACAGGTAAGGCAGTGCCGCGAGGGCGGCGAGGGCCAGTGTGAGGGGATGACACAGGGGACGCTGCTTGCTGCTGGTTTGACACCTCGTCAGGAGAACGGCTCTCACCTAAGCTCACCTCGGCTCCCCTGTGCCCCGCCGAGGCTGGGAGGAGCCGGTGCCCTTGGCACGGCATGCGCCGGAGAGGCGGCAGCCGATCAGCGCCGTTAGCACTTTCCTACTTGGTGATCTTTGAGCTTCTCACTTGACATTCCTGTTTGCTGTTCAGGCATTTGCAGATGCAAACACCTTCTGAGCTTTAAAGATTAGGCACCTGGAGCAAACAGCTGCCAAAGAGCTGTTTCTGCCTCAGAGGTGTAAATCCCCATCTACCTGATGCAGGTAGATCTCTGTCTGACTGGAGGGGGATATCTTCACTTGACAGGGGTTCTTCTCCACCTGATGGGTGTAAATCTCCATCTGACCGGGGTACATCACCTGATGAGTGTAAATCTCCATCTGACCAGGGTTCATCTCCGCCTGATGGGTTTGCATCTCCTCCTGACTGATGGGTGTGCATCACACAGCAGGTGCATCATTAATTTTGCATGTGGGTCCTGGTGCAAGGTGTATCAGGATTTCAGCCGATGTCCTTGTCAGGAGGACACTCCAGGCAGCTGGAGAGGTGGCCACAGCCCCTGAGAGGGATGGGGCCACCCTGCCCAGTGCATCTCTCCCATTGCATAGCGGGTGGGGTAATGGGGTGCAGGGCCAAGCACCCCCAGTAACCCAGGTCAGGCTCTGGGGGGCACCAGGGCTGAGGAGAGTGGCTGTTCTCTGGTGACAATACAGGAGTGCCCTTGTCCCCAACTGCAGCGAAGCCCCTGGGAGCTGGCAGCTCTGCTGGCTCCTGCCGTGCTGCACTGTGCCGTGCCGCGCCGCGGGTCAGGTTCCCCTCTGCTCACAATGACCGCGGTAACATTTACACAGTGGCAAGAGCCCATCTAATATTCATAGGGACATTATTTATTGATGGGAGCAGCTGGCACAGACACCCCAAAGGTGCTCCTTCTTTGGGCATGTCCCTGCTGCCACCAAAATTTGTGGGGTTTCTCATCCTCTGGGGGCTGACAACTGCTGCCAGGTCCCCCCCGCACTGGAGCCGGCGCTGGCGCTGGTGCTGGCAGGATTACCAGCTAAGGAGCTTTGTGAGAGAGGGAAGCGGAGGAGATTACAAGATTTTTCATTAGGTTTGGGGCAAATGTGCATAATTTCCTGCAAGTCCCGTCGCTGCATTTTGCTCCATCCTGAGGGGTACGGCAGGTGCTGGCAGCCGGCCCGTGGCCCCGGCTGCAGGACGGTGCTGTAGTGTGCTGACTTGTGTCCTTGCTTCGGCAGGAGGTGCTAGGCTGGAATTCGCCTCACTTGACTTCGCTTGCACTGGGAAAAATAGGGGGAATGTGCTGCTGGGGCTGTGGCCCCGAGGGCGACAACTTCGGCAAACAGCTGGGCTCTGCCGCGGGAGAGCCATCAGCATCGTCGCCACCTGCGCTGTCGCCCGGCCGTGGGGCTGGCGATGCACAGGCGTTGCTGCCAGAGGGTTTGGTTTCGGACCCGTGCAGGGGAATCTGCCTCTTCACTCCGCAGCCTCAGCCCTCGCTGTGCCCCAAAGCGGAGCTGAGCCAGCAGCCGTACCCGCGGAGGGATGCCCAGCGGGGCGCAGGGGAGTCCTGCCCCGCCACGGCCGCTCCGGAGGGTACCGGCAGCGGCTCTGCCTCTCCTGCCCCCACCTGCCCGTGTGTGCCGCTCGCTCGCTTCCTGAGCTCATCAAATATTGAGGGCAGGAGGGCTGACGGGAGCGCTCCTCGCCCGCCGCCTCGCAGCCCCCCGCCGTCACGTTGGCGGCGCGCGGGAGGAGCTCCCCGCCTCGCCCGGGGCGCCGGCTAAATTTAGGCAGCTGGCGCTGCTGCCCGCCGGAGCAGCATGCAGGTCTCCTTTGTGTGCTCCGAGCACAGCATCAAGAGCCGGAGCGCGGAGGACCGGCTGAACCGACAGAATGCCGGCAGCCCCAGCCTCGGCACCCGCGGCAAGTTCCGCGCCGTGGCCATGGTGGCCCGCAGCCTGGGGCAGCTCTCGGTGCAGAACGCCCCTTCCTCCAGCGACTCCAGCGTCAAGCAGCCGGGGATGAAATACCGGTAGGAAACGGGCGCTCCTGGGGCTTTCCCTGTTCCTCACTGCGATCGGGGCGGCGAGGGGGGACTGGGGACCAAGGGCGCCGCACTCCCCTATTCTCCGGTTCGCGTCCGGCTCTGTCGGTTTCTCGTCGCTAAAAGTGCTGACCGTGCGCCTTCGTGCGCTTCCTCGCTGTTTGCTCCTGTCCCCTCAGGGCAGCTTTGATTCAGCCGCGCGTAAAATCTTCAGGATGGGGGAGAGAAGGGACCCTAAAATTCAGGGTAGGATTAGTAGCATCCTCAGTGTCTGCCAAGCCGGGCTGGCCGCCGAGCCGGGGGGGTCTGGGAGTCACGGTAGCGTTAATCCGGGCTGCCATGGCATGCATCCTTTCCGTGCTGCCGGAGACTCAGTGCCCCGCAAAGTGAGTGCAGAGCCATAAGCGGCTCTTGCTGCCCATGCTGGTTCCAGGAACGGGGTGGTGTGTGTATGTGGAGCCCCCCTAGCCAGCACCCACAGGGCTCACACACCCCATGTCCTGGCTCTGGGGCAGAGCACTGAGAGCTTCTCCCGTTGAAGCTGAGTGTGCACCTGGGCGTGGGACTGGGGATCTCCCCAGATGAGCACGGACCACAGGACAGGGTAGCCCCCCCCCCCAGATAAGCCTGCACGCCATGGTCCAGCTGCCAGCGGTTGCGTGCCTCCACTGCAGCCCAGCTGTGCCAGCATATTAGGCAACAAAGTGTGTAAGGCCAGCAGAGCGCTGGGGTGAGCCTGGCTGTCACCCACCAGTGTCCAAATCAGCCAAGTCCTCTTACCCGGGCACTGGGGAGGGGGCTGGTCCAGTTCTGTCCAGCTCTCAAATACCAAACCCTTGCAGTGGTAACAGCAGTACTGGGGCAAGGTGTGGAGGCATCCTTAGGGCTCAGTGCTCCTGCCCCACAGTCATGTCCTCATTCAGAGGAGGAGCATACCAGCAACATTCTCTCCCTCTCAGGCAATGGGTGATCAGCTCGGGAATCCCCACTGGTGGCTGCTGGAGGGACAGTGGCACAGGGGGATGCTCCAAGCAAGTGGATGGGATAGGAAGGCCATAGCAGTGTGGGGGAATGCTTGGCCTTCCCAAGGTCTGCCAGTATCTCTATTGGGCAGCCTTTCAATACACTTTTGGGCTGGGAAGCCAAGAGCAGCAATGGCCATCTGCCCTGGGGAACCCCAGCAATGCTCTTGGAATGTCCAGGATGAGGCAGGTGCTCTCCACTCCACATGGCAACCCCTTATCATGGGGACTTGAGCCACCGCTGACCCACGGCCATGACCTCTCCCCACCGCAAAATGCTCTAAAAACACCGCAGGACAAGGGGAGCGCCGGTGCCTCCAGATGCTGGGCAATAACATGGCAGTGCAGAGGGATACTGCCCTGACTCAGTGCAGCCCACGGTTGCCCGTGGCTGGGCCACAGCCACTCCCTGCCCGGCTGCCGGTGCCCGTGTCGGCGGTGGCGGCGGTGGCGGTGCCTCCGGTTGCTATGCGACACCCGCGCGGGCGAGCTGCCGCGGCTCACCTACACTTTATTTATTTTAACGCTCATTTCTTGAGCCTTTGTCATTTTTAACAAGTAACTGGCTCTCCATCACCACAGCGAAGGCGTCTGCCAGCCTGGCCCCCTTCCTGAAAGCTGTTCTCTAGTTCCTTGTGCCGGTCAAATTTTCTGGGGTGCTCCATTTCTCCAGGATGTTGCTCCACTCCCGAGCACCCTCGCCTGGTGCAAGCCCTGTGCTTCCCTGTGCGATGCAGAGAACAGGCACAACTCACACCATGTATGGGATGCTTCAGTCCTGACCACTAGCATGTCAGCTCCTCTTTCTCCATTCTCATTCCCCAGTGCTAGCAGCACTCTCAGGGCAGCTGGACACCCCAGCCTCATAACGGGGAGCTGCTTTAACGAGGTCACTGCTCTCCCAATAGCCCTACCGGGCACAGCATCACTGCACAGGTGCAGGCAGTGCCACTACCAAGCTGCAGGATGCCCAGCCTGGGATGGCTCGTTAAGCAGTTGAGAAGGGACTCTCATTGTGGAACCATCCCAGGTGGGGATGGGATCCAGGGCACACCACCACACCTCCCAGTCCTCGCACCCGGTGTGTTTGGTGGCATGCAGGATGCATGAAACAGTGTTTTGGGGTTTTCTGGCACCTTTCCTAATGGTCTCTGTCTTCCAGGAACCTCGGGAAGTCTGGGCTGCGTGTGTCCTGCCTGGGTCTGGGTAAGTGCCAGGGTTTGCCACAGCCCCTCGGCATCCCCTCAGTTCCGCAGCAGCTGCCGGCACTCCCCGGCCAGGGCAGCGCTTGCTTGCCCCGGTAATGTTTGCAAAGGGAAGGAAAGGGTTTTCCTCAGCCCTGCGGCTGTTTTGAGTCACAGCCCAGAAATTGTCAAATTATTTTCTCTTTTTCTGACACGATAGGAAGCGACTGGGCCGTGCTGGGAGCACCACAGTGCACGTGGCAAGGCCAGCTGTGGCCACCACGTGCCAGGGCTGTGCTGAGGGAGCAGGGGTGGGTGGCCGGGGGCTTGATGTGGCAGCGCTCGTTGCTCACCACATTCACCATGCGCACACCTCTCTCTCCCCTGCAGGAACATGGGTGACTTTCGGAGGGCAGATTACAGATGAGGTAAGGCTGCACCCCTCACCCCATCTCGCCCCAGCCTTTCCTTGGTGAGTGGGGAGGGGATGGGGCCAGCACAGCCGTGGCTGTGGCCTGGGTGCCTGCGGCATGCCGGGGCTCAGCAGCGCTCTGCGCACGCGCCCGTGCGCCGGCTCTCGGCCACCCCCTTCACCGACCCCGCTCTCTCCTCGCAGATGGCAGAGCAGCTGATGACTTTAGCTTATGACAACGGCATTAATCTCTTCGACACGGCAGAAGTCTACGCTGCTGGCAAGTAGGTACCCTGCTTTGGCAGCACCACAGGGGTCTCACCCTACATCCCAACTCCCACCAAATCACAGCAGCAATGGGAATATCCCAGGTTTGCCAGCTGCAAAGCAGCTTCCAGGATGGGGCTCTGAGTGCTTGTTCATGGGGGGAGTCATGGTTCTGGCAGTCCCATGCTTCCCATGGTGGCCTGTGTCACGCAGGTGCAGCCATGCACCCTCCCAGCACAGTTGTACCCAGGGCACACCGGCCCAGGGCATTGGCATGTGCCCATGCATTCACTTAAAATTAGCAAGCTCATGCACTGGGGGCAGCTCGGCTCTGGGCACTGCAGCCAAGGGGCAAACAGTGTCCCCACAGCCACTGCATTTGCCTCTTATTCTCCTGGGGTCTGGGGCTGTCCTTGCTGGCTGTCACCCCTCCCCATGGCCGCAGCTGCCAGGTGCCAATGGCTGATGTCCCCTTCCCTTATAGGGCCGAGGTGGTGCTGGGGAACATCATCAAGAAGAAAGGGTGGAGGTAAGCTAGACACCATCCCTATTTGGCAAAACCATTGCTATAGTCCCAATGGGCTGGGTGAGGAAAGCTGATAAAGCAGCCTTGGGCAGGAGTGTACCATCCTAAGCAGGGTGCACGGGGCTTTGGGAGTGCCACCACCAGTGATTCTCTCTTTGTCCCTACAGACGGTCCAGCC
The DNA here is from genome assembly GCA_013400575.1 of Peucedramus taeniatus. Taxonomy (NCBI): domain Eukaryota; kingdom Metazoa; phylum Chordata; class Aves; order Passeriformes; family Fringillidae; genus Peucedramus; species Peucedramus taeniatus. The sequence continues at coordinate 30,223 of WBNO01025626.1, read as the reverse complement.
TGGTCATCACCACCAAAATCTTCTGGGGAGGAAAGTAGGTAACACCTGCCCTTCAGCAAAGCAGCTGGCACAGGTCAGGCTCTCACCCCAGGCTCTCACCCACCTTTCCTTTTCCAGGGCTGAGACGGAGAGGGGCCTGTCCCGAAAACACATCATAGAAGGTAGGGATTAGGGGTGAGGGCGCTCACCAGGCACTGCTGGCCCCGGTGCCAGGCTGTGCCTCACCATCTGCCTCACTGCTGGCAGCATGGGGCTCAGCACGCCTGACAGCCCCATCCGTGCTGCAGGTCTGAAGGCATCTCTGGAGCGGCTGCAGCTAGAGTACGTGGACGTGGTGTTCGCCAACCGGCCCGACCCCAACACGCCGATGGAAGGTGGGTGCGCGCCACGGTGCCACGCTCCTCCCCGCTGCCTTTCATCGCCGTCGCGGTTGGTTTGCGCCAGGCTTGTGTTTCAAGGGCATTTTCCCTCCCAAGCAGAATCCGCTCCTCTGCCACCACAGTTGGCCCGTGCCACAGTCACACTTTTGCCACCCCTGCCTGGCGCCAGGACCCTCTCGGGCCGTGGCGGGGCGGGTTGGCGGTGCGGTGGCAGGTCACTGCCCCCATCCCAGCAGCGGTGACTCCACTTTCTCTAAATCTCTCTTTTATCACCAGGGGACCCATTTAGTTCCTCCAAGTCCAGGACTTTCATCGTAGAAGGTACTCCCTGCCCGCACTCTGCCCGCCAGCCGCTGCCTGTCCCAGCGGTGTTTCCTGGGGCAGAGCCCCCACTCCTCTGTGATCCCCCATCCTTGTTCCCCCCCTCTCAAGCAAACCCCGCCATGAGATGCAGAGGCAGCAGCAGCACAACACAGACACCCCCCTCACCCTTCAGACTGTACTGCAGTTTAAAGGACAAAAAGCAGAGAGGCTCCCACCCCCCAGGGTCCTGCCATGGGGTGCCCTTGGCACATGCCAGGGTCTGCAGCAGGGTCCCTCCCCGCCTGGACAGCTCTGAGCATGCTGGGGTGTGTGCCAGCCGGGCGAGCCTCGTGCCCCTTGCCCTCCCCGCTGCTCGCCTTTGGCTGCAGGAGCACGCCTTGGCTTGGCCCCAGCCCGCATGGCTCAGGGCTGGCTTCCCCCAAGACCCCTGAGTGGCTCACACAGGGTTCAGGCTTCCCTCCGTGGGTCTCTGTGTGTGGGCAATGCATCAGTACCTCCCCCTGCAGCAGTGCCAGTGCTGGTAACCCCACAGGGCATGGGGGCACTGGCAGAAGCCTCAGGCTGCTGTCCATGCAGGGAGAGCCTGGCACCGTGTGAGCATGTCAGGTCAGCTGCGGTCCCTGGCACATCCCGAGTGGCTGCTCCCTCTCTCCCCATCCTGCTCTTCTGAAAGCATCCCCTGGACAGCACCCAGCTCCCACCGCAGCATTGGGCAGTGGGATGCTCGCCAGCCATCAGCGCAGTGCGAGCCCCCTTCTGCCAGTGCAGCCCCTGCTAAACCTCACCTGCCACTCTCTCCTTCCCTCCCGGCAGAGACAGTGCGAGCCATGACCCATGTCATCAACCAGGGGATGGCCATGTACTGGGGGACCTCGCGCTGGAGCTCCATGGAGATCATGGTAGGGGCCCAGGGGACGGGGCAGCTGCAGCGGAGCAGCCCCAGCGATGCTGCTGACGTTGATTCAATTAGACAGCAGCTGTTGGGAGCCAAGCGTGTGCAGATGCACTTAAGCCTTAATTATTTTTCGGGGTGGCCGCTCAGGACTTGGCTGGGGGGTTCGGCAGGGGGCTCGGGGAGAGCGGCAGGGCGCTGAGGGTCCTGGCTCTTCTGCAGGAGGCGTACTCGGTGGCCCGGCAGTTCAACCTGATTCCACCGATCTGCGAGCAGGCCGAGTACCACATGTTCCAGCGGGAGAAGGTGGAGGTGCAGCTCCCTGAGCTCTTCCACAAGATAGGTATGACAGCAGGGATTCCTCCCCAGCCTCTTAAAGCACAGTGCTCCCCAAGCCCAGTGCTGCTGAGGCCAGGTGCCGCAGCCCCTGGGGGGAGCTGAGAGCAGTGATGTCATCCCTCTGTTCTGCTCTGTCCCCAGGCGTTGGAGCCATGACCTGGTCCCCACTGGCCTGTGGCATCGTCTCGGGGAAGTATGATGGGGGCATCCCCCCCTACTCCCGTGCCTCGCTGAAGGTGAGCTGCACTAGGGCTGGGAGGGCACACAGGGATGGACAGAGCTGGGGGAGCAGAGCCAGGGGCCTTGCAAAGTCCCTAGGGGAACAGGAATTCCAGGAGACACTACCCTGATCCCACCCCAATACCCCTTCCCACTCCCCAGGGATACCAGTGGCTGAAGGACAAGATCCTGAGTGAAGAGGGCCGGCGGCAGCAGGCAAAGCTGAAGGAGCTGCAGGCCATCGCTGAGCGCCTGGGCTGCACCCTGCCCCAGCTTGCCATCGGTAAGAGGATGGGGGACAGTGTGGGACAGCCGAGGGTGACACCGGGGATATCTGGGCCGTGCTCAAGCTCTGCTCTCCCTCCTATCCCAGCCTGGTGCCTGCGCAACGAGGGTGTCAGCTCCGTCTTACTGGGGGCCTCCAACGCTGACCAGCTGATGGAGAATATTGGAGCAATACAGGTCAGTGCTCCCAGCAGGAGCAACATTTGCCCACAGCACTCGTTGCAGTGCTGCACCGTGCAGGGAAAGAGGGTTGCAAACCCTGCTCCATGACAAGTTTTGCTTGTCAGAGGCGAGAAGCAAAGACTAGGCTTTGCTGGGCTGAGGGGGCAGGGTTGGGCCTGATTCAGGCTCTCCCTAACTGGGTCACCCTGCCGGCAAGCTGTGGCTTGTGGCACGAAAGCAGTGGGGTGGAGGCGGTGAGCATCCTCCCGCGCGCACCAGGGTCACAATCCCAACTCCCAGCGTTGCCCCCATCCCCCGCAGGTCCTTCCAAAGCTGTCGTCTTCCATCGTCCACGAGATCGATAGCATCCTGGGCAACAAACCATACAGCAAGAAGGACTACAGATCCTAAGCGCGCCCGAGCACGCCGCCCGCCGCGCAGCCCTCGCCGCCCGTTCGCTTGCTTACGCTTTGTTGGAGCAAAGTGGAGAGTGTGGTTTGCACCGCGAGCGCCGAGAGCCAGCGCTCCCGCCCGCGNACCCTGCCCGCAGCCGGAGCCGCCGCGGGGACCCGTTGCATGCGTGGCTCCTGCCTCCACGCTGGCGGAGGCGGTGGGCGCGGGGTGCACGCGGGTGCTGTACGCCCACGAGGCCAACAACACGAAGCTGTTCCCCAGCCTGCGCCCGGCCCTCGCCTCTGCCCTCTCCCATGGCACCGGCACCGTGCGGCTGCGGTTCCCGGCGAGCAGCTGCTCCCCGGGGGGAACGGGGTGGGTGGGATGGTGACAGGGAGGGAGATCTCTACGGGAAGAGCCTGGGGTGCTGCGGCCGAGCACGGAGCAGGGCTCTGCTGCGGGGAGGGGCCAGGTTGGGGAGTGTGCGTGGGCAAGTGTGCAAGAGTCTGTGTGCATGGACACACGCGGAGACGCAGGGACATCCAGACACATCCAGACACACAGGGACATCCAGACACATGGGGACATCCAGACACACGGGGACATCCAGACGTGTAGATTTGCAGACGGCAGCTGTGGAAGTGAACACAGCCCACAAGCACCTTCAGTTGTATCTGCACAAAGCTACTGAAAGCCTCTACACATGCACCCACGTACACCTGTTACAGCGGTGTCTGCAGACAAAAAAACAGTCACACACAGACAGATGGAGATACAGATGCAGCTCTACCTCCACCTCTATCCCTGACATCAGTCTCTGAGAGATCAATACCTATTTACATATATAGATACCTGTATGTGTACACACACACACTTCTGAAAAATACATGTATAATGTATATACACGCATGTAGACACGTGTGTGCTTGGTTATATACAGACATACATGGTTCTGTGTATTGCTCCATATATGTAATATATAGATGTGTACGTATCTATGTAAATATATTGCTATAGCAGCATCCATGTTTGTATGGATATATGCACACATGAAAATCACTGATATGTACTTAAATGTGTGTGTATGCAGATAGATGTGTATATACAGATACATGTGTAGATGTCTCTATATCCATATCCAGCTTTTTAACTATATACTCATGTCTATACATCTATAAACATATGCCATATATACACATGGACACAGATATTTGTAGTTTAGATACAGCTATAGCTACATATATATATAGCTGTATGTCTAGCTATAGCTATATATATGGATACATGTATGATAGATACAGAGAGATAGATGATACATAAAGCTATAGAGAGAACAATATAACTATAGCTACTTGTATCTATCTCTTTTTAGCTCTCTGTGTACTCTGTGCAGAACAAGCATTTTGCCAATATCTATGTATATGTATCCCCATCCACATACATTTATACACACTTTTGAGCATGCTGGGGTGTCAATATAATGTATGTGCAAATCCTCAGCTTTGTGCAGTGTGTGTGAGCTCTGCCCTGTTGTGAGTGAGCTCTCTGGAGTGTGTGAGATCCATGCACTGAGCTCTGCATACTGTGAGAGTTCTGTGCACTGTGTGTGAGCTTTCTGGAGTGTGTGTGAGATCTGTGCCCTGAGTTCTGCACACTGTGAGAGCTCTGTGCACTGTGTGTGAGAGCTGTCTGAAGTGTGAGAGCTGCACTGAGTTCTGCACACTGAGAGCTCTGTGCACTGTGTGTGAGAGCTGTCTGAAGTGTGAGAGCTGCACTGAGTTCTGCACACTGAGAGCTCTGTGCACTGTGTGTGAGAGCTGTCTGAAGTGTGAGAGCTGCACTGAGTTCTGCACACTGAGAGCTCTGTGCACTGTGTGTGAGAGCTGTCTGAAGTGTGAGATCTGTGCGCTGAGCTCTGCACACTGTGAGCTCTCTGCACTGTGTGTGAACTCTGCACTGTGTGTGTGAGCTCTGTGAACAATGTGTATGTGTTTATCTGCTGTGTGGCTGTGGCTACACCTACAGCCCCACTATAAATGTGCATGTGTACAAACACAGGGGGGTCTGTTCTACCCCACTCATGCCATCTGAGCTCCCCTCTGTATATGGTTGAGAGTCAGTGTGCACACCTCCCACATCCACACCCCTACACCTTTAGGTACATGGATTTACCTGCAGCTCCACCTCTACAGCTTTACCTATACATGTACATCTGTCTAGAGAACTACATTGATGTTTGTGTGCAAACAGAAACATACATTCATATATATGTGTGAAATAATAAATACATATGTGTCTGTGTATATACACACACGTATACTATCTCTGTCTAGGACAGCTATACACCTTTATCTGTATCTACACTTACATATAAATATATGAAAATTACAAATATGTGTGTGTCTGCATACACATACACAAAGATCAATACACCTATACAGCCAGAGATACAGATATGGAGATACAGAGATGTGTATATATATAGATACATCTACACATGTATGAGTATGCATGAGCATATATTCAAATTTTAAAAACACATTTATGTGTACTCTTACATACACATACATGTATGTGTATGTAACACCTCTGTAAATATAGATCTATACATCCATACCACATATAGATATATCCTATGTACATATATCCTTTACCCATACCTGAGTCTACACACACACTCAGAAGTATATATGTACACAAATACACATGTATTAAAACCACAAATAGATCATGTAGACCTGTATAATATACTGATGTATATGTACAGGTACACACCCACATAGCAGTACCTAAATAAATCAGTATTTATAGCTGTGTATGCTCACATGAGGACATGTATGCACACATGTAAATCTAAAACAGTTCTGGGTATATCTACACGTGTGTACATAGATCCACACGTGCTGTATATGAAGAGGTACATGTGTGGGGGTGATGTAGACATGTGTACATATATGTGCACCATGCAGAGATAACAGTATCTGTGTAGATACGCATGACGTTCTCGTGTCTGTCTGTGTCCATGTGTGCATGTCCCTGTGTCTCCATGTACTGTGGTGTCTGTGTACATGTGTGCACATGTGTGTAGACATCTGTGTCTGTTTCTGTGGACACGTGTGTGTGTGTGGACACGTGTGCAAGACAACAGGGGTACCAAGACCATGGCCAGGCTCCCCCCAAGGCCGCGCCACCATCCCTTCCAAACCTGCCAGACTCCAGTGCATCCTTCCCAAAGGATTTATTAAAACACAGAACAGAAACCGGGACACACAGAGCACGAAGCGGATGCAGGGGCGTTGCTTACAGCTGCCGGTGTCACCACGCTCAAGGCATCCCCATCCCAGTTCCAGCTGTCCCCTCTGTCCCACCCACATCCCCTCCATCTGCCTGCCCCAAGCCCAGCACGTGTGGACCCTCAGCCACACCACAGCAGTGCCAGGAATTCCAGCAGGGCAGCAACAGGCGTGGGCTTGCTCAAACACCACCAGGACGAAGAGACGGCCCTTAGGGGGAAGCTGGGGAGCACAGCCGGCTGGGACATGGCACCACTGGCCTCCACTCACCCCTACACCTGCCAACACAACCAGACAAACACCGCAACTCCAGCCCTCCCTCCCTCCCCTCAGCCCACCTTGCCCAGACAAACTCTTCAAGTCTTCAATAAGAAAGTGCAAAAAATGTACACGGACACAAACCCCCAGCCCCGCCGCTCCCACGGGGGCTGCAGCAGGCAAAGCACACTTGAAGCGGGAGCGGGACAGCGCGGCAGTGCCGGCAGCAGCTTGTCTTCCACGCAGGCAACGCTGGCACAATTTCCCTGCTGACCTCTGGCAACAGCGGCTCGTGGCCAGGGACAGGGGATTGTCCCCCAGGGCTGCTGCAAGAAGAGCAGAGGGCTGTCCATAAGCCAAATCTGGACTCTCCCCACATGCCAACCCCACCTGGGAGGGGCTGCAGGAAGGATCTGCTCCCACCTCCACTGCGGCTGCTTGAGGCAGAGGCCACAGTCAGATACTGGCACTGGGGGGGCAGCCCAAAATGGAGCCTCCATTTAGCCCCCCACCCCTTCATGTTCCCCAGCAAATAGAGAGTGGGAAGCACAGCCTTACCTCGGCTAGGAGTGGGAGCTGCAGGGGAAAATCATGGGAACTGCTAAATATCTGTGGTGACAGAGGAAACACCTTGCTCACTACTGTCCTTCGGCAGCACTCCTGAACCGCCCAAATCCACCCTCTGAATTTCTCTGCCCAAGACCAAAACCCCAACCTACCAGTCACGTAGGGTCCCAGAGGCATCTGGCTGTAGTTGACAATCCCACCTGGCCCAGGACCACGGAAATTTGGCCCAAAGTTGTTGTTGAAGATCGGGGCAGAGCCAAAGGAGCCCTGGGGAGGCAAGGAGGGAAGAAAGACATGGGCCTGCAGCCCTGACCTGCCCATGACCCTCACAGTGAGGGCTCTTTGCCCATCCCCACAGACCTGGGCAGCTGGGTCCCCTCCACGGGTGGCCAGGCGGCTGAGGATGCTCCGCTCTGACATCTGCAGCCGGGCAGCCACGGGTGGGATGCGGGACAGCATGGAGGGCAAGCGTGTCACATCAGCCTTCATGTCACTCAGCAGCTCCTCAAGCTGGTTCAGCACTGCAAGTAAAGCATGAGCTACTTGGGAGGGATGCCTGCCAGACCCAGCAAGCTGAGAGGAGCAGGCAGCTCCTGGCTGAGAGAACACAAGATGGGGACACTTCCTGGGTGAGGGTGAGGAACCCGTCCTAGCCTCAGAGCAGACTCCCCCAGCCCTGCAGGAACGTACCCTTGTGCAGGACAGCATTGGCAGGCTTGTTCCCAGCCAGGGACTCTTTGGAGAGGTGCTGGTGGCTCTCAGCAAGGCACTCCACTTCTGCCAGCCGTGCGTTCAGTGCCATGGCCGGGTGACTCGGGTCTTGGGTCATGTTGAGGTACGCCGCCCTCCGCAGCTGCTCCTCGATCACCAGGGCCTGCTCCAGCAACTGGGAGGTGCAGGAGGGGAAGGATTCAGGACCAGACCCCACCCCACTATAAACCAGTAAACCACGGAGCTCCTCACGAAGTCCACTCCCCACTTGGCTCGCAGAAGATGCTGGCAAACTCCCCCCAGGCTTCAAGGTGCTGCTCTGGTCCTCCCACTGACAAGGACTCACCAGCCCTGGACCTGCCACTCACCTTAAAACGCCGAGCAAGGAACTTGTTCTTCATCTCAAGGTAGTTCCCCTTGTGTATCTCTGACTTGAAGGGCTCGTTCAGGATCACGTAGCGTGGGTCGTTCTGGATGTCCTGCCAGCGGGCATAGCCATGACTGGTGTGGGAGAAGTGTCAAGGGCAGAACCAGCCAGCCAACAGCCTGCCCACCACCCCACAGTGACACCGTGGCCCTAAACCCTCTCCCTGCTCATCACTGCAGCACCAGCCCAGCTCCCACACCCCCAGAGAGGCCTCTCTCGCCTCGCTGCCTCCTGCTCTGCCAGGTCAAAGGGTACGTGACAATTCCTGCCAACAGCCAGTAGTCGTGTCGGCGGTGCCAGATGTCGTAGATCTTGCCAGAGGACATGGCAGCCCTCTCCTCATTCTGCCACAGCGTGTGCAGCTCTGTGGAAACAGAAGCAGAAGGGAGACAGCCTGGTCAGGCAGCCAGACTGCAGGTCAATGCACAGCATGTGGGCAGGGCGAGTGATGGAACCTCCCAGGACCACAGGCACACTGCAGACCCAGATCTGCTGCTGCCAGCAAAGCACCAGCCCATCCATGGCCCATTACAAGGGTCACATTCCTTGAACAGGTTCAGAGCCTCTGCAGCAGCTTTGCAGAACAGGCCAACCTCATCTCTCACTCTTACCTGTGAAGCCACCGTCAGCAATGTTGAACATGAATCTGAAGTTCATGTTTCTGTCATCCTTCTTTCCCTCCTCCTCTTCCTCTTTGTCACCGTTTTGCTGGGCATCACTTGGTTCCTTCTCATCCTCCTTGCCATCCTCTGCTTGGCAAACACAAGGAATTGGCCTAATTGTGCTCCACCACTAGAACCACTGGTGCCCCTGCCCCATCAACACCAGTCACTGCTGCAAAAGCCACCAACCCCTCCCAGCAGGTCCCCTTGTTAACACAGGCAGTGCCCACCCCAACAGGGTCTTGTTCCCACTTGTGGCTCCTGAGCACCAGTGGTGCTGATGGCATCTTTGTCACCATCCTGTGGGCACACTCTGTCATTGTGCCAGGCACTGGCTTCACTCTGGGAATTCTTCCCACTCTTCTCTCTCCAAAGCCTCATGCCTCACCTGGTTTGACTTCTTTATCCTCCCCCTTCCCTGGGCTGCTGCTCAACTCCGCCTTCTCCAAAGGCTTCTCTTGCTCTTGAATCCCCTCGTCTGCAGGAGGGAACAGGCCTACAAGAAATGCTTGACATGGAAAATGCTCTGCAGGGAACAACCTACTTATCCAGACCGACTTTCCCTTTTAGGGTAAAGTAACTACATTGTTTGTATGCTCAAGATGCTCAAAGAACTTCAAAGAGAACATTCTTCTGCATTTTATCAAATAAACGTATTTAGTTTTCCCTCTTCCTTGAGACATCTGAAGGAACAAATGCCCCCCAAAACGACCATTTCATGCAATTTACAACTTGTTTTTTCAGGAATTTCTGCAGGACTTCAGAGAAGATACACAGCCTCACCTTTCACCAGGGGCTCAGAAGAAGGCTCAGCCTTTTCACAATCCTCTTGCTTCTCTTTCCTTGGTCTCTCCTTGCTGTCGCAGCTTTCCGGGTGCTCTTCGCTCTCCACCTCGGCACTTGCAGGTACCTAAATTCCAAACACCCATTCCAGATCAGCCCAGCCCTCCCTTCCCTAGTGAGAACCCCAAGTTCCAAGACAGAGCAGGGGAAACTTCCTGGAGGAGATGCTGAACAAAGCCACCTCACCTGGCTGTCGGACACCTTTCTGGGCTTCTGTTCCACCGGGTCCTTTTCCTCATGGAACCCCAGTTGTGCTTCTGTTTTGTCTGTAGGAAGAGCAAAGCCCAATGGGTAAAGCACCTGCAAAACCTCCTGGTGTCTTGGCCCACCTCTTTCCCAAGCTAGACCCCAGCCACAATCCCCTGGATACCTGCAAGGGCCCCTGGTCCCATGTGTGTGTGTGCTGGACTGGCTGGGACAGGCGTGTTGGGATCTGAAGACACAACCTCGCTGGATCTCTTGCTCTCTGGGCCCTCAAGAAGCAGGTCTGGGGTGCTGTACTTCCCATTGACATGCTCAAACTCCTGGACCTGGGACAGACACATGGTCAGGTCAAACAGAGAGGGGACATTCCCAGCTGGTACCATGGAGTCGGCGTGTCCAGGCTGCTCACCCACAGCAGCTGCTCACCCTGTGACCAAGTGGCAGGACTGCTGCACCCATCCCACTGGGAAAAGTGTCCAGAACATTCTTGGAAAGTTCCATTCATAATTTTACTCACCCACCTTCTTCCTTACTAGTGACATGACCCCGATGCGAGTCAGCACGTGCTGGCGAGACAGCCCTTCCCGGGGAACGCCGTCCGCAAAGGTTTCAGCGCCATCGGCCCCGGGCTCACACAAGTGTCTCATAAAGAGAGACACGTATGCCCTGCAGGGAAGCCAGACTTCAGTCCTAGCCCATGGCCTCCCTGCTCAACCCAGCACACACGTGACCCCCTGTCACCCACGGATGAGGAAATTCTCACACCCAGGAAGGGAGTAAGAGATGCCGTGTCAATGAAACAGACACTGCCTCCCAAAAAGAGCCCACAGTGAAAGGGTGCAGGCTCCCAACCTTGCCTGCCTGGCAGGACCTCCGTACCTGAACTCCTTCTCACTCTTCCCTCGCAGATCCCGGACCAGCCAGTGGGAGTTGAAGGCATCCTGGGGTGGCATTCCCCAGCGCATGATGGCATTCAGGAATGCCTTGCGCTGCCGGGCGTTGAAGCCCAGAACCTGCAGGAAGCATTGCTGGGATCACAGAGTGGCCTCAGCAGCATTCTGGAGCCTCACAGCTGTGACAGGAATTGCTGAACCAGGACTGATGTCCCAATGATTCAGCACAGAGGGATTCAGCCCTCAGGCAGCCCAGGCACAACAGCATTGCCCATGCTCTGGTTGAGGCTGAGGCTCACCTCGATGCTCCCCCCAACTCTTGCCAGCAAAGGAGGGAGAGGTTTGTCTCTGTCAGTCTTCAGCTGTCTCCGTGATTGTCTTCTGCCACCTAGAGCCAAGCAGCCTCAGTGATGGATGGGCCAGGCACCAAGGAAAGACACCTCATGTGCCCCAGGCTTCCTGCCCTCCCTCCTGATGGGAGCAGAACCCACCAGAGCATCTGCCCAGACTGCAGGGTCCCTTCCAGCCACCACTCCCCAGGCCAGGACACTCCTCTGCCCTTCCCAGGCAAGGGGGGACCATGCCTGGTCCTCATGGTGGACCAGACCCCAGTCCTGCAGAGGCCAAGGAAGAAGCTGGCTGCTTTCCTGGAAAGCTCCTCACCTGACAGAAAGCAGGGACACAGTCCCCTGAACAGAAGCCCTGGGCACACCAGTCCCTCCAACCCAGACATTCCTGTTGCTTCCAAATCCCAGGGAGTATCAAACACATCAACTCACTCTGGCCTTCTGGCCTCTCCTCAAAATCTTCATCCTCATCCTCAGAGCCAATGGAATACTCTGACTGGTTGTCAGAGAGCTCGTCCTGCCACTCTGCAGAACACAAGGGAGGCCAGGTTAGAAGATCCTCCCTGGGAGGGATGTGCTAAACAGGTCAGAGCGTGCTTGTGGGTAGGACAGGCATTCACTGCCAGACAGCAGGAGAGGGGGACACAGCAACAGGAAATCATGTTCTCAGGTTTTACAGAATTAGCATTCTGTTATGCAGCAAAAACCGAATTTGAAATATTTTGCCCACAGACGTGTCTTTCCTAGAGTCTTCCAGCAAAACCAGAGTTTACAGACCAACAAATAAAAAAATCTTTGAAAATTTTTACACTGGAAAGTTTAGGAATCTGGAAGTACAGATCTAGGCAATCTACCAACTGCAGAGAGACACCAAGTGACAGCTCTGTCTTCCTGTGAGCCCGGTCAGGAGCCGAGCCCCTGTGGCCGTACCTTGGTCCTCCTGAGAGGTGTCATTGTAGTTGACCTGCTTGCGGATTCTCTTCCCTTTCCCCAGGTTCCTGGCCAGATCTTCCTGCTGCTGCTCATAATGGTGCCGCAGCAGCTTCTCCCAGTAGTCAGGGTCCACATTCTCCTCTTGCTTGATGATCTCCCGTTCCACCTCCTCCTGCAGAGCCAGAGACAAGGGGCTCGAGCAGGCACAGAGAGAGCAGGGAGGGTCCTGCCCCATGCCAAGCACTCGCAGGGACAGGAGAGGGATCAGAGGGAACAGGAAGGGATGTACAAAGGGGTGATTATAAGACATGATACTGATCACATTACCACACCGTCCTCTTCTCTCACAACATACTGAGCCACTTTAAAGGAGCTGAGATACTCATTCATGTTCTGCAGCTCCGTGTCGTCAGTCGCATCCTGGTTTCGGTCCAAAAGCTTGGAGATGGCAGCATCATCATAGTGGATCACACTGCTGTCACCCTGCTCCTTATTGTCACCTGGAGAGCAGAGCGAGGGGATCAGCAGTGCAGATTAGGGTGCTGGAGTCCCCTCCAGAGCCAGGCAAGCTCAGGTGAGGGGATAGGGAGGGGGATGAGTCACCCCAGCAAAGAGGGGCTACACACCTGGTGGGGTGCTACCGTGCTTTTTTTTCATGCCAGGAGTTGCTGCACCTCCTTTTGTTGACAGTGTGTCCGAGAAAGGGGTAACAGCATCCGGCATTGCAATCCGCTGTCCCTGAGACACCATGCCTGTGGCACAGGGAGAGAAGAAGAGTGAGCCCCGGCAGCTCAGAGAGGGCCCTGCCCCACACAGAGCATTCCCACCTCACCCTCCACATCATCCTTGAAGAGTTCTTCTGTCCCAAACTTAAGGATGTCATCCAGCTCTTGTTTGGTCATGGAGCCCGACTTGGAGCCGAGCCCTGGGCGGACCACGAGGTGGGTGAGCATCATCTTCCTTTTGGCCACCTGGGTGATGCGCTCCTCCACAGAGGCGCGGGTCACGAAGCGGTAAATCATCACCTTCTTGTTCTGCCCGATGCGGTGAGCTCTGCTGAACGCCTGCGGGCAGAGGATGGGGCTGGCGAGGCTGGCACCACGCCAGCTGGACAAGAGGGCCGTGCTTCTCACCCTCCAAGCTGCATGAGAGGCACCCAGTTGAGGGCAAGTATGAGGGAGAAGTGAGGATGTCACAGGGGAGAGGCAGTTTTATGTCACGTGTTTCCCAGACTGCAGAGAGGCCGGGATGAGGCCAGAGGGTGTGGGAAAGGGACGCTGAGGAGAAACACCCACAAACACAGGAGAAAGTGTCAACAGCTCTCAAGAGAAGACACTGAAATCCCAGTGAGGGTGTGCAAAGAGAGAGCACAACCAGAGAGGTACTTACTATACAGGAAGGAAAAGGGAAAGTCAGAAACCTGGATGTCATTGTGGGGATTCCAGTCAGAATCATAAATAATGACAGTGTCGGCCGTAGCAAGGTTTATGCCCAGACCACCGGCACGGGTGGAGAGGAGGAAGCAGAACTGCTGAGCCCCAGGAGCTGAGAACGACAAACCCAGAGGTGGGAACAGGTGAGACAGAAAGAAGCACAGCTCACAGACAGGAGCAGCACCATTTCAGAGGGACAGAATGGCTTCCAAAGCTGACAAGCAAGAGGCAGGAGTGTCAAGGAGTGAGAACACATCCCTCCCTGGGAACCAGGTACTGCAGAACCCAGCTTCAGAGCAGAGGGGAAGCTCTGCCATCTGCTGAGGTCTTGGGGGAAAGGGCAGGAGCCCCTCCAGCTGAACAGCAGCTGGCACACTCAGGGCTCTTTGTGGGAACCAACTCAAGGGCTCAAGGGCATGGTACAAGCAGCCCCACCGTGCCACAGGGAGCCAGACCTGCGAGTGTGGCACAAGCTCTGGGCACTGGCAGACGACCTGCTGCTGGCCACACACTGTCATCCTCCCCATGGCCCCCCTCAGCAAGGCAGGCAGGTGAGTACCATTGAACCTGTCGATGGCCTCCTGGCGCAGGCCGCCGGTGATGCCCCCATCAATCCGCTCGTACTTGTAGCCCTCATACTCCAGGAAATCCTCCAGCAAATCCAGCATCTTTGTCATCTACAGGGCAAGGCAACCCTGGCATGAGAGGGTCTGCATGGCCAAACATCCCTGCCTCCCCTGGGGAGCTGCCCTGCCCCAGCATGGTCCTTGCCCACAGCCCAGAGGCCTCGGTGGTGGCGGCACAGCACGGTCAGCAAAGCAAGCACAGCCAAGCTCTGCAGCTGCCAGAGGAGCAACACCCACATCTCATCTTCTACAGGCAACTCTACCAGCAGGAAGGAATTGTGTCTGACTGTCCCTCCCCAAAGAGGAGCCTCGTGATTGTTGTCTCTTTTCTATCCTGAGCTAACAGAGCTCTTAAACACGACAGGCAGTCCCTCAGGAGCGAGCTGGGACATGGCCCTTCCACCATTACTGCCATGGCTGCATGGGGAAGAAGCTGTCACCAGCTATTCCACCTATTTCTGTCTGTTCCCAGCACAAATTTCCCATCCATAATTTAATAAAATTCCTTTTAAAATGTATTTATTATTATCCCTCCCTGCTCCCACCTGCGAGAAGATCAGAACTCTGTGACCGCCATCTCGTAACTTCTTCAGCATCTTTTGGAGCAGCATCAGTTTCCCAGAAGATTTGACCAAAGAATTCCCATCATAAGATCCATTGGGCAGCACAGGGGCCTCCTGTGAAGGCAGCATGGTCAGTGCCCACAAGGACAACCCACATTAACCTCATTGGGAACTTCACTTGCATTTCCAAAACAAAAAAACAAAGTCCTTGTATGAAACTACCCGCATGGAAACCCACAGTGTTAACCACAGCAGAATCATGGGAGCAGCTGCCACTCAACACTCTGAGACATGTCCAAGGGTACAAAGGCAGAGGACATACCACAGCTGCCACAGGGAACAGGTACGGGTGATTGCAGCACTTCTTCAGGTCCATCATGATGTTGAGCAGTGAGACCTGGTTCCCACCACCTTTCGAATTCAGGGCTTCGAAGTTCCTTGTCAGTATGAATTTGTAGTACTTCCTGCAGGAGAGGGCATGGGAAGGACACTGTGTTAGCTGGGGCAGGTGTGGGACTGGCACACAAACAGGAGGGCACTGAATTAAAACCCCCCTAGTGTCACTGGAAATGCAAAAGGGACATTGAAGGGTTTTTAAAGGAATTTAACACCTAGGGCTGGGTCTTTCCAGTTGCTCTGGGGGTGGGATCCCACAGCTCTGGCAGTGGGATGGACTGAGTGGCACAGCACCTCCACCACCACCCTCTGGTGGGTGCCAGCCAAGCTCTCCTGCCCACCAGGTGGGGAAGAAGTGACAGGTCCTTCCTGCAGGTGCCCTGAGCTGCAAAGATGCCACTGCAACTGAACAGGTCAGCCTAGCAGAACCACAGCTGGGGCAGCAGCAACGCTCCAGGCTGACCCAGGCACACCAGCAGCACAGACCATGTCCTAGTGCCAGGAATGGGAGAAGGGGATTCAGCCTCAGATTTTTCTCTGTGCCCCCAGAGCCAGCAGAGCCACACTGCCAGCCTCCCATGCCCCAAGGACTGCACAGAGCCCAGTTCAACCACATGGAACACTCCTCTTGGTGAGACACAAAGTACTCCCACTCTTCCTGCAGGAGGCCCCAGGCCAGCAGGGTGCCTCTGACCCCTCAATCCCCACTGACACCTCACCATGCTGGGGGGAGCCAGACACCCCTGGGGAGTGCACTGGAATCACTCACTTCTGCATCTGGCTCAGCTCCACGCGCACGATCAGCTCCGTCTTGGCCGGCATGTTCTTGAACACATCGGCCTTGAGCCGCCGCAGCATGTGGGGACCCAGCAGGTCATGCAGCTTTTTGATCTGGTCCTCCTTGGAGATGTCTGCAAACTCCTCCAGGAACCCCTCCAGGTTGCTGTGGAAGCAGCCAGACCCCCATGGCACTAAGCAACAGGGGTACGTGAAAGCAAAGGGATCTGCTGCTTTATGAGTTAAAAAACAGGGCAGAGATCTTGAGGCACACAAGAGGAAATAATGCTCACAAGGAGCCACCCTGATGACCTGGGTAAGTGCAACTTACTTAAACCTCTCTGGAGTCAGGAAATTGAGCAGGTGGAAGAGCTCTTCCAAGTTGTTCTGGAGTGGAGTCCCTGTGAGGAGCAGCTTGTAATCGATCTTGTAGCTATTCAGTACTCTAAAGAACTGGAAAAGAAATAAGTCTGGGTGACAAGGACTGCAAGGAACCAATGTGTCACTGTGGGACTCTGCAGGGTCCACATGGAGACTGAGCAGTGACCCCCATGCTGGGCATGCAGAGCAGGGTGCCAGCATGTCCTGCTCCCAGCCATTCCCACTGAGCACAGGCAGCAATCCTGTGTATCCTTGGGTCACATCTTGTCTCCTCCTGCAGCAGGGACACTGAACATCCCAGGAGCTGGAGACTGCACTGAGCCTCAGGTAAAGGAGAAAGGAAGGAGAGGGATCAATTCCCTTCCATGATAGCCTGTCCAAGGACTGTCAGGCAGTCAGGCTGCTGCCTCTCCTGTTGCTGAAGGCTTTTAATGCCAGAGGATGTTAAAGAGAGGAAAAAAAAATCACTCACAAATGCCTGCCACCTACTTTGGACTGGTTATTCTTCAGCCTGTGTGCTTCATCCACCACCAGACAAGCCCACTCTATGGAGCCCAGCACTGCCTGGTCAATGGTGATCAGCTCATAGGACGTGAGCAGGACATGGAACTTGATCTGGGCTTCCTTCTGGAGGAGAAGAGGGAGAGAAAAGCTGGGATAAGAGAGCAGCAAACAGGACAGCCTCCACCTTTGCTGCTGCTGCATGTGATCCAAGATGAGAAAGGCTGCACTGCCTGGCACAGAACCCACAGCAGGGCTGAGTGGTGCCAGCAGAACACCCCAACATGAGAACCAAGCAAGGGGCTACAGATATAGAAAAGCTCTGGCAGAAATCTGTAAAACTCATCAAAAATCTTCTACATTTGTAAACACCGCCAGCTTCCCTCCGTGGGAAGCTGATCAGGGACCTAACCAGCCTCCCTATCCAGGTCAAATTCTCTTCTCCCCTTCTTACTGACAGGTAAAGCAAAGGGGCAGGCACAGCCTCAGCTCCCACCTTCATCCTGAAGACCTTCTTGCCGCTCCGGATGGCGTTGTCCTCAAAAGAAAACTCATTTTCCCGGATGACCGACCGGCTCTCCTTGTCCCCGGTGTAGGTCACAACGTAGAAGTCAGGAGCCCACATCTCAAACTCACGCTCCCAGTTGATGATGGTGGAGAGGGGGGCACTGACTAGGTACGGCCCTTTCGAGTGGCCCTGCTCAGGAAGACAGAGCCCAGGCTGTTCTCCCCGTACCCAGCAGCTCTCAGCCACCTCAGGGACTGCTGGGTGCTCCACTCACCTCCTTGTACAGGGAGTACAAGAACACAATAGTCTGCACCGTCTTCCCTAGCCCCATCTCATCAGCCAGGATTGTATCTGTCCCTTGTGCCCAGGAGAATCTCAGCCAGTTCAGCCCTTCCAGCTGGTAAGGGTGCAGCGTGCCCCCCGTGGCATCGATGTACCACGGCTGCTTGTCAAACTTCACTGTAGGCTGAAAAGAGAGCCACGGCTCAGAGCAGTGAAAAACACCTGCCCCTCCTTCCCCTGAACCCAAGCACATCCCTCTTTAGGTTTGTAACAGCCAACAGCTCCAAAGGAGACAAAGACAAGGTCCCTGGCACAGCCCAGCGCCCAGGCTCCTCACAGCAACAGCACTCCAGAATTTTCAATGGAAACAGGGTCCCCAAAGGAACCAGAGGAGGACAACGTGACAGGACAAGGGCACAGACAGCCCACCCTCCCTCCAGGTTCCCATGCCACCATACTGTCCCCACCACTCCCACTCACATCCACAAGAGGTGTTTCTGGAGGCTTTTCCAGCTTCTCCTCTTTCAGCTTTTTCCCTTTCTTGTTCAGCTTCTTCAGAGGGCGCGTGTCCTCCCCCAGCATCAGCTCCCTGTGACAGCCAACACACGTCAGGGATGGCAGGGGATCACTCTTCTCTCAGCTCCAAGATGAGGGACAGAAGCACCTCCCACACTCCACTGCCCCTCTCCCCACAGAAGCTCCTCTTGCCCAGTTAGCATGGGCACTCAGGACATTGATGTTCCCCTCACAACAGTCCACACACAACAGTTTCCAGAATTCCAGAAGAACAGCAAACTCAGAGCACTGTGGTTTTCCCCCAAAACAGGCACCATAGCCATATAGACCATGAATGTCACAGCAGTGCAGACCCAGGGGAAGGGGAGCACAGGCTGGAAAAGAGCAGGTGGGACTGCCCAGCAGCCCCAAAATGACACATCAGGAGGGCCAGCCTTCATCAGTGCTGGGCCACTGCTCTTTGAAGAGAAATCCCTGCAGGCAGTGTCAATGTGTTCAAAAGGGAGGCACCTCTGTGTCCCCCTTGTCCCAAACACCTGCAGGGGCTGCCCTGGCTCTGCCCAGCTCCCCCAGCTGTGGGCTCATACCTGTGGTTCCAGTAGAGGAGTTTGAGGTTCTCATAGTAGGGGATGTCTATGTCATCAATCTCCCAGGTGCACTGGTCATAGGGCAGGTCCTTCCACTTGATCAGGTAATGGATGTCTCCCTTTTTATCAAAGCTGTAACACAGGGCACAGAAAGCTGATCAGTGAATGCCACCAGCCCCTGGGAGCAGCTCTGATCTGCTTCTGCACAGCTGGATGCTTCATCCTCTGCCTTCACCTACAGACTAGGACATCCAAGCTGAGGCAGAAAAACAAAGTATCAACACTTCCAGCAGAAATGCCTATTCATCTGTGAGTGTGACAAACCATTAAGCTTTACAGGCTGCTTCTCCATTCCACTAACAACCTCATTTCCCTGTTTCACCAGGCCTGGATGGATACCAGTGCTTCCCCTCTCACCTGCAGCATTCACCACTCTAGGAAGTTCTGCTTACACCAAAAACAGAATAAACACACTTCCAAGTCTGACTCTGTGCCTACAGGGAAACCTGCTGCCTTGTTAGTGGACAAGGTAAAGCTCACATGAAAATCAGACAGGCAGCTTTAGTTCTTTCCTGCCACACAGCCTTCCAGCAGAGCTGCTGCTACTGCTTGATATTTCAAGCTGCCACTTTAAATGTAGAAATTCAACAAAGACATATCTCCAGCCACTCAATGCAGAAAGCCCATCTGCACAGCACATCTCATTCACAGGGAATTTCTTCTACAGAAAAGAAACATCAATGTCAAGGTTCTGTAAGGGAGTCGGCCACATGCTCCAACCCTTCCCCTCAGCACTGTCCCCATCAACATCAGAATTTATGGAATGGTTAGGCTGTAACAGCACCCAAACAGTGTGACTGGGAAGAGTGGAACAACACTGTACATCCATCCACCTTTGAGAAAATTGGCTATAACTCTATTTTTAATATGAAACATAGCAGAAATGAAAATAAGGCAGCATGGATCCCCTTCCAGCCTCAGCTTCACCCCAGAAGCAAACCTCCAAGGCAACAGAGACCTCAGCACAGGCCAGAAGCTGAAATTCCACCAGCCCAAGGTTTCGGCCTTGCAGAAGGGTGGCACAGTTTCCCTCACAGGCTCCTCACCTGTGGTTCAGGATGCGGTGGATCATCATCCACTCGGGTTTGATGCCATAGCGGTAGAACCGCTCCTCCATCTTGGCATACTGGGGGTCCTTGTTCTTCCTCTTCTCCCTCTGGCTGTCCTCGTCCCCAGAGCCGTAGTCAAAGGCCGGGGGCTCATCCATGTCGTTCTTCCGTTGGTAGTTGCGGTACATCACGGTGTGGTAGAGCTCCAGCTGCAGCAGGAGGGAGCCACGCTCAGCCTGCGGGCGCTGGGGCAGAGGGCCGGGCAGGGGCTCTACACCAATGCCACGAGGGCTCACCTGCAGCTCCTTGACCCAGGAGCAGTGCCAGTAGGAGAGGCCTGCCCACTTCACAAAGAACTCTCGCTCGGGGATCCCCTCCAGCACCTTGGGCGGGGGCAGAGCCAGCTGCGGGTCCGAGGGCAGCGCGGGCGGCAGCGCGGCCGGCGGCTCCTTCCAGGCCCAGTGCAGGATGCGCTGCACTTTGCCCTTCAGGGGAGGGCACTGGGCATGCAGAGGCAAACAGACAAGAGTACAGAGTTTAAGATGAGATCCTGCCAGGGGACACAAGGAACTACAGCAGGGAACTGAGGGGCAGAAGGGGGCTCTCGGTGCCAAGTGGACAGCAGCCAGCACAGGGTGCCTGAGAAGTATCCGTGACACTTCTGCATCCCCCATGGGGACAGGTCTTGCCAGCAGGCAGAAAAGGCCCCTCTCCATAGGCCACATATGGAACAAGGCTTGACATCCCATCAGAAACCAGGCTGGGAAGCTGCCAGCTAGCAATTCCCACAGGGAGCAGGGAGCAGAACCTTCCAGAGCCACCCTGCGCCCTCAGGCACACGCACCTGGCTGCAACACTCCTCAGGGAGGGGTTTGGGGCAGAGGGCAGGGCTGTGAGGGGCAGCAGCAGCCATGAGAGCCACTGGCAGGCCGGGCAGGTGTGGAAGCAGGGACAGAGTAAGGAATGGGAATGCTAGTAACACTCACAGTACAGCGTGGGCAGAGCCATTCACCATTTGGGATCTCCGGCAGCGGCGGGTTCAGGCAGTGAAGGTGGTAGGAGGACGGGCAGGTGTCACAGCACAGCAGCTCCCCTCCATCCTTACAGACCCGGCAGAACTCCATGTGGTCATCCTCCTCCTCCTCACCACCATCCTCTTCCTCCTCCTCGTCCTCCTTCGGCTCCCACTGGATGCCCTCCTTCTCCTGGGGAAGCACAGCCAGTGTAACACCGAGGGCTTCCACCACCAGGCCACCCACTCCCACGGGGCCCTGACCCCACTCACACAGTGGGGGCAGCTCCACTTGCCCTCGGGGGCCTTCTCCAGCTCGGGGTCCAGGCACACCAGGTGGTAGGCGCGGGGGCAGGTGTCGCACAGGATGATCTCCCCGCCCTGCTGGCACACCTCGCAGTAGTCCTGGTGGTCTGTCTCGTACCCGTCCCCCTCTTCAACTGCAAAGCAAGGGACAGGTGACAGTCAGAGGGGTGGCAGAGCAGCCAGCTCTCCCAGAGGGAATGGGACACTTGCTCCTCTAGCATACAGTTAAGGAAGTAAGGACAGCATTTCACCTCAGACCCCTCCTGTTAATTCCCACTATCTCTCTGTCCCTCAGCACCACAGTTCACTTTTGCACACAGCATCATCTCACCTCTGTCTCTCTTTCTCTCTCCACACTGTATCATCCTTTGGTTCCTTCAGGCTCTCAATGGAGAATGCCAGAACCTGGAGAGGTTGTAAGGGAGGCCGGTCAGAGAAACCTCCCCAGGCACCAGCACCAGCTGCAAACGCACCATGCAAGGGTGACACGGCCAAGGACAGGACTCCTCTCCTGGGACTACTCTGCTCTTCCTCAGGGCTCTCTGGCACAGAGGCAGGAGCACTCTCAACACAGCATGGAAGGGAAAAGGAGCAGAGGAACGAGGCCTTGCAAGTGCCAGAATGCCTCATCTCAATTCCCAGCTCTGCCACAAACTCCTGGCATGGAACTCCAACCTTCCACTCCTCCAGCACACAGCAGGAGCTGCCTACCTCCAGCACCAGGGCCCTCACAAGGCCACAAGCAATGCCCTTCTCACACAAGACATGGGGCTAGCCAGCCAGCCCAGCCTCACTGACCAACGGGGAGGCTGGCCAGTGTCACACCCTACCTGATCCCCAGCCCAGAAGCTGCCCTTCCATTTCTTGGAAGCAAAAATCCATCAGAAAAGCTAAGAAGCCAAAGGATGTGCCTGGATCTGAAATATCTCATCCCACACAAGGACACAAGACAGAAAGGCCACGTGCTTAGCACAGGGGGCTGCTCTCCAGAGCAGCACAAAGACAGAGGTGCCATGGCACAACATCCACTTGGGAAGGGATGAAGGGACACACACACAAATGTGGTCACACAGCCCCTAGCAGATCCTGATAGATCCTTTCCATGGTTCACATGCCTCCCTGTCCCTGCAACACTACCACAGCTCTGCCACCTGCCTCTGCCTGACTGCACACCTCACACAGACAAAACATCCCTCGTCTTCACACGGTCTCACCCACAGCCTGCCCTGCTCTGCTGGGAGCTTGCCACAAGCCACAGCTCTCCAGGGGCTGTTCCTCAGAAAATCACTTCCCTGGAACCCCCACAAATTCTGAAACTTCCTTGCAGGCACAAGCCCCCCAGCAGCAGGGCCTGGACACCAAGAGAGCACCTCACACTCCACTCACACAGGCACAGGCACATCCTCTGCCACCGAGCCAGTGCCAGACACAGCCCAGAGCTGCACGGGCCAGGGAAGCACCATCAGAACAGGGAAATCCAAATAGAATAGGAACAGAGTACAAAGGATGGCCTACTCCTCTTTTTCTTTTTCCTCTTCTTCCCTCTCTTCCCCAGGCCAGCCGAGCACTCGGAGCGCACAGAGGAGCTGTTGATGCTGGCGCTGTCAAAGTCGGATTCTTCCCGTTCCTCCTCCTCACTCTGCAGAGGGAAAAAGCAAAGCACACCCAGTCCAAGTACTGGCATCCCAGCTGTAATTCCACTGCTGAGACTGTGTTCTCCTGGATAGGAACAACCCTACACTCCCACCCTGTGCATCCAAAGGCCCCTTTTTTCAGTACTTGGCAGAACTTTGCTCCCTCTCTCTCCTTTGACAGACATTTCAGCCATCCCTCCTGTGTCCATGCATGCAGGCATTCACACCTGGCATTCCCACAGCATGAAAGGAGTCAAACCAGGCCCAGCATTCCACGGAGTCAAAACATAACAATTCATCTGAATTCTTACTCAGGAGATTCAAGCATGCAAATCCCCAGCCTGCACACTCCTAACCAGGTGCTCAGGCTCCAGCTGCAGGAGCTCTTTCTGACTCTCTGGAAGATGAATGTGTGGCTCTAGAGCACATTTTTTGTGATACATGATTGAAAATCTGCAGCAATGAGTGGCTCCTGCCCTTCAACCTTCAACACACAGATGTGCTTGCAAACATGTTGTGTTATGGAAACTAGAGCTGGAACTGCAACACAGTGAGCTGAGGGGGTTTGACCAGTATTATCAACACCTAGAAGAGCCCCACCCCCAGTCACTACTTATCTAAGGAAATTATTATTTAAAATGCTGTTAACTCCTTGAAACATGCCTGATACTGGTGCACTGAGAAGAGCCCAGTGAGCTCTGGCTGGGCAGCTCCAGCATCCCAGGCAATGCCACAGGACTCCAGCTGCCGTGGGCAGGCCCTGCTAATGCAATTTAAGATCCCAGAATTCTCTGTGGTGCACGGTTCAGCTGCAGTGCAAGCCCTGAAGAATTCCTTTGCAAATGAAATCTGAAATGATGGCATTATCACCCGCACTGCTGAAAGTAAACAGGGTCATGTGGTTTTAGCAAAAGCTGAGGCCAGACACGAGTCTCACAAATCTGAGCCTGGACACGGGTGCAAGTGGATGAGCTGATCAGGGCCTGGTGTCCCAGAGAGGGGCACAAATGAGGCTCTGACCCCCCTGATATGGGGTAGCTATACCAACCCCAACAAGGGCTTGTCCCAGTACTTCCCTCCCAGACCCAAAGCCCTGCAAACTTACAGAGGAGCCCTTTTTCCTTTTGCTGGGGATTCCTCCAAAGCGAAATTTCAAGCCTGCCATCTTTTTCCCTTTCCCCTTTTTCTTCCCGTCTTTGGAGCCCTTGATTTTCTTCCGTACACCTGGACCTGAAGAAATTGAAAACTTGTCTGGTACTCCACAAACAACTGTCACCCAAATCACCCCCAGCACAGCAGAACAGCAACTTCCCAAGGCGGAACACGGCACAAAGGGAGATCCCTCTACGCTCCCACTACTGCTCAGCTCAATTAATTGCCACAAACTGTCAAACATCCAGCAGACCCAGAGGCTCAATCTGCCATGGTTCATGAACCACATGGCCCTCAAGGACCTCTGCAAGGGCAACAGGAGGTGCAGAGACCCCTCTGGCACCCGCTTTTCCTCCCAGGTCTGCTGAAGCTTGTGTTTTACAGCCTTGTGCCAGCTCTGCTGGCAAGAGCAGCCCCCCACAAGTGGCACCCACCCTTCCCCTCCTTGGTCTTGGCCTTCCTGACGACAGTGGGCAGGGCAGGGTGCTGGGGGCTGGCGGGGAGTGCCGGGGTGATGGTGACAGTCTCCACAGCCGCAGCCACCGCGGCCGCGGCCGCCGCCGCCGAGCTGCCCTTGAAGGGGTTGTTGGCACTGAACTCTCGCCACTTGGCACCGAGCACCGTCATCATCTTGGACATGGGGATCTTGGGGTTCTTCTTGGCAATCAGAGGCCTGCAGGGCAGGGGAGAGGGAGAACCACGTCAGCAGTGTGGGAAGCCAGGACATCTCTCCTGTTGCCTTGGATGGGCTGAGACCCGGACAGGGGGCTCAGAGGGTTTGGCACAGAGCACAAGACCCTTCTGCCTTTGATCTCGAGCCATGGAAAAAATCACCAATGTATGTATGTATGTGAAGAGTTACAAACCAGGGAAAGTAGAATAGAATGAGTAGCTTATCACTGAGTAGAAAAATAGAATGTTAAAATTTATATGATAAGTGTACAGGGGGGTCAAGGTGGAGCAATCTGGGCCTGCACTGCCCTCCTTCCTTCTTCTTCATGGCCTCCATCTTCTTGGTGATGGTGGCACTTTGGGATTGGTTTAGAGTAGAAACTGACTGTCTAACATAGGTGATAGGTATTGGGGATTAACTGTAAATAATGTCTAGGTAGTTTATAGTATAAAAAGACAACACAGCCCCAGGGGTGGGCAGTGTGCCTTGAGCTGAGCTGCTGAGAGCATCTGGGCTGGGCAGGGAGAACATGTTATAGATAAGAGAAAATAAACAACCCTGAGAGCAAAAGCCAAGGAGCTCTGACTCTTTCTTCGATCACTTGGCTGTGAAAAAGGACTCTAGGGAACATCCCAGGCAGGGGATTCTCAAGAAGCAGCACTGTGTTGTGTGTCTGCTCCTGCCCTCACACACTGGTGCTTCAGCCAGTGAAGATGTGGCAGCGGTGCCTCCCAGCAGGAGCTTCATGGGGAGGCAGCAGAAACCAGAGCTTAAGCTAATGTAGGCAAGGGGGGCACATCTAAATCTCCTCAGAGACCTCCCTTCCCTGAAATACCTGCTGTGCTCTGAAAGGCTCATGGTACAAGCAGAAATTTATTAACACTGTTTTCTCATGAAACTTTTCAATAAACATACACAAAATATGGGGCTTTGGAAAGCAGGAGAGACAAATGCTTCAGCTGTTTCCAGTCAATCCTCCAAATAAATGGAGCTCTGAGGACTGAGTTGGGAGGAAGAAGTGACAAGGAGCTGGAGATGCAGAACTGACTTCACAACTTCATCTGCTGACTGAGCAATGCCCAAACCTCAACCACCAGGTCCACAGTTCCCTACCTGAGGAACTGGCTGAAAGCCTTGTAATTCGTCAGAGTATGATAATCCTCTTCTGAGAAAACGTAATCTACATCATCGAGACCCCATTCCTCCATGAGCTGGGCTGAGCTCTTGGGCTCCTGGAGATTTAGAGAGTCATCATTAACGCAAACAGCCACGGCTCTGCAGATGAGCAGCACAAGGCTGGCTCTGTCATGTGCTCCATATCTCCCTAGTCTGTGATATGCAGGGATTTGTTTCTGGGATTTATGAAATAGCACACGCAAGGGCTTAACAAATTAATGCTTCATGCAGTCCCAAGAAACAAATTAACATGGCACCATGCAAATGCTCCCCACCATGTAACTTTATACAAGGCCTTGGCAGGTTTCACAGCTTCAAGAAACTCAACTTCTCCCTGCACTCAAGATAAGGACTGAGGAAATAGAACTTCTCCTGTCCCAATCATTCATCTGCAACCTCATCCTTGCCAAACCCAAGGGTTTCTCATTAAATGCTCAATTCCCCTTGTCCAAGCCTGGCTTCAGGCACTAGCACCAGCTCAGAGTAAAGAAGTCTTTTATACCTTTAAACTTCCATCCTCATTGTCATCCTCCTCTTCATCCTTCTTCTTCCGTTTTGGCTTTTTCTCCTTCTTGTCTTTCAGTTTTTTCTTCTTCTTTTTGTTGGGAGAATAGTCACTCCCTTCACTTTCTGATTTCTCCTCGATCTCCTCTTCATTTTCTGACATTTCATCATTGCTCCCCTAAAACAGAAAGGGACAGTGAAGAACAAGGCTGTCCCCACTTTACTCTCCTCCCACATGAAACTGCCCATCTCCAGTGGATGGATACATTCTGCTTCCCCACAGTCAGAAAGGAGCAGGCTTCCTTGGCCACACTGTGCTGGAAGAGCCAGAGCAGGGACAGCCCAGGGGATATTTTTGTTTATTTCTGGAGAGATCGTGCCCCACTGCACAACGCTGATGGTGACAGAATTAATTCCCACCCCAAGGAATGTGGCTGCCTGCTGGGCAGAGCACTCGGGTAACTTCCTGGGCTGCCAACACACCCGGCCAGGGCAGGTCCAGCCTCTCACCAACCAGCACACCCAAACCCTTCTCAGCAGGGCTGCTCTCGATCTGCTCATCGCCCAGCCTGGGCTGATATTGGGGGTTGCCATGATCCAGGGGCAGCACCTGCACGTGGTTTTACTGAACTGCACGAGGTTCCCGCGGGCCCAGCCTGGGCTGATATTGGTCCCTCTAGATGCCACCCGGTCCCTCGGGTGGCAACTGAGAAGCACCAGGGCTCGGCGAGGCTGAGGGACCGGCTCCAGCCAGCACAGCGGACAGCGCCCAGCCCCGCCAGCCCTTCCCGGGACCGATCCCGGTTCCCTCTGCCCCTCCTGCCCGGAGCCACCGCCCCGGCCCCGGAGCTGATCCCCGGGACCATCACCGGCCGGTCCCTCCCGGCTCGGAGCAGCCCGCGCCTCTCCTTCAGCGGGGTTAGGAACAGCTGGAATTGGGCACAGGATAATTGGTTTCCATGGGAACTGCTGCAGTACAGGTTGAATCTCCCTCTCCGCTGCCTTCCCTGCCAAGGACCTTCATCTGCCCGTGCTGAGGTTCCAGCCACAGCCTGGCTGCTCCGCGCGGATTTTTTTCCGCACGGATTCGAGCGTCGCCTCCAGCTCCACTGCGGCTGCTGCCGGCGAATTCCCGCGGCGGTGCGGCCAGGCAGCCCCGATGAAGCAGCAGGCACAGGCACTGGCCCCACACCAAAGCCTGCACTTCACTCCCACCCGCCTCTAGCAGGGGTAAGGCTCATTTGCCCCCAAAACTCTGCAGAAGTTCAGGAAAAGGAAGCCCCATTCAAGGTCCTCCATCTTTTACCCCCTGACCCCTAGGGCAGCCTGGGTGCTGCTTCATGCCAAGCAACAGCTCCAGCAGCAGCTTCTCCCTGGATTTCACAGATGAGGGGACAGTCTCCCACAGGCAGAACCTAGTTAGAGCTGCCCACACAAGGCACTAATTTAAAAAAAAAGGGGAGGCTCTCAGCCTGTTATTTCCTCCCCATCCCCAGCTCGGCAGCAGCCAAGCTCAGCACAAGCTGCACACACAGCTGCAGGGCTCAGGCAGGTCAGCAGCACAGCAAAGGGGCAGAGGTGAAGACACCTTGGAGTTGTGTTTTATTTTCCCCCTCTCAGAAAACAGCATAGAAAAAAAAACCTGTGCCTAAGAATGGGTGAGGTAGAGGGGGCAGAGGGCCTGTGTGGTATCTGCAGAAAGAGAACATCACCATGGCCACGACAGAAAAAAGCTTCCTTGGGGCCAGGACAGCAAGAGGCAGTGCAGGATGGCATCCCCTGTCCTTAAACCAGCAGCTCATCACACTCCTGCCCGTAGCACAAGCACTTCAATGCAAAACCTCATCCAGCCCATCTGTTTGCAGCTCCCTTGGCAAGCTGTGCCCAGCTGTGCTGGGTGAGCAGCTTCTCCCCAGCCCCAGCAAGGGAAGTAGGGGGCTGAGGAACTCTCACTGTCACCCTTTCTTCCCAGCAGCCTGTCTACATTTAGGCAGGAAAAGGGCCAGCACACAAGATGTCTGCTCCTGTCCCCATGTCCAGCACTGTCTGGGGATGGGACAGAGAGAA
This sequence comes from Peucedramus taeniatus, assembly GCA_013400575.1. NCBI lineage: Eukaryota > Metazoa > Chordata > Aves > Passeriformes > Fringillidae > Peucedramus > Peucedramus taeniatus. The sequence continues at coordinate 1,888 of WBNO01025626.1, read as the reverse complement.
GCAGAGCCCATGTGGCACAGCATCAGTGAGCTGGGCTCAGGGAGCAGTGCCAGACAGCCTTCTCAACCCAGCAGCACACCTCCAGTGCAGCCTCAGGCCTGACCCTTGAGGACACAAATCCTCAGCTTTGTGTTCTACAGAAGTCCCAAGAGTCCTTCCATGTGCCAAGTCCTCGAGGCCCCTGAACCATCTCACTTCCAAACAGCTGGAATGACTGCAGCCAATACCAGTATCCACAGAAACCTCCAAGCCCTGCCCTGATCATGTCCCAGCATGGTGGTTTGCATCTCCCTCTGTGGGAACACAAGCCCCAGATGTGTTGGTGCAGCACAGTCAGATTTGCTGCTGTCCCTGGGTGCTGCACTGTGTATGGGCAGGAGAACCCCAACACACGGGGCTGGACAGTGCCACTGCACACAGCAGTGTACCCATGAGAGCCAAGCTGCTCCTGTGGGTAGGTGCCTGCACCACTGCCAGGAGGCACAGAGGCCCCTTCTTCCCCCAGCTGCTCCCCAGAGGCCACATGCAGGGGACATTGCCACTCTTGAGCAGCCAAGCTGGGAAAGGTGCACCAGGGGCAAGCGGGTCACCTCCCTGGGCTGGGAGAGCACCTGCTCAGTGAGGGAAAACCCCAATAATGACCCTTCTTTCCACCCACAGAGACCCAAGAGGTGCTTGCCAGCAGCACTCTGAGCTGCTGCCTCTGTGCCACAGCTGAGGAGCCCCAGCCCAGTGTGAGAAAATGCAGCGTTACCTCCTTCTTCCTTCTCTTGATTTTGGCAGCCTTGCCATCTTTCAGCTTCTTAGATTTCTTCTTTTTCTGTACAACAACTTGGTCTTCTGCAAAAAACTCATCCAATCCTTCCAGCACCCCATCATCTTCTTCTGGAGACAAAAGGGACAGCTCACATGGACAGACTGCGCAGGCACAGGACACCATGCTCACCATGACAGAGGAGCACACCCGAGCAGAGGAGCACAGAGCTCTGTGGCCTCTCCTGCAGGCTCTCACACTGGCAGCTGCCCCACTGGTGTCCCTCAAGGGTCTTGGCCAGCAGCACCAGCCTCAGCCCTTCCCCTGCCCAGATCCTCCTGCCACTCACACCCAGCACGGCGGAGTGGGCAGCCCACACTGCACTCTCAGAGATGGACACGGGGACATCCTGTGAGCTGCTGCTCCTGCTGACCTGGGCCTGCAGACACTGGGGGAGCACCTGGCTTTTACCTTTCCCATCTCCAGGTGGGACTGTGGCTCCCACAAACACTGAGTGGAGGGGAGGAAGGGCTCATGAGGACAATGGGTGCCACAGCTGCCAGGTTGTTCTGGGCTGCTCACACCAGCTCAGGGACCCGGCCCTGGGCAGAGGCACTGATGCTAGTGCACACCTCCCCTCCCCATCATTATCTCCCCAAACCCAGTGCATCCCAGCCAGTCTCCACATAGCTTTAGGCCTATGTCTTTATTTTTAATTTCTGAGCTCACACAGCAGCACCACTTTGGAGTGGTCAGGACATTTTGCTCACTCGACTCCTGTGAGGCCCTGGCACAGGTTGCCCAGAGAAGCTCTGGATGCTCCATCTCTGGAAGTGCTCAAGACCAGGTTGGACGGGGCTTGGAACAACCTGGGATAGGTGTCCATGGCAGGGGCAGGAACTGGATTGGGTTCCTCCCAATCCAAGCCATCCTGTGATTCCATAATTCACTGATTCATGCTGGTTCAGGTCTGACAGGGTGGGCATCGCTGCACCAAGCCCAGCCCGGAGGACCAGCCGGCCCTCAGACACCGCCCGGGGAGGAACCGGCTACTGAGGAGGAGCCGGCACAGCCCGCTCCGGTCCGGGGCGCGCGGATCGCGGGGCTCGCCCGCGGCACGGCCGGACCGACGGG
>WBNO01025624.1:57249-81236 GCA_013400575.1 Peucedramus taeniatus | reverse complement strand
GCTATTTTATTCTCCAGCAGCACTTCAAATCATGGTCCTAATGAGTTAAAAATTGGAAAGAACTGACTTAGTGAAAAATATTTTTCGGTGCTAACTAATTCTTTATGCTAGAGAATGAATATGGGCATATTGATAGAAAATTATCTGAAAAGGGAGGCTTGTACTTTAAAAGTACAGAAAAATAGAACTTTTCACCTTACATGGCACTTGATAACAATTTCTAGCCTATAGGCATAACATATTATACTAGCTAGAGATAAATAATATTTTGCAGAATTTTCAGGGGGCTTTGATATCTGTCAGCCAAAAAATACTGTTAAAATGAAAGAAAAAAGAAAATAATTTAAAATAATCAGGATTTATCTAGTTCAATAGGCCTGAGGATTAGAGTGAATCATACTTTCTGTAATCTAATTTGCAATTAGGTTTACAAAGTCTTCAAATTATAAAATGCAGCTAGATATGAAATTCTAACTAGTTTGGAGAGTGTTAATACAGTGGAGTTTTTAGGGGGTGTGTTTTCTTTTTGTCTCATCCTTTAAATTTTTAAAAAAGGCTTAAAGGAAAATCTTTCAAGTTTTCTACAAGATGATTCTGCAGAAAAGATAGGAGCTTGAAAATTTAAGTAATTATTTTCCTTTTCCCATTGATATTTTCATGGGTTTTGATGTGGTAGAACTACAGATGCCTAGGAAGGAACCTGTGGCTGCTGACTGCTCTAGAGCAACAGGTGGTCATTTCTTGGATCCAACTAAAGAACACTTTCTTTGGTGGAAGAAATGGGGAAAATGGAGAATATGTGCAAAATAACAGCACCTATGATGCATTACTGAAACAGTTTATACTAGGCCCCTGGTGTGAAAGTGGCCCAAGACAATGTAAATTAGCAGAGCTACTCAGGAGTTTTAAGCTGCGTCCTTTAAATTAGATTGTTTTGTCCAGCTTAGTAAAGACTTTTAGACTTTAAAATATCTGTATATTCCAACACTTTGCAATATATATTAATCATCACAACACAGAATCTGAAGAGGTTCTCGAGGAGTCAACTCTTTCATTTAATTTACAGAAGCCTAAGAAAACTACAGCAAAATTATGACATAATTAATACAGATATAGTCAAGTGATTCAGATAATAACTTTTTTGTACTAGAAAAGCAACACAGAAAACAAATGGTCTCAGCTGGATGGAGTATTTCTGGGTAACAATATTATACAATTTTTAATTTACAGATTATATTTTAGGTGATTAATATTGTCAAAAAGATAAATTATCTGTTCCAATATAAATATAGATTTAGAAAACAGTACTTAAGGGTTTTACCCAGTAGTTGTATATCACTGTCAAATGTAGGAAAAAACCTCGGGGACTAAAGCCACAAAGTTCTGCTGCAGAGCAGCACAATGCTGATAAATGTACAGTTTACTTGCAGACACATCATTATTTTTTGTCTGCAAATTAAGCTTCTGCATCTTCTGTGTTGCTGCATTTCATGATCTCAAAGATAGAAATACACTCTCTTCTTTCCCTCCACTGCTTCAACCTCAAGCTTCTCTGCTTTCAAATGATTGCCGTGAGTATGAATTCCAGATGGGAGGAGTCTGGGACTGTGTGGTATTGATTACTTATCTCCTCATCTGAGTCACTTCATCTCATTATTGCCTCTCATTTTTTTCAGAGGTCTGAAGAAGGTAATGACAGCTGCTCCTTCTAATTTGTACCAGAGGCTACAATTTAGAAAAGCACTCGGACACGTTCTTAAATATTTTGGTAGAAGGGTAGGTTAGGCAGGGATGGGATTGAGGCCAGGAAGTTTTCTCTGCTGCAGTGGAGCAGCAAACCAGCTCTGCACTGTTCTGCCTCATAATGCCATTCTGGGAAAAGAAGGCTACTCAATTATCTTTATTCCATTTCACAAATGAAGATGTGAGGTATAGAGAGGCTAAATCCCAGAACTGCAAAGCAGTGAAAGACTACTCCTGCTGAAACTTGAAGGAATTGGAGAGCTATGAACACTTTAAAGTATCTAGGCTCAGTGACTTGCTGAGATTAGTTTGAAAATCTGGATAGAGAAGGGGACATAAACGTAGTACTCTTGGGATATTTTCAGTTTTAATTTTATTGTTTGAAGGGGAGCTTTGGTTTGTTTCTACTAGCACCTGGATAACAGCACAGCCTCTTAGTGTGGGATACTTTCCTCTATTCACCTTATCTGTGACAGAGCAAACAGCCCTTAGGTTCTTTGCTTAGATGACTGGAGTATTTAGAAAAATGTAAAAACACCCCACAGAAAGTTCTGGGAAAATGGTAGTGCTAGTAAGAAAGAAGATTTATTTGAAAGCAGTCCTAGCATGGAACTGCTGACTCATTTATATTCCTTGAAATTCACCTGACTACCAGCTTCACTGTGTAGTAACAGCAGAGGAGAAAAGGTGAATAACTTGAGTCTGATTAAAGTAATCCCCTCTCTGACCCTCTTGGCTCAGACTGTCAGCATTGCAGGTTGAGTCTGCAAGTAACTTCTGTTTTATGCTGTCATCAGCTGTGAATTATGTGCAGTCTCAACCTTCTCTGACAGCATGCTTAAATGCTTTGTTAGCTTCAGGCCTGTACATAGGCTACAAGTATAGCCAGGGACTAGAGGCACTGGGGATAAAGTGGACTATTTCAAACCCTCCACAAAAGAAGAAGTAATTCTGTGCTGACTTGCTCTCTGTCTGTAGTTTTCAAGCTTAGTAGTTCTCATTGGTCCCTAGCTATTTCTACTCATGGTCCAGAATATCTGCAGTCCAGAAAACCTCCTAGTCAGCCCCTGGAGAAATTTAGCAAAGCCTTGACATGTGTGACTCCTGAGTTTAAATCCAGCTAAGACTTTGAAACAAGCAGTATTTCTATGTTCCACACAAACCAAATGGTAAACATTTCCTTTTTTCCTCTAATCTAAAATGTGGCATTCTTAAAATATTTCAATTTATAGAAAGTGACCTTGCAGGAAAGGTGAGTTAACAGCACTATGATTTAAAAAAAAGATTTTTTAAATAGTATGATTGACAGTTGAATATGTTCAGATTTGAAGCGAGTATCTGCCAGTTTAGGGGACACAATTTCAGCATGTTCTACTGTGTTCCTCTGGTGACTGGCATTCTGTCAGCTGGGGACTGCTGAAGAGACTTCCTTGCTTAGAATGCCACCATTCTCCCCATTTTTGTGAACATGGAATTGACGGTCAGGATTCTAGCATCAGGCCCTAACTCATTGCACATCATTGATCTTCTGGAAGGGAGTTAATCTAAAACATGTGACAAATGTACTGGGGTAGTAGTCACTGAGATGATGTCCAATTTTAAGTGTAATTTAATATAAGGAAATAAGAGGTCATAAAGGGTCAGCTTATTTTCCCAGGCAGCTAGCGATAGGACAAGGGTAAATGGACTCAAATTGCACCAGAGTCAAATAAATTTAATTACTGAAAGAGAGGCTGAGGATTGGAATGGGCTCTCCAGGGAAATGGTGGATTCACCATCTGTGGAAGTGAATGTTCATCCATGGAAGTGAATGAAATTCAGAAAAAGAATAGTTGTGGCTCTCTATGGTATGGTCTAGTGGGCATGATGGTATTTGGTCAAAGGACAGACTTTGACCAAATACCATCATGGAGATTTTTGACCAAATACAATAATCTTGGAGATTTTTCCAACTCTAATGATTCTGTGATTCAGTGACCAAGGCAAACAAATTAGAGCAACTAGATTTAAAATGGGTGTCTCCCAGAGGCAACTCAGTGAAGAAATCAGATTTTGGTACTTTCTTGTTGCTAGGAAAAGTGTTTGTCTCTCCTTTGAGTACCAGAGAGATTTTCAGGAGATGCCCTGGCCAAGCTCAATGTTGTCAGCTGAATACCTTAATTTGTTCAATTTTCCACTGCAGTAATACGGGCTGGGCCTCAAAGAAGTAGGCAGTTGATTGCAACAGACCAATTATTTGTTTTTGCAAACTGCATGACTGATGATTATATAACACTGTTTTCTACAGTAAACAATGTTGCATATCATTCAGCTTCTCGCTTGCTTAGTTAGGAAGCTGAAAAAGTCCTACTTCTAGATTAACTATAAATGGGATAAGCTAATAGACTTGTATGGCTTGCTCTCTGTTATATGCAGGAACTGTGATGTGAGCTTTTGCTCATCTGGTCTTGCTTGTGAAAAGACATCAGAGCCCACAAAATTGGCGTCAATGGCCCCTGAGGTTCTTGCAGCCAGACAGGACCATACCACAGAGACAGTGTTAGCTCCTCTTATGATTCAATGTCATTCCTCTGGATTGCTCCCTGCCCTAACTGTGCTGCTGAGGCCCCTGGGGCCATGTGCTGACTCAGTCCAGCTCTCACAGGCTCACAGCTGCTGAGTTTAAAGTGGCTATTAGTTCCAGGCGGGATGATACTTTCAGGGAAAGCAATATCAATGGATTTTCTCTATGACATATTTTCCAACAAGGTCTTAACATTTTAGGGACCAGCAGATGAGATGTTAAGCCTAGGCTTCTTGAAAGGGCCAATGCAGTGGAAATAGTGTGTCTCTGTAAGCAGTCACAGTGCATGTGTCTGTGGTACTAAGTGTACTTGTTTGGCCTGGGGTAGAGCTGATTGCCTTCACAATGGCTGGTATGGGGCTGAGTCTGGGATTTGTGCTGAACACAGTGTTGATAATACAGGGATGATTTTGTTATCGCTGGGCACGGCTTGCTCAGAGCCAAGGCTTTTTTTGTACAGCCATGTTGGTAAGGAAGCTGGGGGTCCATGGGGGTTTGGGAGGAGATACAGCCAGGAAAGGTGACCCCAGGTGACCAAAGGGTCATTAAGACCATATGACATCATGCTCAGTTTATAAACTGGGGGGAAGGAGGAGGTAGAAGGTTGTTTGGAGTGATGGTGTTTGTGTTCCCAAGTAGCCACTATGTGTGATGGGGCCCTGCTCTCCTGGACGTGGCTGAACACCTTCCTGCCCATAGGAGGGAGTGAATTAATTCCTTGTTTTGATTTGCTTGCATGCATGAGTTTTGCTTTCCCTATTAACCTGTCTTTAATTCCACACATGAGCTTTTTATCTTCTATCCTTCTGATTCTCTCCCTCACCCTGCTGGTGGGGGAGTGAGCAAATGGATGTGTGGGGCTTGGCTGCTGCCTGGGGTTAAAGCACAACAATGAGTTAGATTCTCTTCTCCAGTGCAATTCCACTCATTTGTGCATCTGAGGCCTGCACACTCTTAAAGCCATTAAAGTTCAAACCCTGCAATGCATTATTCCTGCCAAAAACAAACCTTTAGCATCTTTTATATATCCAATGTAGCTAATTTTCAGAGGTAGATTTTATAACTGAAAGCATATTTGTGCATCTAACTCCTCTTTGTAAATTAGACTGCACATATTTTAAATTCAAATAGCCTTTAGAAGAGCCAGGTACCTACAAATACCTGTTATTTTCATGAACATGAAATACAAGGAGTTTGCAAACTGTGTGGAAGGTAAGAGTTTAATGATACTCATCTAGCTGTGAGACTGAGGCTCAGGCTGTTTACTGACAACAGCTGTGCCTGTAGTACAACTCAGAAGCATAACAACCCACAACAAAGCACTGAGGCATAAAACCCCACTTCCTTCATATAGATAGGAAAAAAACCAAACAAACCATGTTTTCTGATCTATGTCTGGGGAATTTTGCCTGTGTAGAGCTCACATTTCTAGTGTGAACCCAAACAGACAATTTTCCTTTATTTCTTATTTGCCTTAGGGGACTTCTTCACTTTACAAAGAGAGCCAAACCCAGGAAATTAGTTAGACTTTCTGAGATAGAATCATTTAATCTTTATATTTCTTCCTAAATGAGAAAGATAAGCCACTACTTCAGTCCCTGCTTGACATTTCTGAATAACAGGATGGGCTAGTAAATACCTATTTTTAGAATAACAGGATTCTTCCATCGTGAATCTCTGGAAAAAAGAGTTGCCACTGAGTAATTATAAGGAATTTTCCTGCCCAGTTACCAATCCCAACAGCTGTATCTGTCACCTGCCTGAAGAGAGTTTAGTTGCTCCATTGAGTCCTATTGTTAAGCTGTTAAATTGACTCAATTTTTATCTGAAGAACACATATAAGTCCATGCCCAGGTAGCCTGCAGGCCATCTTTAGCTTGTAGTGCTTTTCAGTTAGCAAACTGTGAATAAAAAAAATCATGATATGCCGATTGCATGTCTCATTATAGGACTTGGTTGACACCATTCCCAAGCAGACATACGTAAGCATCACAAAACTCTGTGCTGACACTTGGGTCTTGGATTTTCTAACCTCTTTGCACTTATTTCTAAATATTCTCTCCACTGGGACTACATATGCTCTTCCAGATGTCACACAAACTAGAGAGCTATTAAGAGCCCTTCTTCCCTTATTCTCTTTCTTCCTATCTCCTGCAAGTATCTTCTTTCTGCTACTGTTAGAACATGAACACTTCGCTATCTTTGCTAGATGGCTACACATTCCTGGGTTTATCAGCCCTTAGAGCATCTATCATAAACAAATCCACAATCTTGCATGTAGGATCCTTGTCCAAGTGTTCTGCTGTTCTGTGTCCCAGTTGCCTACTCCTTAACATGCAAACACCAGACCCCATCATTCACAACACTCTCTTTACTTCTCTGGGTATGTTCTCACTGCCTTTTTTTTTTTTTAATAAAGAAGAGATTGACTGGGTAACAGAGGAGCTCTGACATTTCTCTCTCATTTTTACTTCTGTTTTCAGGATTGTTTAAAGAAAAAGGTGAATATGACCTTAGGTTCCACAATTTCCCCCTAAATGCAACCACATTTTAGATTTGCTCTAACGTATGCACATCCTTGCATTACCATATGCTGGTTCCAATGGGGTTCTTGCTATGTGATGCAAAAATTCAAATTACTTGTGTGGTTAAAATCTCTTCTTAAAAAGTCTTTAGCTGTAAGGAAGGATCATCATCTTTTTAGTATCTTTAGTGTTCTAATAAATTAACATAATCCTGTTTTACACAGTTTCACTGTGGATGTCTTCCTGCATCAGGGGAAGATGTACAGTTTTAAACATTTTCAGTAGTTTTACATTCCTCAGAGTAGGCTGCAAAATATCAAGCTGCTGTTGTCAACTTGCCAAAAAGAGAGTCTGGCTCCTTTTCCCTTTCATTTTAGGGACTGAGAGAAGTTATTTGCTTTTTGAGAGGTCCCTTGTCAACTTTTTAAAAGAGCTTGAAATGAACCTATAGGCCATGAAATGCATGGCTAGGAAGAAATATATTTATCAAGATTTAACAGCTGGATATCTCGCAAGATGCTATGATCTCTTCCCAATTTATCATCTGTGCTTAAGCATGACTCAAAGCTGAGTTGCTTTTAATTGGTTTTGGATCAGGCACTAGTATTTATTCATTGCATCAAAAGGATGTTCAGGATCTCCAGTTCTGGAACTTTTTCCTGCTGTGCAAGAAGTCACAACACAAACCAGAAAGTCTCCTTGTGATTGAAATTATGTATCACAACATGATTTATTTTTTAAGAGTTATCTGAAAATCTTAGCTATTATTTCCAAAGTCCTATGCAAAGTAATTTCAGTTTAAAATATATAACTAGTAGGAACTAAAAGGAAATCTGCCAGTGTTCTAAAAAAACAAATAAAAGTCTTATTCTGCATGACTACCTACAAAACCCTACATACATACCATGAAATTAAACATAATTCTGGGATTTACTTTACTATGTTTGCAAAAATAGAGAGGTGTTTGCTTGCAAACCCTATGGATATCTGCTGACTAAAGTGCTCTACAAGAGCTTGATAAAGTTATTATTTTATTGTCAATACTTTGTTGAAAAGAAAGGGAGGTGAAACACAAGGTAAAGGAAAAAGACATCTCTGTTCCCTAAGACATTTGTGAACTACAGGATCTTCTAGGTCAATACACCTTCTATGTGGTTAATAGATGGCAGGCCCTAATATGCAGAGCTTGTTAACTAAATTAACACAGAGACATGATCCTCAAATTGTGCACTGATGCTATATCATGATAGCACCCTTACCATGAAAAAACCCCACTACACTGTGGTGTTTCCTTTGGCTGTATATGTACTACAGACTACAATTTCATTCCGAAATTCTGATTAAGATTTATCAGTACAAGTTGCTGTTCTTGTTTGCATGGGTAATTTCCTTACTTTGCTTATCAGGTTTAAAAAACTTTTGCCTATCGCTCAAAAATGCCGTGTAATATCATTTTAGATCTGTCCAGGGAAACCTTTAATGAACTAGAAGTGTCAAATATCACCCTATTTCATATAACAGTTTAATATTCAGAATGAATATTACAGGCAAATGGATTAGTTTTCCTTGATGTTTATGAAGTTGCTGTAAAAGCAGATGGATAATCACTATAGCAACTTAGCACATAAGGAAAGAGTCATTGAAAAGCATTCTGTAATCAGCACTGTGACCTTGACAGCTCTCACTTCCAATTGCCTAAGCAATATTTTTCATCTGTTGTAATCAGGCAAATTTCTTGCATACCAGTAAAGCTAGTTGGACTACCCCTTGGGTATGTTTTGACATACTCTGTGTTGGAGTGAAAAAATCAAAGAAAGGTCATGCATCTCAGTTCAAGATACTTTATTATGTTTTCCACTTTGGCATCTTAAATATTTTTGTATTTCAAACTTAGTACACTGAAATAATAAAGTAGCAAGTGGATGTCATCTATCTCAAATTTTTCAAGACATTGTCTCTCAAAGGTTCTTCATGGACAAACTGAGACAAACAGGCTAGATAAGAGGACCACCAGATGGGCTGAGAACTGCCAAACTCAGAGGATTGTTATCAGTGACAAGACCTCCAGCTGGAGGTTTCTCTGTAGTGGTGTACCCCAAGGGCTGATGCTGGGACCAATATTATTTAACAGCATCACTGACTACCTGAATAATGGGACTGAAGGCAGCATTGGTAGGTTTGAAGATTATATTAAACTTTAATGCAGTGGTTATATTGCCACTCAGAGGGACACTGACAGTCTGCAGAAATGGGCTGAGAGAAGCCTCATGAAATTCAACAAAAGAAAATGTCCAGTCCTGTTCCCGAGGAAATAGCCTTGTGCACCAGTACAGGTTTGGACAGAGTAACTGAAAAGCAGCTTGGCAGGAGAGGACCTGTGTCCTGGTAGACACGAAGTTAAACATGAACAAGCAATTCTCCCTTGGTGTAAAGGGTATCAGTAGTACCCTGGCCTGTGATAGTAAAATTGTTGCCAGTTGGTTGACAGAGGTGAGTATCCCCTTCCCTGGAGTCTGGGTCCAGTGCAAGGAAGACATGTATGTACTGGAGAAAGTTGAAAAAGGGTCAGAAAGATGATTAAAGCATTGAAAATATGTTGAATAAGAAAAGGCAGAGTCAGCTGGAATCTGATGTGGGAAGTGGTAAAAAAGGATAAAACTAGACAGAATCAGTGTCAGGACAAGAGAAACAATAAACACAAAATCAAATACGAAAATTCCAACATAAACATAGGGAAAAAATCTAAACACTGTACTGTGTGGGTAATTCAGCACTGAAAAAAACTGTCTTCCGTCCTTTAGGATGTTCAAAACCCAAGTGGACACGGCCCTGAGCAAGCTGCTCCTGGTGACCCTTATCTGAGCTGAAGGGTTGACAAGACCATTTCCAGATGTGCCATTCAACCTCAGTGACTGATTGTGTGGTAATGCATTGCGATAGGACTCGAACCAAGGGAGGTGATATCTGATTTATTCCAATTTACCTACCCATCTGCAACTGCCCAGAGATCTTCACCTTTCCTGTAGTAGCCCAGTGTATCAATATTGCAACCTGTTCTCCTCTCATGAACTGGGATCATGATATAACTTTGTAATGGCAACAACAAAAAAAAAAAATCTGTATCACAACATTATTAGTAAGATTTGTGGAAAGAAGAAAGGAAAAATAAGAAATGAGACCCAGTACAACTTTCCAACAACTGGTACGTGTATACCTTTCTTCTGGAAAGTACCGTTTCCAGCTCCAGATGGAGCAGGTAAGTATGTTCTGCTGTGGACCTACAGGCTGAGAACATGAGCTACCCTAACTTTACCATAATGGGATTACAAACTAGAGACTAGAAATTAGAGATATCTCATTGTCTTAGCTGACTGCTCTACAAGTCATTTGGGCATGTGATGACCAGTTTCCATGAAAATCTTAAAGAATTATATTTTCTCACAATTTCTGGTGGTTTTTAATATTTAGCTGAGGTGAAAGTATCACATGAACAGGCCTTAGAACATTTCACAGATTAACCAGGAAATCTTGAATATTTATTTAGTGCTCAGAGGGATTTATGTGCAAAGTGATGCAGGCCTGTCTCTTTCCTGCATAAATCCAAGTACTGAAAAATTAAGTTGAGGAATTCAATGTAAGGATGGTGGCTGACAGCAGAGAGTGGCAATGCCTTACTCCAGCAAAGAGAGGGAACCTCTCTCTCTTATTTCTTGCGTTTGTGCTCCAAGCTGAAAACAAAAAATATTTTGGTTTGCATTCAAACATAGAAAATTAATAACCTTGTCTTAATTTAAAAATCTCTGCATTAATGAGATCTTGGATAAGGTTTTTGTTTTACAGTCAGGCCAACAATGATAGATAATGAAAATCCTCATTAAAACTGACATCAAGAATTTCTTCATACCCCCTATTCTTAAAATAAAGATAAAATTTTTAGCTTGTTGCACTAAGCTGCCTAATGGAAACTTTCCTGAGTGACAGTAAAGATGCACTGCTATCAGTTGTTTGTACATAGGGGATGAATTACCCTTCTTTCACAGTAGAAAGAAGAAGCACGTTTTGTTTTTTTCTTAAATAACTTTATATTTTTTTAAGGAAGTAAGAAGAAGTCATTTACAGCAGATTTTTTTCATGCCGAGAAATGTATAACTCATCCTTGAACAGTGTCACAGTTTGATGCTACATCATGAATGTCCCTGGGATTTCCTGGAGTTAATTTTGATCTGATAAGCCAAGAGGCTCCAAGATAATCTTATCACAGACAGCAACCTCCATGTATTCCTTTTGATTATGGTGAAACAAAAAACACATGGGAGAAATATCACCATTCAAATACAATTTTGTATCTGAGTATCTGAGAATTGAAGTAATGAAAGAATCAATGGAGGCAAAGGCCTTTTTTTTGATATAGAGATGGGAAATAAGAAACTCAGCTCCCTGAAGTAGCTGCACATTGCACATTGCCAGTGGACAGTTTATCCTCAGGGTGCCTTCTTCAATGCTACTGAGTCCTCACTGCATGGTCCAAACTTCCTTATTTGCCTAAACCAACACAGAAATCACACACATAAGCAGTCACAGAATGTCTTGTGTCTGCACCTTGTTTTATGTGTAACAGACATGTATATGTCCAATGGTGCTGACCTTAGAAATATTTGGGTTTAAAAAAATGATTAAAAATGTATAGAAAATGTCTAGATAAAGTTATTATACTTCATGTTTATTTTGGTCTTTTTCAGAACAGAACAATACTTGCCTTGTAGTGAGCTTGTGCAGCCATCAGAAGCATAATTAAATGAAAGCCTGAGTGTTCAAGCAGCTCATGGCTTGGAGGGGTGCACTGCTCCCTAGGTAAATACTGTCTGGAGAGAGGGGTCCAGAAAGTGATGGTGAATGGAATTAAATCCAGGTGTTGGCAGGTCACAAGTGATGTTCTCCAGGGTCCAGTCCTGTTTAATATCTTCATCAATGATCTGAGAATCAAGGGAATCGAGTGCATCCTCAGTAAGCTTGCAGAGTACACCAAGGTGGGTGGGAGTGTTGATCTGCTGTAGGGTAGGAAGGCTCTGCAGGGGCATCTGGACAGGCTGGGTTGATGGGCTGAGGCCAATAGTGTAGGGTTCAACAAAATCAATGTTGGGTCCTGCCTTTGGGTTACAACAATCCCATGCATTGCTCCAGGCTTTGGGAAGAGTACACGTAGAGCTGCCTGGCAGAAAAGGATCTGGGGGTGCTGTTGATATCCAGCTGAATATGAGCCAGAGTGTGCTCAGGTGACCAAGTAGGCCAATGGCATCCTGGCCTGTATCAGAAATATTGTGGTCAGAAGGACCAGGGTAGTGACTGCCCCCTGTACTCAGCACAGGTGAAACCACACCTCAAACACTGTTGTGAGGAGTTGATCTTGGCTGGACACCAGATGCCCACCAAGCTGCTCTAAAACTCCCCCTCCTCAGCAAGACAGGAGAACAAAATGTGATGGTAAAAAACTTGTAAGTCTATATAAGGCAGTTCCCTAAAGCAAAAATGAAAAGTTGCATGCATGCAAGCTAAGGAAGGAACTAGAGATTTTATTCTCCAATTCCCTACAGAACGTGATGTTCTGCCACTTCCTGGGAAGCAGAGATTCAGGGCACATAGTACTTGCTCCACAAAACAAAACATTAATGCTCCCCCTTTCTCCTCCTTTTTTAAACTTTTATATTGAGCAGATGTCACATGGTATGGAATATCCCTTTGATCAGTCTTGGTCAGCTGGCTTAGCACTGTCCCCTCCCTAGATCTTGCCCTGCCCCAGCCTATGGACAGAGGGGCAGAATGTTTGAGAGACATCACCAGGGCCGTGCCAGCCCTGCTCAGCAGGAGCCCAAACCCTGGTGTGTCATCAACACCTTTATAGCTATCAATGCCAAGCACAGCACTGGGAGGGCTGCTGTGGGGAGAATTAACTTCATCCCAGCTAGACCCAATACAAATGAGCCCAGTTCTTGGCCCCTCAATACAAGAGGCAAATGGCCTCAAGTTGCACATGGCAGGTTTAGATTAGGTACGAGAAAAAAATTCCTTCACTGAAATGGTGGTCATGCAGTGGAGCAGGCTGCTTAGGGAAGTGGTAGGGCCACCATTCCTAGAAATATTCAAAATGCACATGGATGTGACACTTGGGGGTATGATTTAGCAGCGAACATAGTGGTGCTGGGTTAATGATTTGACTCTGTGATGCTAGAAAGTATTTTTCAACCTTAATGATTCTATAATCAGGCTCCAAGCCATCTCAAATATTGAGAGCTCCAGGATTTTACTCCTGTCCCTGAGAGAGCTGCCTACTTGGGAACCAGTTCCCTTCATCTTTATCTGGGGCCATCAAAGTCCCCCTCATGGAGACAGTTATCTTGATGACAGAAAATCACCTGCTGGTAGTTCCAGTTCTGGGGCTCACTCTTCTACACTTGGCAGAGATATCAGGACAGTTTGTATTACAGTGTCACCAGCAGGGTAGGATTTCCTTCAAAAGTATATGATACTTACAGGTAGCAGAAATAGTCAGAGCTCTTAGCTGAGTGGCTAGCACATATTACACTCATTTTACTGCCTCTAGTAGACTGTGGTGCTTCATGACTTGGTATCTATTAGAAACATGGAGCACAGTAACTTGAGCTCTGAGCTTGGTTTGATATTCAGTGATTGCAGAAATATTTAAAAAGCAGATCTCCAGATATACACTGTCATTTTTTTCATGACCTCACTGGACACTGCACAGAGCCACATACAATACATGGATGTAAACCTTTACAAAAACATTATATTATCTAACCTTGCCCTGTTAATCTAGGCTGCACTCTTTTTTCCCTATTATATATACAATTGGAGCAGACTAACTGCCTTACAGTTCAATATTAATTCCTGCTTATTAATAAAGCTTGAAAATTTTATTACAATGGGAGCTTTATTAAAATAGCTTTCTGAAATAATTAAGATGTAAAGATATTAATAAAAAGCACACTCCTAAACAGCCACATGAATATATTCATCACCTTTAGAAACTCTTGAAAGAACCTCGGGCGGCTTATTTCCCTTCTACTGTTTGGAAAATAGCATTAAAAAGCTTAATTTGCTTTCTCAAGGTCACACATTTAAGTTACTGACAGAGTGGCAATTGCAGGGTAGAAATGCCAAGGTACTGAATGCTAGCAACCACAGCACTGGCACTGGTGCCCTCAGTCTGATTAGTGCTTTCCTACTCTTGGGATAAATATAGCATTTTGTTTTTTCCTTTTTCCCCTAAAGACGGAGATGATCTGCAATTTCTGCTGGCTGCTGAGAATTTGGTTTGGTGAAGCTTCGGTGGCTGAAAATGAACCAGCAGCAGGTGGCAGCAGTTTGTCACGCTTCCAGCCTCCTCTGGGTTCACAGGCAACAATTTCTGGCCACATTAAATGACTTTTTGCCTCTTGGATTTGTTCTGTATTTCTGCAGAAAAGAGCTTTGACTCTTCTGAAAAGGTTTTCTACTAGACTTCAAAGAAAGCTTGGTCCTGGGCAACTCCTTGTTATGCCAGCTATGCCCAGCCACATATTCTGGCTTCCTTGGAAGATTGCCTGCATGGACGCAGAGACGTGATGTTCTAGGAAGCTTGGGTACAATGAGGAAGAAAGGGGCATATACATATTCTGTCAGTCTCTTGGGTACCACAAGTGTATCCTGAATCACATGGGATGATCAGAATCACTTATGCAGACCTCTAAAGCAAGACTACAAAGCACTAAAACTTTCCCTTTGAAGTGAACCTATTAATTGCAGTGCTTAAGTGCTACATTTTGTTGCATCCAAATACATGCCAGTAATGTATTTTTTGTTTATTTCGAATTAAAATGCATGGTTTCTTCCCTCTTAATTTGCACTTTATAACACAAGCAGTGTCTCAAGGATATGTAAGCTAATTGTCTTGCACTGAAATGGCTGTGTTTTTCATCTGTTAGCTACAGTTATTGTGTGCAGGAATGCTGTTAAAACCTTAGTAAACATTATTAGGCACAAAAAGAATGATGATAGTCTATGAGCACTAAGCTGTGGACTAATGGAATGATGCATAGTACAATGTAAGAACAAGGGGAAACAACAAAAGGAATTCCACCCTTGCAAACAAGCCGAGCTTTGTGAAATCTCTGAAGATAAATTCAGCAGGGTAAAGAGAGATTATGCACATGCTGCAAATTCTGCTTCTTAGTAGAACAAGCTGGTTCTGAGAACCCTATTAAAAACACCTATTTTCACGTCCTTGCCAGAGGGAAAAAAGGACAAAAGTCTTCTATATATACACATTATGATATGTGGAAGAGCAGCATAGGTAAAACTACGCACGTTCTAGCTTCTATTAATTTATACCATTTAATCCATTACCATTATTTAAACACAGAGTGTTGTTATAGTCACCTTGAACAAGTGAATTAGGACATACTTTCTAAAAGAATTTTAATGAAAGGCAACATGCCTTGCTAAATAGGCAACCTCTCTTCTACTAACCCAATATTCCATTCCTGTTTATTAGAATGATTTACAACATATATTTTCTGAGATTGATTCAAATCTCTTGATTTCTGTTTCCTCTGTTCCATGGATGAGGATAGTGATTTGCATCTCCTGTCAAACTGACAGAGAGCAAATGCTGTCTGATATGCAAGTAGAAATGAACCTGTGGTGGTACAACCCTGAACTAACCCACTAAAGGGTTATATTTTATTTTGCTTTTATCCTGGAACACTAAGGAGGTGCAGGATACAAATATTTTTATTTTGAGATTTTCTAATGCCAACAAGCATTTTCTACAGTCTTCTAAACTGTCTTATCAAGCTGTTGTACCAAGCTGCATCATCAATGTAGTCTGTGACAGTGGATCTAGAGATTTTGGAGCTAATTTTCAAATTCACAGTGTCTATGTTGAAAGAGACTGCAGCTTTGCAGGAGCCAACATGCAATGAAATTCAGCAGTACAGTGGGTCACTGCTTTTCCTTTTTGGTGACTTTGCTTGTGTGCCATGCATCTGAGGTGCTAAAGAAGGTAGCCTCTTGCAATGCTGAAGATTTGAGGACATATGAAAACATCTCTGTAGAAGAGAACTCACAGGCTGGCACATTACACAGGATATGGAAAGGTGATACCATGGAGCTCTGGCTCCTTATTTTAATTTGTTCACTAGGAGAAAACATAAAAATGAGTGGTTCAATTAGCCTGATTGTGCCTGAATTTGCAGTCATAGAATCATAGAATCATTAAGTACCCTGAGCTGGAAGGGTCATTGAGTACAACTCCTGGCATGCTGTATTTAGCAGTGTTTGTCATAGTCTTTTCTTTAGTAATTTGAACCCCATTATTTACATTTTCATGTCTCTAGAATTTTATTCAGTGTTTCTCCCAACCAAAATCCACTAGTTAGCAAAATGTCAAAATTATTATATACAGCTACATAATATAACTGTCTTATTTCAGCCATCCATATGATATTTCTGTCATGAAATTCTAATAGCTCTTGGAAGAGTATGAGCAGACAGTTGTAATTTTCCGGGCGAGGACTAGATCCCAGAAGAATTGATACATCTATAAGTTTATCTATTAATGCCCATCAGCCATCAAGCTGCAAGTTCTGACTTGTGTGTCCCATTTGCTTTACATCAATATACTAACACAATCAGATTGGCAGTTCAGATTAATTAAAACCAGATTAGGAACTAGAGAGCACCAAAATTTTTCTGGAAAGAATATTCTTAAAAATAAACACAAACTAGAAACAGTAGAAACAGACTGATAATTACTAAGAAAAAGCATTACACAAGACTAAGAAATAAATTCAACTACAAAGTCTAGTTAATATTATGAGTATCACACCTATGTACACAGAGTGTATATAATTTGCCTAGCAGACCCCTGTTTCAATCACTCTTATTTTCTTTGCTTCATTTTACATATGGGAAGAGTTGTTTAATTTCAGGTTTCTAGGCATGTTTAAAAGCCAATATTACTATACACACACCTTCAATTAAAGTACAGTGTGGAGGGTGTTAGTAGGAGATGAGAATGGCTGGTTCCTGGGAAATGCTCTCTCTGCTGCCCAGGATAATCTATGGTTTGATTTCAGTTTCAGGGCATAGAATTGTCTGAAGGCTATTTTACAACTTCCAGTATTACCAGGTCTTCTGTCATATGAATTTGTCTTTTCCTAAGAGAATGTGCTTTTCCATCACGTTAGTGTAAGACTAGGAAAGCAGCTGTATTTGCCATTCTAACTTTGTCCCTTAGGGCTGTGAAAAGTGACCTTCCTACTTCTGCTTAAGACCCTTCAGTTCCCTGAATAACTGGCAGAGAAAATTACTTGGAATATTTTCAGGAAACATCTTTTTTCTAACTAGTGGAGAACTCCCACATGTGTTTGTTGCCTTTTTTCATTGTTGGGCTACTGCTTTACTTTTAGGAAGGAGTCATTGTAGTCCCTACAGTACCTGGCACAATCCAGTATCTATAGAGAGATAAACTTGAGGTATCACAGCTGCTGTTGTTTTGAAACATCATACACATTCCTTGTCCACTTTTTATTTTAATTATTTATTCGGTATTAGAGAGATTGAGTTGCTGCATCTGCCCTTCCATTGCTTGGCAGACTTGCCTTTAACAGGTAAAGAAGAAAGTACCAGCTGAAATGAATGTGGTCTTTGTGACTCATGAAGAAAAAGATCAGTAGCAACAGGCATGTCAGGAGCAGATTTTATTAGGTAACTCAGAGACTTGTTATGGTTTTAACAGCTTTTAATGTTTGACTGAACCAGTCCAACTATTCTTTGCACAGCACTGAATCAGTGGGAGCAAGGGCAAGTTCATAAGTGTTAAAGCTGTTCTTTTTACAGCCTGACTTTGGGGCAGAGATGAAGAGATAACAAGCGAATTTCAGGGCAACAAGTATCTTCCTAAATCTGAAAGGATTACATTCTGCAGAAAGGAGGACAATTGGCAATTAGTAAGGGTTTCTTTGGGACAATTGTCTTGAACATAACGTGTCCAGCTAAATTTGAATTGTCTTAGGTACTATTCTCCTAGCTATTATTAAAACTTAAATTTGCTTTAATTAGCCTTTTACAAAAAAACCCAAAACCAATGCAAACATTAGCGTTCTTAACATCAGTGGCTTTTTAATCACAGTATGCAATGCTTTGCTGAATTTGAGAAAGGAGTCTTTTATTAAAGTTTTACTTGATGCATATTCAGTTGGATGTGTATGTTTACATCAAGCCTGTAGGGATTTAAGTCTGTTCTTCAATACCCATGTGCTTACAGTAAAACTAGATCCCAAACAGGTTACTGAGCTGCGAGAATTATTTGCACGAAGGGGATGCTGAAAACATTGCAATCTGAAACCTGATACAATAATAAACCAAACAAACTTGCTCACATTTACTGGAAGTTCAGGGAGATGCAAAGTTCTCAGCANGGGATGGGGAAAACATTTCTAAAAGCATACCTGGCACTTCCAAGTGATGAAATGCCTTTAAAGTACTGGCATTTAAAGCAATCATAATCTCAGTTGAGAATTATTTTATTCTATGGTCCTCTGACTTCCTTAGCCTTACTACTCTAAAATCCAGCTGTCATGCTGCTGACAACAGGCCCATTAACTCTGTCAAATGATGGCTTTCCTATTTTCAAACATGGTAGGATATTAAGTATTCAGCCTCTGCTATCAACAGCTGAGTGTCAACTTTCAGCAGCGGGTTTAAGTCCCTCAGCACAGTGCCCAATAATTTACTGGGTTAAATACATCAGCATTTTTTACTGCATTCCCTACTCCTTCCCCCTAATCCAGCCAAGAATTTTTCAGTGTTCTTTTAGGCGCATGTTAGTAAAACATAACCCTATTCAGGCAAGTATTTACAAAAATATGTGTTTTTAGGCCATGCAAGATATCCTCAAACCAACTTAGCACAAGTAACCTGTAATCAGGGCTGATCCATGGGAGACGTTGTACTTTAAAGTTTTCTGCTTCACACTTGGTTTAAATTCTCTCTTTTTTTCAACCTTATTTCAAAACATTTGTGCAGTGTTACTTTCCAGTGCACTTTGATGTGTTCAACAGATTCTGATGCCTCTGCTTTGAAGGTGCAGATTCTTTACTGCTCTGAAGATGGAGCTAAAGATTTTTGCAGAGTTTAAAGGAACTCAACAAATAAAAAGAAGATATAAAAAAGTTTTTGGGTTTTCTTTTCCCTTGTAAAGAACTGATAAATAAACCATGTTTTCCTGAATGCAGCTTATAGAGTTGGACATCTGTAGCTCATTAGTTTACAACTGTCTTTCAAACCAATTAATTGAAAGAATTAGGTGCTTTCTAAAAGAGGGACAGAACAAAAAAAATTTCACTTTTTGAAGATTTCTTTTAAAAGTGTTTCTGACATTATTATCTGCTAAGCACAGGCTAGCATATTGTTCCAAATCTATTATCTTTCTTTTTTTTCCCTCTTCTTTCTCCTTTGCATCATCTACAGCTTGGTTGGTATGTCAAAAAAATCCAATAGTTCCATTCCTACCCAGAGTTTTCATTTTTGGAGAGGGAAATTTTAGACTTCAGACCTGTGAAAAGACCCTTCGTATGCTTTATTTCTTTGCATACAATGACCTAGTATTTGAGTACTAACTAAATCCCCTACATGGTAGTTCTAGATTTGATTGAAATTATTTTAATGGTCTGAATTTCAAGGAGATTTTCCAGTATTTTAGGTCTCCTAACAGTTTTCCTTTTGAAAGATTATTGACAAATATTCTGATTTTTTTTTTGTTTTATTTGACATGATTAAACTGCCATGGAATTATGTGGTGGCACAGGGTCTGCCTCCTGAGTCATATGGAGAACTCAAAAGGATTTTTAGCTGTATGATAAGCTATCCTTACTAAGCACACACTGAGGGTGATGTCTAGGACTTCATGTTCCTAGGACTCTAAATTTGGCCAGCTTGTAGGGATTCAGAATCTCTTTGATAATTAGGTCCAATCCATGCTGAATCTTGAGTGTTCAGGTTGCTTTATGGTATCAAGTCTATTGTGCCACTCAAATGGATTCAAAATGTAAAAATGTAAACTTAGCTAAATCTTGTATGTTCAGCCCTGAAAACCACACATGACTACTGGCTTTGGAGCAGCAGCTACAGGAACTCCCCAGACTGAAGATGCTTACAGTGTCCTTTTCACACTCATTACTGTTTCTATGTGGGCTTCTAGAAATTCCAGAGAAATCAGTTTAGTAGTGTTTTATGCTTATTTTTTTCTGAGGAATACTATTTGATCTGTTTCCCAGAATCACAGAACCAATTAGGTTGGAAAAGACCTCTGGGACAATTGAGTGCAATCTATGACTGAACACCACGTCAATTAGACCATGGCACTAAGTGCCACATCCAGTCTTTCCTTAAACACCTCCAGTGATGCTGAGTCAACAGTTTCCCAGAGTAACCTGTTCCAGTGTTTCCAATAACCCTTTTGGTGAAGAAATATTTCAGAATATTAAATCTAAACCTCCCCTGGCATCCCCTGGCACAACTTCAGGCCATTTCCTCTTGTCCTCTCACTAGTGGCCTGGGAGAAGAGGCCAGCCCCTGGCTACAGGCTCCTTTCAGGCAGTTGTAGAGAGTGATAAGGTCACTCCTGAGCCTCCTTTTCTCCAGGCTAAACAATCCCAGCACCCCCAGTCACTTGTCATAGGACATGCATAGTCTATATGTCTATAGTTTTGTGGTTTTTTAGAACCCAGAGAATGAAATAATTCCTGAAATTGTCAGCTTTTTTATTGAAAAAAACATTCCTCAGAACATCCTTGACCAGTGGCAGCTGGGAAAGCCAAAAAATCATGCTTTCCTGAATTGGTTTGCTCTCCAACAAATACTGGCATAATTTTTTGTTTTCTTTTCATAATATAGGGCTAAAGCCTTGTGTTACAATATGTTTGCTAAAAGAACTACATATAAAGAGTTCTAAGTTATGTTATGTTATTATGTTTTGAAAACAAATTACATTTACATTATTAGAAGTGAGCCAATGGGCTCAAAAATATGTTTTTAACAGTTTCACATAATAAAGATGGTTTATGAAAGGGATTTCCCAACCTCATGGAGCTGGTGATAGGGAGAAAGAATATCAGACTAAACAGGTCTCATGATAACATCAACTTGTAATCCTGTTTAAGATGACTGCAGGTAAGTACCACCTTTGGGGACTCTAGGAGGTCCAGAAAGCTGCACTGTGAAAACTCCAGCTACCTGAGCTTCTTGGGAAATGAGAGATTTTCTGTTAATTGTGAAGGTCTGTGACTCCTCACAGTAGTCAAATGTTGTGAGCGCTGAGATGCAGTTTAAACATCCCTAGCAAGCTCATGCAAAGTATGAAACAGAAGGATGGCACCATTAGTTAACTCAAGATAAAAATTTTCATCAAGAATACTACCAGGAATAGGTGGGTCTGAAGGAAGTCCACTGTTATTCATAGTTTCCCAGAGATGAAACATTTATGTTCTGTATTGTATAAGTTGCCCTAATTTTTTGTTAAAAATTAAATATAGACCCGTACTACCTCTTGACTTCATCTCCAAGCTGTTTCTATGATTTTGCCCGTTGGATGAAAGAAAACCTCAGTGTCAGATTTGAAGCCATAAGGTGAAACTTCAGGTCCCTCTGTTCTGTCTTCTGCCTGAGGAGTTCCCAGCCCACTCTCATGAGTGCACCAGCAGCAGCATCAGAGTAGAACTATGGAATCATTTAGATTGGAAAAGACCTTTAAGGTCAAGTTCAACCATAAACCTAACACTGCTAAAAATACCACTAGACCATGCCCCCAAATGCCATCTCTTCACATCTTTTAAATATCTCCAGGGATGGTGACTAAACCACTTCTCTGGGCAGCTTGTTCCAATGCTCTGACTGTTTCAGTGTTGAATTTTTTTTCTAATATCCAGACTAAACTTCCCTGCAGCCAGTTCAGGTGATTTCCTCTTGTCTATCACTTTTTACTTGAGAAAAGAGACAGACACTTTTCCTCCCAGTTTCCAGCCATTGGAAGGATCTCACTGCTTTCTGATCACAATTTGCACCTAAAATCTCCAGGGCAAAAGTGTGAAGAGTGGTTCACCCAAATTTTAAATAAATCCTGGTTCTTTACAGGAGTTCTCCCCGAAGACTCATAATCATAATTCTTATTACCAGTTTGAACCTATGCTTTTTAGATATGTTCTTAGCCTTTGCAGGCAGGAAAAAACTAATGTACAGAACTAACTCAGCCTTGCGACAATCACTGCACTGGAGTGCAATTTTTATAACAAAATGCAGCCACTATGAATTTTATGATTTTTTGCTTGGAGACCGAATGGTGTTTTCCTTGAATGTGTATTTTACAATGGTCAAAGCCTAATATTTTATAAATCACTTTTTTTCACTGAAGAGACCAGATTATTTTTGTAGGTTCAACTTGCTCATATTCCTGCCTCTCACCATACCTGCTCTATTTCCCATATTAAAGGGCTCCTTGTTTTTCAAGAGGGAAATGCTGTTATTCTTGCCTCTGTCTGCCTGTTCATATTGTCACTGTAAAGCATTTTTGTTCTCTGGGGAGAACTACTTAAGTTGTTCCATCCTAAGTTGAGATGAAAATTTTGGAAAATTCCAGTGCTGAAAGTTTTAGACCACTTCAATTGCTATGGTTTTGATGTTTATCCTTGAGTAGAGAGATGATAGAAAATAGAGGGAAAATCAGCAGATAACTGTTATTGTGCTACTATCCATCTGAGAAACTTGCAAGAAATGTTACCAGCTCTTCACCTCTTGTGAAGTATTTTCTCAGGTAACCATGAGTTTCCACTACATGCCTTCTTTTTTCCATTTTCCCCCAAGTAATTTTCCATGTTCTTCTATTCTGCTCCCTGAAAAGACACTGTTCAGCAAGCAGCTGTGCTTAGTAAAGTAGTTGTGCATGTTTTACAATGCACGTGTTTTCAGCAGTCTCTTCCCTTGACATGGCAGCTGTCAATGACACAGAGATTGGAAAATTGCCAGCACATAGGGGTGTGGTATAAAATATTCCCTGTAAAAGGAATAAAGTAAAAAAAAAAGCCAAATTTCCAGTAGCTAGTTTAAGTTGAGATGGTTGCAAGTCCATGTGAAGTCCATATAGTATGAACACAGGAAACCAGAACAATAGTGCAAAGGATGCTACTGTTAAAACAGCTGAAGGTTAAGAATGCAATGATTACGCATTGAGAATCAGAAATACTCTGCGAGTAGGCTATATTCAAGATAATATATTTTTAAAGTTTGTTTTTTTTTAAAGAACAAGAGCAGAGAGAAGCAGGTCAGAACTACAGAGAATTACTTTGGCTTAGCTTTTAGAAAAATGAGAAATAGATGCATGAAATTATAATAGCACAAAAAACTATTTTAAACTGATTTCTCCTCATCATTTGCTGAAGCACTTGTGAAAAAATCTACAGAGAAATCTCAAAGTCAGGGAGATGCAATTGAAAATGAGTGCATCAGTGATCTGCTTGTGTAGGAGACACCAATAACATTTGACACAGAGAAAGAAATTACAGTTCTCTTTTCTGGAAATATTTCTCCTACATTGGCAGAGCTGACATTCTACAAAGAATAACTACAAATTCAATTTATGCAGTAGGAAGAATTGGCCTGATATAACAAATCTCTTTATCTTTTCCAGCTTAGCTATTGTTTGTGGAAGTACTGACTTATGTGTTATATTTTTATTTTTATTTCCTGTCTGGTTTTGTTTTCTCAGATTAAATATCTTGGTTTAGATAGAAAGGAAAACATTGAGGGTCAATTTATATGATTCCACTTGCTTTAACAGCAAGACAAGGATGAACAAGAACAAGAACAGAATTCCACCCTGGAGTTACTTTTGCTTAGGGAAATTAGAACACATTGAAATTAAGATTATCATTAAAATGAAAAGTATTTTATTTTTCCCATCCTATAGCAAGTTGCAGGTGCAAAGGAGTGCTCTTTGCACTACCTGGGACAGTCCCTTCACTGGTGGAAGGTGCCAGAGATATTTTGAATAAATATTACTTGGATTGTGTATGCAAACCTAATTTTGGACTTTACAAGTTGTGCTT
>WBNO01025624.1:0-56481 GCA_013400575.1 Peucedramus taeniatus | reverse complement strand
TTTTTTTTTTTTTTTTTTAGTTAATTTAGAGTCTGGCTTGAAATCCTTTCAGGGAAAGTTGCTTCTATATTTTCAGACTGGTTTTGGATTAAGTACAAAGCAGACAAACTACTGGAGTTAACGAAAGAAGAGGATGAGATATCTTTGCTCCAGTAAAGTTCTTTTCCAGTGTCAGAAGTGAATTATTCCTGAAATTCCATGTTATGGTCACAAAAGAACGAGAATAATGTTAACAAATTCTTATTTCTTTTCCAGCCCCCTTGGTACAATTTACTTTCTGTTTGAATCTATTTGTATTGAAATCATGGTGCAAATCTCTGTGAATTAGGAGCTTTACATATTCAACATTTCTTGCTTTACCACTCAACCACACATTCCTTTATTTTGGTTGTCCAAGGATGTCAAGATTGTAATTAGCACTGAACTTGTCAAATTCAGGGGCAGTATAAAGCATTGGCCTTTAAACAGTTTTCTGACTTATAGGTATCTGTTCTGGCAGCAAATGTTCAAAATGTGTAGGAGAAAAAAATTTTGAACTGATGTATTTCAATTTTTTAAGAGAAGTTCAGTTGCTATTACTGGGATTCATTAAACTCATTTCAGCTCAAGGCTGTGTTGTGCCACATTAAAGTCACTTAAAAGAAATGCATGTATCAGATATTTGTAAATATAACTGATACATGAAGAATGGATTTCTTTTGATTTGCAACATATGCATAGGGAGAAAATCCACAAGAACAAATTTGATCTGTTTAAGAAAAGGACTATTTCATTAAGGTTAGTAAAAATTTGAAAATGTAGACAGTAAACAATAGGGAATAAATAGCCGGTACAGTAGATATATCAAGTCAGGCAGATGATCAACAGATGGAACAGCTAACTAAGAAACTCTCCAGCCCACCTGGTGCTGCAAATGCCTAATTTTTCAGGTGCTGCAACTGAACTGCTCGCAGAAGTTTCTGCTTCTCAAATGGCACATAGTTCCTAAGAAAGGGAAAAAAAAAAAAGAAGAAATCTTTAGAATCACAAGCCTTCTATGTTTTCAAAAACATTTGTGCCTGTGTCACCAATTAACCACCATAAAGCAGACACATAAAAATTGAAACCTTGGAAAAACAGCAGTCCCACTGCCTGCTGCTACAAGTTACCAGGGGAACAAGCAGGGATGAAAGCCTGGCATCAACTGCTCTGTGGCACCAGCTTGTGTGCTTGTTCTTGTGACACACGGAGACCACTGGAATAGTCAAGGTAAACAATACAGAGAAGATCAGTGAACCTACTCATGGTGTTTGGTGCTATTGAATGTTAGCAAGGGTAGGAAGACCTACTATCTTTAAAATAAAGAAAAAACACAACTTCTACAACAAAACTTCCTTGCTTTGAAGCAGTTCTCCACTTGCCATTAGTCTAATTAACAGGGGTGTTTGTTTGGGGTTTTTTTCTCATTGAAATACAATGGCACAGTCTTTGTTTAGCAAGGTAGCGTCATCATTTTAATGTTTGATACATCATAAGCAAGCCTCTCTCCCATGAAACAGATTTTTCAGAATATTTCTGCATTTAGTCTACTTTCCTACGGTGGGGGTAAACCTCAGGGAGATGGTAACCCTGAGAAAAAATAAATACAAGGATAACAGAAAGCAAAAGCTTGCATGTTTACTGTTGTCTTTCCTAAACAAAAACATGTGTCCGAATATGGAAACATCACACTGTGATGACAAAATCTGTGATGTGAAAATGAAGTTATACAAGAACAAATCATACTTGTTAAAATCACAGAACACTGTACATCAGAGACATTTAATTTATATTATTAAGGAAACAAAAAAAGGTTCTGAAAACTCTCTTAAGAACTTAGAAAAATAAATAAACGTCATGATCACTGAGTTATAAAAACAAGCCTATTTCTTCAGCATTACACAACAAAACCCCCACAGATTATTACTTTCTTTGCAAAATAGACATGAAAAATATAATATATAACCCTTCATCCTTGTTAAACCTGACAATTACTGTCACTGGCTCATACATGGATCTTTTTCTTTTGTCAGCCTTATATTTTGCAGCTTTTTGATGCTCTGCTCAGACAGTGACATTTTAATAAAGCTTTGGTATGTGTGCATTGAATTTTAAGCAAAATTACTGTTCACAAAAAATTGATAGGGAGGAGAATCTTCCCAGTCAGGGGACTGCCAGAGAAGATCAAATCTCTAATGTTTTATTTTCATTGGTGGATGGTGCACAAGGTTCTGATGATAACAACGGTCCTTTAAAAAAACAATTGCTAAACATGCAGGTACTCTGTTAGAAGAGAAGGTAAAGAGGATACTGTCCTCTCTTTCACAGTCAGTACTTGGTGCTATAATTTTTCTGCTTAAATTGTTCTCACAGTTCTGCAGTTCTCTCGAGTCTGCAGCTCACAGCTTGGGGATGGCCTCTGCCAGCCATAATTTTCTGATCAGCTGTTATTAGTCAGCAAACTTGCAATGTTAGATGGGTAGTGGCTTTATCCTTTAGAGCTTTCTTTACTCTCCTTGAATATTTCTTCCATTTACAAGCCTCCATCTCTCAAAAAAGCAACGGGAACATACACATTAAAACATGTTGTATGCAGGAATAAAGTCACTTCTCCCTTTTCATGACACTACCTCAGTGTGTACAAAGATAGGGTAGTTAGCCAGAATGTCGTTGTACCTTCTATAAGGTCTGCCAGGTATCCTGCTTTTATACTGCTCTTGTATCACCTCCTACTAATGTGGTCACACCACAAAATGTTCTGCAGTCACTGCACAAGCAGAACAGTGGCCAGCAATTGTGATTGTTTCTGCTCTTTAGCCATTCCTTGTTCCTCTAATGCAATTCTTAGTGGCAAGAATATCTTCTGAATGCCCTGAGCTACCAGCTAAGTTTAGAGCAAAAAGGAAAGTTCTCCTATTTTTACCTAATAGGAACAAAATGGGATATTCACAGCCTGCTCTTGCAATCCTCCTTTTTATTGCTTCTCAAAGTCATGATCTGGCAGCACCCAACCAGTTCCTTATTGATGATAAACCCCACCAGGGCCCTTCTCAGTCCTGCAGCTACCATCCCTTTACCAAGAGACAGCCTCTCCTCTCAGGGGCTGGCCATCTGTCAGGTAGCTGTGAGCAGTAACACTGCTGCTCCAAGATTAATGTCTGCTGAGAGGTGAAACAATGCTGTTTCAAGGCTTTTGTCCAAAGATATTTTTCCTGTTTCAGAAAGGGAGATGTGCCCTATCCGAAAGGCATAAGCACTGCTTCATTTTGTGGTTGGAGATTTTGAATGTACCAGCGGCCACTCAGATCTACAAATCATGAAAAGAATATTCCTACCAGGAACTAAAGGAACTGCATAGGCTGGCTTTGAAACATGTCAGTGCAGTGCTTTACTGCAAATACTGCCTACCTGATACAATATAACTCTTCCTTAAAGACAAAATTAATAGGTTAAGAATTCTGTCATCGTTGCTTTAGTTTCCTAAATTAGAAACATTTGACTCTGCTCTTTAATTTAAAATAGTCTGTGAGGGCCTGCTTCACTTAGGAAACATTAGATTGCTCTCATCCTCGAAACAACTTCTCAGTTTTAATCTGCAACTAAACTCTAAGGTCACTTTTCATGCAATTTTAGAGATCACTTTTAATCTGTTTTGAATTCTGAATTTCCATCCCGTAAGGTCTTGCTTCTCTTCCCAGAGGAATTCACTGATTTTCCTCAAGACTTTGAAATCTGCCCTGAGTATCACCACCAGGTTTTATTGGGTTAGGATTTACACTGCTGTGATACCTTCATTATCAATAGCATTTAATTTTTCATTTGCTCTATTGTCTTTTCCTGATTAAACAATGGTTTTCATATTCTGGAAAATGATTATCAATTTTTTCTGTATCCCAACACTGTTACAAAGTTCAGGCAGATTGTTTGTCTTCTGTTCCTAAATCAGCTTCTCAGGGGGGCTATAGTGTGGAAAAATTTGAAAGTTTCCATATTCTCTCTGGGGACAGTGAGAATTGCAAATGCTGGCTGAAATGCATAATTGTGTTCTGATTTTTTCCATTAGTGGGTTTTTTAATTCCTTCTCCTTGATCTTCAGCAGTCCTCAGCAATTCCATTAGAGTAAGGAGATACACAATCAGAAGAGCCTGTCTTGACAGGAATCCAAAAGAGACTGCATTCTTTAACATCTGTTTTTCTCCTTCATTGTTTTCTGCCATTCAGTAGTACTTCTTACAGGTCCTGTTACTGACTCTGGAAAAAATGCCATATTTTTCTGCCCATTTAGGGATGACGCCTTCTTCCACAGAAATACTTTTATTAAATCAAGTTTTTGTTTGTTACAGAAGCTAAAGCAGCCTGCATGTTGTGCTCTGTAACTGTTTATTGTGTACAGTTTGTTCTGAGGAACTCAACTGTCTCTAGAGGAAAAGCTCTAATTTCCATGCCTGCATATTGAATGTATCATATTACTACTACTAATGTAAACATGCATTTAAAGTGACTACTAAAACTATAATTTGGCAATGTAAAGTGTGTTAGTCGTGGTGTCTTTGCAGTAAGGTGCTAAACTCTTGTGCTCATTCCTTTCTTTACAACTGCTGAGTGATGTTGAATCTGATGTGGGTTTACGACACCAATCTGGGAACTGTGCAGACCTACTGGACTGATTTTTGTAGCTTGAAAAGTATATAGACATTAGTAGACTACTATTCTTTCCTATCTCAGTCAGGTGATCAGGAACTAGACTAAGTAAGGAGAAAACAATTCTATCTAAAAGACTTCTTTACCTGGCCTGTAGCCTTAACTTTTAGAGGCTTGTAATGTTATCTGATATTTCTGTAGCAATCATATCTACCATGCCAAAATCTGGATGAAATGTAGTGAATTTAGCATCTGCTGGGTCTAGGGTATTCAATGAGACAGTGATGGGCACTCAATATTGTTGTGTCAAACAAGTACTTGTCTAAAGTATGGTTAAAAGATGCCTTTCAGTTGTTCCCCAGGCCAAGGAAGATATCAGTATCAACCCATAGGATATGTCTACCAGTCATCACTATCAGGGATGAACTGACAATGTATTTATTCTTTTGTGTAAGATCCCAAATTGAATTCTATAATGAAAAAGTATTAAAATCTTCTTGATCAAACTTGACTCAAAGAAGCAGGAAACCTCAACTTTTTAAATTCAGTGTGAAAAAAAATTATATAAATTATATTATGTGTCTTCTTGCAGTTGTCTCCTTTCAAGAATAAGTCTCCTGCTAGGTTCTGGATCTTTCTCAGTAATGGAATGCTTGAATTGCAGAAAAGTATTGGATCAGTTGGATCAGACCCTTCTATTTAATAGCTATTAAAGCTATATGTGGCTATTTGCATTTAGCAGTCTTTAGACATGACTCCTTGAGTAGAAATGTGTGGGTCCTGAGGGTGTGTATACTCACACTGAGAAATAGCTATCTGTGGATGGATGTTAACTGTGCCTACGTTGTGGAAAGCAAACAGGCTAGCAAATGGCTAGCTACAGAAAACTAAAACAATATGATTTCATATTAAATATTAACAGAAATAAATTAACTTTTCCACAAAAAGCTCTAGAGGCAGTGTGCTCACTCTAAAGCGATGAGTTAGACAATGAGGTTCACAATGAGGTCTTTTTTAAAGAACCCTTTTCTCCACTAGATGTACATTCAAGGAACCAAAGTATGCAATCTGTTGGCTGCATTTAAGCATTACAAACATCTGCCCCCTAACACTGACTAAAGTTTTCTTAAAATGCCTGTTACCATTCTCTTTTTTCTCAATTGGATGATGACTCAATTAAAAAATTATTTCATCTTCACTTTAAAAATATTCGCCTAAAACAGAAAGAGGCTGTTTATGAAATAAATTGAATGTCCTCAGGAGATGGAATTGAAAAGGTTTGAGGGTGAGGAGATACACAGCTGCTGGGTAATTCACCCTACCTGCCATCTACAGCTGACATTTATTAGGGCCTTCAAGCCATTTGTGCAAAAAATCTGCAGTGGTTCCTCTGTTCCTGTTACTGAATTTCAATCAGTCCCATAGGGTTTATTCCTGAAGNNNGAGTTATTTTCAAAAGGCCTAGGACATCTATACCCTATTTGCATTTAGAACATTATATCAGCTACTTTCCCACAGAGCAAATATCATCAGCAGCAAGACCACATCTTTTCATATCTGTACAGGGAAAAGAACAGTTTTCACTTTGGGCAAAGATATAAGATATTATTGGCTTATGTATTTGAAGATTTATTCTTTAAAATATGCCTGAAAAAATACAAAAGAAAGAAATGGGAACTGTGCTCTTTGAATTTATGTAATGTTAATAATTTCAGAACAGACTGCAAGGTAATCATTCAGAAGGATTCAGAAGGAACCCTGAAATAATGAAAAAAACCCCTTGGTTTTAAAAAATGAACAAAACCCCCTTACTATAAGCTGAAATTAGCTCAATATAGGAATCACATAACATATTGCCTAGCATCAGGAGCTTTTACCACTTCCAAGTATGTGGATGTCTACAGATTAGGGAATGGCAAAAAATGTTCTAATTGAAACATTTTTCCAAATTTCAGATATAATTTTGACTGCCCTTTTAAATGGCTACTTATGTACTTAGGCACTAATAGCATGGACATGTATCTAGAGTGGATATTGACACTGATTATAACCAGAGCATCACTTATGAACATGTTTTTATTGCATTACTGAGAACCTGATTCCACATAAAAACACCTGGAAGCAAAGTTTGCTGGTTTTCATCCAGAATTCAATCTGTGTGGATTATTTAATTTGTTATTAATTTATTATTTAATAGAAACACAGAATATTCTGAGTTGGAAGGGACCCACAAAGATCAGCAAGTCCAACTCTTCAGTGAATTGTGGATGCAGGGATCAAATCCAC
Organism: Peucedramus taeniatus; assembly: GCA_013400575.1. NCBI lineage: Eukaryota > Metazoa > Chordata > Aves > Passeriformes > Fringillidae > Peucedramus > Peucedramus taeniatus. The sequence continues at coordinate 49,536 of WBNO01025624.1, read as the reverse complement.
CACCCTGACATTAGTATCACCATTGTCTAACCAACTGAGCTTATCTCAATTCAGACATAAGTGACATAGTAATGTATAACATGTAAATATCTGACAAAGCATAAATTTCATATAAGCAAGTAAAAATCTTCAGATCATTTTACTTTTGTTATAAAACTGGATTATTTTCTAAGTTCTCACCACAGCATTTACTCCAATTACCACATTTTCAGTGGTGAAAATGAAAAATTGATTTGGTACAGGATATTCTCTTTGTGAGAATAGCTCTTAATGTGCTCTCTCAATCAAGGGTTGGACTTCAATGATTCTTTGGGTCCCTTCCAATTCGGAAAATTCTATGATTCTATGAAATAATATTGCCTTGGATTAGTAAAGACTGAAGATGAATGAAAATAAAGTAGAAGAACAGAATAGTAGAATTCAAGACTTTATATTATCAAATAAAGTTCACTTGAAAGTTGTGTTATACACAGTTTAGTAATTGTTTTAAATGGCATGTTTTGAATTGAGGATGGAAACTACAAAGGTTTTTTGTCGCAGCCATGAGTTTTCAGATTTCCACATATATATCCTAGAATACTTTATTTTAGGAAAAGCTATAAATATATCTGTGATGCAGGAGTACTAGAGCAGAGGTACAGCAGTCCTGTGCAAAAATCACAGAAGCATAGGAATTAAGGAGTTTTGGTCTGACAGGGATCCCCCAGATCCATCTGGCAACTAACAAACACAGGAAGTGACAAGGATGTTCTGGGAAATTCTGGAATAATTTGCTCTTCAGTCTGAGCAATATACATCTTTATTTATTTTAAGTCTGTTGAAGAAAGAAAAGTTCTGCAATATTTTAGACCAACAGAACTGGGTTCCAGATAAACCAGCATATGATTTAAACTGTCCAGTCCTGCGATTTAAGCTGGCAACTTTACCTTACACAGTTTTTTAAATTCTATGTTAATTTTTAATGAAGTAGTTCTCCTAGATTTAACTAACTGCTGACATTACAATGTCAGAGATTTCCCGTGTTGAGTTTAAATTCTACAATGCATCTTCAAGACAGAAAATAAGCAAAAGGGTGGAGGAACTCTATGGGTGTTCTGGTTGTGACACTCAGAAGTGTTTAATATATGCAGATATAGCAATAGGAAGATCTTCTACCAAGGGATATTCATTAACCCTTGTTAATGCCTCCTTACTCTACAAGGGCAATTGATTATCTCAATTTTATAATAAAAGTGTTAAGAAACTAGGAGAATAACTTCATCATTGTTACTAGATTAATATTAAAACTTCACAACTCAGATTAGTTGCAAGGTAATGCTTTCAACACTTTATTTGTGTATAATGCAAACAAAGCCTTGAGAAATGTTAAAAATTAAATCTCCTGTTAAAATCGTTGTAGTCTACTGTCTTCATAATCATAAGGCTCACAACAGCAAATTAACCCTCTGAATTGCTTCATTCTGAGAGTATAATTAAATTTCTTTCATGTGTGCAATGTATGACTTGCTTGAGCTTGTAGTGAATACATATTTTTTAATTGGTTTAATGTTGCCAAAACCTCAGAAAATATACAGCAGCCTGGAGAGTCATGCAACAGAAATCTTCCTGCTCCATTTGCTTTATCAGACATATATCAATTATTTACCAGGCAGAAGGTGCAATATTATTTAGGGTCATTGAATCTATGGAAAATAGCATCTGACATTTCTGGAACAGAGCGATACTGCAAGAGCTTCCTGGTATTCATTTATCAAAGGTGAGTCGCTGAGTAACCTCCAAGTTAGCACAAAGAAGGTCAGTTTGGACAAATACATTTCCCTTGCCCACAGAAAATGTGCCCTAAGACATGAATACTAGGGTAATACTCAGAAATCCATAAGAACTATATCATTAATTCTAAAAATAAAAGAATACAATTTCTATACCAACTGCTATTGCAGTTCTGTCAGTATGGCCTTTTGCCTCCAAAATTTTAGCTCGAGTCAGTTGGTGGCCAATATGACTTCTATTAGTCTGAAGTGGAATAGTCAACCTCTCTCACACCAACATGTATTTTTTATTTTATGGGGCAAAGGCCTGATCTCATATCCTCCGTGGTCTGACAAAATTCTCTTTCACTGAGATGCAAAAAATGCAAGGCAGGTCCAAACTTGGTTCAGTGGGCTTAGCTAGACAGAAGTTGTGAAAGTTAGTTAAAACCTCTCAGATATCAGCTTGGCAAGATTAAAATCCCACTCTCTTTCCAGACTCTGTACCCGAAGCAGAGTGTAGGATAGCAGGTATAGGCAGTAAAAGTTAAATGGGCGCATCTCACTCCCACTTAGCCTGAGGCACATGGGAAGTGTTTGCAATGGAAATGGTCGAGGTTTTTTTTCAAATTCAGCACCTGCAGAATCTGTACATATACTTTATGTACTTGCAGTTACAGTGAGTGTTTAATAATAAGCAGGAAGAAATATTTTAGCCTGTGAGATGCAAGATTAATAGCTTTTTGCCTGAGAATCCACACAGGCACAGAGTAATGGCCAGAAATCAGAGCCTGTGCCAGGTTTCCAGCACCTGCAGCGACTTTGAGAAGCAGCAGACAAACACGGTCCAGCTATGATGCTCCTTTGTGACTGCATTAGCCCTTAACAGCATTAAGACTACCTATCCATGGGGACTGAGTTTGCTGCTACAGGACTGAAGATGAAGGCTAAAGCAAAGTTTTAACCCAACTCATCTGAAACAAGTTAAGTGGAGCCCTAATTCTTTATATCTCCTCAGGTGAGCCTACCTGCCCCTGAGGAGCAGTGCTGAACACTACAGCTATGCTGTTCACTTACCTGAGAAAATGAATGGGGGTGTGGGAGGATTCCTGCAGTTTGGTGCAGAGAAGTAAAAATCCTTTAAGTTCCACTAAGCAGCTGCCTCTTCAGCTGGTACAGTGTGCCAAAACATCAACAGATACAGAACTAACAATGGGCCTCACATGCTGATCATTATGCTGGAGTCTATCAAATGGATGAGGTTTAAATGTGAGGGATGCCGTGCCATGTTAGACTCCATCTGGTCTAGAAGAAATGCTAACCACTTGCCTTGAAGAATTTAATATAATGGCACAGGACTGTCTTCTGCTGGCATTAAAGCTGACCCAAGCAGATGTTGTAAAGCTATGCAAAGGCTGTGCAGCTCTAGCTGACATTCTTAGGAGAAGATTTGCGCAAAACAGTAAGGGCTGCCTGCCCAGAATGAGAAATCTGTTGTCTTATGTTCTGAACAACTGAAGGATATGTATTGATAGGTCTTGAAACTTTTGTTCAACTGCTGATGCAGCAGAGAGTGTGTATTAAAATGATGAAATTAATATGTGGTTATATTACAAATAACCCCGATTTTTTTTTTTTTGACAAGTAGGTATTTTGTATACAAAAGCATTTTGTTGCCAGGGCAGATGCAGGATGCTGCTACTTTTAAGTCCCTTTTTAGAAGTCAAGGTGTATTAGAAGCACTAACATTATTTCCTTGGCGTGTGTTTACACAACCAAGGCCTGCAGAATATTTTTGGGGAATTGCCCCAATAGTCTTCCAGTATTTTTCCTGTTTCAGGCCTGATACTAAGAAAGGGATTTTTTTCACTTATTATTCTAGACTCAGCCAGCAATAACTGGTGACTGAGGCAGTCTGGACTGTCCTTATAGCAACTGCCCCATGTACACACATTGTTCCTTAATACAGAAAATTTTACTTTCAGCAACTATTATTGCTCTCCTATTTACCTCAGTGGAACAGTATAAATGCATGTGCTGATCTCAACCATTAGAATGTGAAATGGCAAGTTATTTAAGAAGACCGTAGGAATTGTGGAGTTTTTTCAAGTGTATGTATGTATAAGCACACACTCTCAGTAAAATTTCTTTTACTACAGCGTGTTAAGAAAAGAAGGAGGGGAATAAACACAATAAACATAATAAGCATACAGTCTTTCCCCAACCAAGCAGTAAAAAAATCACCTTTCTATTGTAATAGAACATCTGGCTACCAGCTAAGCTCCAGCTGTGAGTGGAATAGCTCTGTTGTTCCACACCAGGAAGCAATATGCTGAAATAGGAAATGCTAGGTTTGTACAGAAGGTTGCCTCCAGGGAGCAGGGACAGCATGGCTACTGCCTACGGAAAGGCCAGCCAGGAGCTAGGGGACACCTCAAGGCCTGTAGAGCACTGCTTAGGCTCCTCCCCTGCTTAGGCTTGTCCCACCACTCCTGGTGTGGAAAGCAAGACAGACCTGGAAACAACAGCCAGACTGAACCACAAGCCAAGACTGTAAGAAAATAGAGCAGCGATGAAGCCAGGGTGAGATCAGCCTGGAAATCAAACCAGAGGTCAGGGCCTGGCCCTGCCATCCCCTGCAGGGCTGGGCCCAAGTCCAGGCCGGGATCAAGGTGCTCCATGGCCAGCAGGGACTGTCGCTGAGTCAGACACATCAATCCTCTGGTTCAACTCAGGCCAGAAGTGGAGGCTTCCTGGTAGAGGTCAAATAGAGCTCCAGGGCCCATAGGTGTCAGAGAAAACCCAGTTCCCTCAGCTCACCTTGGTCAGAGCCCTGCCATCCCTGCAGTTTGTTACTGGGGCAGAGTGGGACAGGGGAGTGGCAGTGCCCTGAGGGCATCCCCTGCCCCTGGGGGGCCAAGAGCCTGATCCAATGGCCAGGGCTGTGCCAAGTGCCCCATTGTCTTCAGGATGCTGGCTGTAGGAGTAAACAATGTCAGAAATAGACAAACTGAGAAATGCCACTGTATTGTAAAATCGGTGACCTCCATGGCGGGGAAGAACGATGCATCTGACTCCATGTTATCAGAAGGCTAATTTATTATTTTATTATACTATATTTTGTTAAAGAAACTATACTAAACTGTATTAAAGAATACAGCAAAGATACTTACAGAATGCTAAAGAGATAATAATGAAAACTCGTGGCTCTTCCCAGAGTCCCGACACAGCTTGGCCCTAATTGGCCAATGAGTCAAAACAACTCACACTGGAATCCAGTCAAGACTCATCACTTCAGGTAAACAATCTCCAAACACATTCCACATGATCACAACACAGGAGAAGCAAACAAGATAAGAATTGTTTTCCTTTTCTCTGAGGCCTCTCGCTGCCTTTCAGCTTCCCAGGAGAAAAATCCTGGGCGAAGGGATGATATTCAGAGAATGTGGATGCCACACCACTGCAATTTTAATTTCTTCAAACCTGATAGGTTTGCAGGTGTTTTTTTTTATATATATATCAGATCATATGCTGCAGAACTTGTTACCTAGTCCATGTCATTTGCAAGGGAGAAGACCTCAGCTGCATTAGGCTGGAGATCCTTGCATGTAGTCACACTTCTCTTGTAATATTTTACGGCTATGCAAGAGTGAAGGTGGGATTCAGAGACTGCAAAATGGAGTATACTTGTATGAACATCCTGATGAAGAGGATGCCAAATTGAGAGAATCTCCCAGTGCACCACTGCCTTCTCCTAGCAGTGTGTTTTCTATCGACTCTTTCACTCAAAGTGCCTGACTCCTTCATGGCCTCTTGTGTAGCTATGCTTTTGGGATTGGGTGACAAGCTTCCCACATAGACCAAAGATTGGTTTGCTTCATCAAAAACTGCAGGGAAGCTTTAAGTGTCTAAAGCTGCGTTTTATTTGAACAAAAACTAAGATAAAACTGAAAATGCAGAAACTGCATTTCTGCAGGGCAAGGCAATAAAATAAGAAAAGGGATTTTATATAAGCTGCTTTCAATGTATCCTTTCTCTCAGACTTGTGCTATGTCTGGCAATTTTTAAAAGAAAGAATAAATGTAACTCAGATCTTCAGAAAAATATTCTTCTCCATATCCTCTAAGGTATAGCTTGGTGTTTCCAGGCTTCTCAGAAGCTATTTGGTCTCTGCTTATGCTACAGGTGCCTGACCTGTTTGTCCCAAAAAAGTTGGGTTTTGAGCTCCATTCTTCACTCACAAAAGCTCCTTAAGCTCTGTATGATTAATTAAATTTGAAGCTACAATCTCACATATTCCCTTTGTCTCAAGGCACAGAGCAGTGCACAAAGCAGTTAGTAAGCTTCCTCACTGCCTGGACAGCCTTTTTTAAAAAGCAAATAATTTCAATTTTTTATTCTTTTTAAAGTGCTGAATAGGGAAAACCTGTCCCTTTTGAAGCTGTAGCTTAAATTATTCTGGGCAGAAAAAGAAAAATCTGCTAAATTTGTTGGGAATTGCACTGTCCAGGTTTTGTCTGACAGGGAGTATACAATCTTTTCATTTTTAACTAAGTTATAAACCATCACCACTGAGTTTATTTGTTTGGTTTTGTTAGCTAGACAGACTAAATAAAAGGGATCTTTGTCTGTAACTAATGGATGATGCACTTCATTGTTTATATTAGCCAAGACAAATTCTTCATTTAGAGTTCATTTTCTTTGCTGCCCTGGATTTTTAAACTCATATAGGGTAAACTCTTCTCATTTTTTCTGTGTATTTCCATGCTTATATCATAACTAGCCAGTTGACTAATACATACACAAACGATGACAGCGGATGGTGTCATTCTGCCTTATCCTTGTTAAATATGGAGCAGAACATAAACAAGGACCTCACCACTGTTGGCTGTTACTTATGTAGTCTCCAGTCTCCATGCATAGTCTCCAGTGGCAGAGATTGACCATTCATACTAGAGTTACTTCCTCTGGGATGAATGGCATTTATTCATACTCATGTTTAGAACAAAACCCAACTTTGTGTTCAGTTTTGACATAGAAGCCCAGCTACAATTGTGGGGTGAAATTTCAAATATCCTTAGTGAAATTTCAAATATCCTATCCTTATTCTTTGTAGGTGATTGTTTCGGGTTGTTATGAAAACTCAGGAGTTGGGAAAACTCCTACTTATTTCTCCCTGCTCTGAATTGTTGTGTCTTTTTTGTCTGTCCCTACTCCAGCAAGGATGAAGCACGTCTTTCAGTCTTTAGTCTGCATGACACCTTTAATAGATTTATTAAAGGTGTCATGCAGAACAAAAGAAAGAATTAGAAAGGAAAAAGGAATCTTTGATGCCTTTGATGTAAATAATGTTGTCTTTGACATCAATTTTGTGAGTCATTGTTTCAGGCAATATCCTGGCTCACATTTCACAAGTAAATCCTCCTCTACTGTTATTAACAGTGGTTTCCTTTCTCACTGCAAAACATTTTGGCACCAAATTGTTCTGAATTACAACAGAAAAATATTAAAAAAAGAATTATAGCTGGATTTTTTTTTCTCTACCCCATCACGCATAATAGATGCCTGGTGAGTGTATGAGTTAATGCTCCTTGCAAATTGTTTTTGTGCTCCTTTGTTTCACAAGCTGCAATGCTGAGCCCCTAACACTCTGAGAAATGCTATTGGCTTTGTTTTCTGCCATTTAATTTCCTGTAGTTGAGACTATCAGAAGATCTTGCACGCAGAACAGTGTCCTGTAAACCATAAATTGGGAAGAGATACACTGAGATCTCATGATGTGTTATTTTTTTTCTCCCAAATCCATCATGTGTTTTGTATTGAAATGTTGATATCAGTTTTATTAGATGAAGTAGAGGAAAACAAATATTTGGAATACAGTGGTACAGTCTGCAGTAGCCAAATACAAATCTACTAGCCTTTTTCAGAAGGTGACTCTAGTTGCCTTGCATTTATGCTGACATGTTAAGGAACTTCTGAAACTTTCTAAAAGGCAAAAAAATGCAAACCCTATTTTTTTATTATTATTATTTGTATATATTTACAACTTCTCTTGTGTACCCTTCTTTGAGTCAAGTGCTGTTGTTCAGAGACCTCCAGAAAATGGTCTGCATGCATGACTGCATGCTGTCTCTGGGTGACACAGACAGCAGCAATGCAAAAGTAAGCTGTCTATGGTGCATAACAGATAGCTGTTGTTCAAAAAGTCTTTATAGTCTGACAAAAAACCCATAATGATTGGCAATTCTTTCAGCTTACTTCAAATTTATTTGTTTCTTTGTGTGGTAGTCAACATGGAAGAACACCCTACTTCAAATGAAGTATGAAACTAATGCTCTAAAAGAACCCCAAATTTCAATGCTGTTTCAGATTTTTTACAATATACCCAGTGGATTTTGAATTGAAAGGTGGTCTTAATTTGACTGTAAAACCTTTGTCCAAAACTCCTTAATTTTTTTTTTTTAACAAAAGAAGTGGAAAACACATTTTTGAAGCATGAATGTTCAAAGCTGGAAGCAAATTTTTAATTACATGCACACTATAAAAGTTTACAAGTAGGGCTCTTGTGGCTAGTTTTGCAAATCACCTTCCTCTTAAGTTGGTCATAATCTTGAAACTTGCAGCTCAATCTAAAACTGTAAGGTGAAAGTTAGATGTATACTTTGATCTCTATTGGACTAGTTAATATGCAAGTCAGATGATAGTTTCATTACTCCCATATGAATAAGCTAGGTGACTGAGTAATGCAGCATGAATTTCAAGCCGTGTATTACAAATGCATTTGAATAATTTGCAAATGATTGTGTGTTAGTCAATTTAATTTCTAATTTTTTGGAAAAGTTGATATTACTGTATCATATCTTTTAGAGCCACCCATAAAAAAAGGTGAGCTGAGACTTAAAAATGCAGTATCAGAAAAGATACTGTGGGGGTTGACTTTTGTGCCCCTGATGAATTTTTCTTACTAACTTTGGAAGTCACAGATAGTGGCAAACGGGGAGGCTGCTCTGAGAAAATACTTTTATAAAGTTACTCATCTGACTTATTTTAGAAAATTTATCAAATGAAAGTGTGACAGCAAGTTACAGAGCTGAGCTGGCATTCACCCCACAGGCAAGACAAGTTTGGATATGTTACATTTTAATTTGAGACATTATTTTCTTCTACTTCATCTCATCATGATTTCAAAATCAAAACAGCAGGAAGGGTCAGGAAGTAGCAATACACAATGCATGATGACACCTGACTGTTAGAGTTTAGCATTTGTAACTCATCAGGAAAGAATGGGGAACCTGTATAACCTCATTCTTAAGTTTATTTTATAATAAAATAGGAAAATATGCATATTTCTTAAAAAAAAAAGTTTCCCTTCCTTTGCTCCTGGCAGTCTGGTGTTTGGGAGGCACGGGTTGTGGCTTTGGTCCCAGTGTCCCCACATTGCTCCTGTCTTGCTGCTGTTCTGCAAACATGCTCCCTCTCTGCTGGCTCTCACCCAGCATGCTGGGTCTGCGTGCATGACTTTGTGTTGCCTGTGACTGAAAGAAGGATATAGCACAGGTGAAGCAGGTAGAGAAGGGTGGCTAAATTGGTTTAAGACTTTGGAAGAGCTATGCTATAAGGAAAAGAAAAGAACACTTAGTTTAGAGTGGAGAGTTCTGAGGAGAGGCCATGTAGCTGAAGCTCAAAACCCACAAGGGCAGTGATGAATGCTGAACTGCTATTGAAAAACTCCCACAGTACTACAGCCAGGGGCCACTTGAGGAAACTAGAAGAGAAGTTCAGGATGGATAAGAAAAACTATTGTTCCTGTGTAGCAGTGAGTTTTGTGAATGTCATGTGACAGGAGGATCAAGAGGTTGTATCGGCAGACTGGAGAAAACAATCGGGATAGATAATCACATACGGCAGATTCCTAAACTGATAGAAGTAAGCAGGGAGGGTGCCCTTTAACAAGCCTCACTTAGAAACTAAACCCACATCGTAGATACTAGGAAAGTGTGGAGAGGACAGAAAACAGAGAGTGGGCTGGCTTACATGGTTTTAGTATACAGCATCTGCTCTGGCCATTACTGGAGAGCAAGTACAGGGAAGGATGGACCATAGGACTGTTCCAGTAGGACATTTCTAATGTTCTCTATCTTAAGTCTTGAGATTTTTCCAATAAACAGATGTATTTTAATGAATGCTTGTCCTTTATAGAAAACTTGATTTTTACTCTTTGTCCAAATCATTCTTTTTAATGCACACAAGAGACTGATCAGTGCAAGATGAATGCTGGCTTAACATTCTTAAAGAAGATTAAATTGTCTGGAAATGACTTTGTGACTGAAATATTTCACAGCAGAGCCATAAAGTGCACTTTTGTGTCTCTGAATCTGTTCAGAACCTTTTGATTTTTTTGCTTTCTTTTTGTCTTTAGTTGTCTCTAGTGAGGTACATATCTCATATTACATTTTTTTGCTTTCCACAGTATCTGAAAGTCTGAAGTATCTGAAGTCATTCAAATAACTTACATAATTTAGACACTGGCACATCTGAATCATCATTTTCTGTACTATCTGGGATTTTCCTGAAAGTGAACTTACGGGTTTGACAGATACGTCAAAGAAGGAAAGACTAGGTATTCTTTCTACTGTGGATTCAAGTACAGTAATTTCTACCCACATACATTTTGTTAGATGGCCATAGTTGCCACATGGTCTGTAAATGTAAAAGACTGAAAAATGATGCCTTCTCTTGCATCTTGTGTCTAATTTCAGATATCTCAAGAATATTTCTGTGCACAGAATATTAGAAAGTGATTAACAGCTCAATGTGCTTTCATCACAAGGCTATTATTTTGAATGCTTTACTTGCACAAAGCACAGGCAGCTGTGTGCTATTCTTCTGTGAAGCATAAGTGCAGTGTCTGGTCATTATACCATCCTAATGTGTTAAATTATACCAATATCATAAAGCAATGGCAATTAAAAAAAAATTTAAACTGCTCAATTAAAAAAATAAACCCCTTGGCAATTCCCCAAACCTCTCAAAGGAAGCAACAGATGTTGAACTGAAACCATGAGCCTTTATGATTTAGTCAAATATTCATTTCCCAAATCCTATTTAAAATTTCAGATTTTGATCAAAGGAAGGAGAGGGAAGGGAAGCAGACCACTTCCTATCCTGGATTTTACTTTTCTTTTTCTTCCTAAACATTTCTAATGCTGCAATTTTAGGAAGCTATAGTGCAACACAGTAATACTTTCCCTGTTTTATAAATTCATCCACACTGTCTAAATTAGGAAGAGATGCATTCTGCTTTGAGATACTTCAACTGGCAATTCAAAGTTTGCATGGGAAAGGATGGCCTCCAGTCAAGTCTCAAGCTGTTTTTTGTGTGCCCAGTGGTTCTGATCCCATTATCCTGCCCCCTCTGCCATGCCCCTGAGATTTTGCCTCAGCTTCTGTGCCATTCTGCCTAGTGTTCTTCTCCAAGTGGTTTCATCCTCTTGAAAAATAACCTGATGAGTAAATGTGACTGGAGTGCCTCAATATGCTCAGATATTACTTGAAACTGGCACTTTTTTGAGCCAACTGCACATTCTGTGTACTTCCATGATGGAACATGACTGTATTTTCCTTTCCAACGTAGAAAAGGAAGGCAAGAAATACTACAGAAGGGCCTCATGCTTGTACATATGAAGGTGTTGTAATTTACAGGCACATTAATACTTTACCTTTGAACAATGAACATTATTGTGTTGTTTGGTGCCAAATTACAATGAAATGATTGTTCCAGGTATGTGGCTGGTTGAAGCTATTGCACCTACATGAATGAAAAATTCAGCTTCTGTCACAAGGAACTCTCTGAAGAGTTAGATACAATCAATATGACTGGGTATATCCCAACTAGTTTTTGTTCAGCTGGAAGCCAGTTAAATAATATTTAATGTAACCAGACAAGAAAACAAACTTGTCAGGTAAACAACAGCTTGGAACAACAGGCAACTGCTGTCAGTTTATCAAGTAATAAAGGAAAAAAACCCACCCCAAACAGTAGCACAAGTAAGTGTGTGTCAAAGACACTTCAGGTTACTGTTCATGATGCTGATAAGTAAAAGGTGATTTTTAAAATATTTTTTTCCCCAATGAGTGAAGCTTATTCCTTAAAAATATTTGAATGCTCCTTTTTGACAACATTACTAAGTTTAGGATGTCTAATGTATAGACACCTATGTCAGGTGCAAAATATTTTACTACTCATCTAATATAAACAGAGTGAAATTGTTCTTTTGAAGAAATTTACATTTAGGCTTTTTAATACTAAAGTTTTTCCAAAAAGGTTGGCCACTCTAAACAGATACTAGAAATGACAGCAATAATTAGCAATGTTGCTATTAGGCCTGGCAACTGAATTGCATGGTTTCTGTATCTAGCAGCTTTGCTATTTCAATTGGATTCAGGGAAATTGGAGTGAAAGAAAAGCAGTAACTAACTGCTCCCAGAAGTACTGAAGAGCTGTAGTATAAAGCAAGTAGAAAAGATTCTGCTAACTTCTCTGCAAGTGAGTCAGCTCTTCAGGGTACTATATGAGAAACCTTGCAAGAGAAAAAAGATGGGCTTGTATCCATAGCATTAGTGAATACTGACATAGAAATGAAGAATATGTGTGCTGGATTATTTATTTCAAAAAAATTCTTCAGGTCTTCTACAACAAGGAATTAAATTGTACCATGAATCAGAAATAATATTGAAACTCCATGTTTTCATTATAAAGTATTGATTAATGCTAAAAGAGCAAAGAGAAAATGATTTGTGAAAATTAGTTTCCTGAATCAATGTTTCCTATGAAATGCTTGCTTTTTTAAAAATTACTTTAAAGAACCACTTGGAATATCATTAACATGCAATATTTTTTCCCTGCTTGTCCTATTTTGGAACAGGTTATTGAAGAAAGACTGGCAAAGACTATATTCAGTAAGCAGAAGCTAAGTATGACCTAGATCACTTGCAGACTTCAAGGTGAAAAAAGTCAAGGCATCATCTTTCCTGTGATATGGTATCAGTTCCCATCAAGTTGACTGATACAGGTCAGTGCTTCTATTCCTTCACTCACTAATGTGGTTTCTAATGGAGTCCCCTAGAAAGGATCAGCAACAGTGACATTGCTTCAGTACTTATTTAAAGGAATTGACTTAGCTGTAATCAAATGCAGGCTGCACACTGCTGACAGAAAAAAAAAATTGTTTATTTTCCAGCATTTTATGTAGGCAGTGTACATGGTTTTAATTGCTGCCAGAATATTAGAACTCTGTTTCATAGCTGATTGGAATGCTGAATTTCCCCAGAATACATATTACAACAATTATTTACAGGTAGCCTTTAGTACCAACATTTAACTGTATTCCTCTTGTAATTATAATATGTTTGCATGCTTCAGCTTTCTGGATTGATATGCTCTACCACAGCACTCTTTCAGAGTAGCTCTTTTCTCTTGGTGTGCTTTAAATACTAATATCTTAGGTTAGCTGAAGATTATCCCCTTTGAGAATCTTCCAAGAAGGAGATTTTTTTCTATTGGAAAGAATTGCTGTTACTTCCCTTCCATAGGAGGATCAACTTGTTGGCTTCCTCCCCAATCCCCTTGAGGATCTGTCTGGATTATCTTTTTAAGTGTCAAAAATGACCCAGTAGCCCAGAAAGACACTTCCTACTCTTAGGAAATTTTTGCAATCATTGCCTTACATAGGCAAGGGAACTGTGCGTGCTAGAGTTATTGCTAAGGATTATCATAATTTTTTTTTTGTTAGCAAATATTTCCAAAAATAGATATTTTGGGATCTCTTCAAGGACAAAAAAAAACCAACCAACCAACCAACCAACCAACCAAACCAAAAAAAAAAAAAAAAAAAAAAAAAAAAAAACCAAAAAAAAAAAAAAAAAAAAAAAAAAAAAAAAAAAATCCCAAAAAAGCAAACAAAACAAAACAAAAAAAAACCAAAAAAAAAACCCAAACCAAAAAATAGTTTCTTGCCTAATAACAGCAGTGAAATACATTCCTTGAAATGAAAGTAGCATAGCTTTATAAACATCAAGTGAACATGCTGTATGATGTATATCCATCACAGAGAGTAAATAAGGTGTAACAGCACAAAAATCTAATCCCACATGGGGCAGAACAATTGTAATATGCAGTGCCCTACAAAAATATGTGCAGTCTCTCTCCCTTTGGTGCTGTTGCTTGGGAAGGAAACCTAAAATTTCCTCACAGCATTTTACTGGCCTAAATTTGTAAGTATGTTTTAGTATACCTGTCTACCACATGATTTATTAAGGAATACTTAATAACTTACTTGATTTATTAAGGAATATAGCACTTCAGGGGTTGTTTTGGTTTGTGGGTTCATTATCTTGTGATCCATGTAAGAAGACAGAATTTCATTGCAAGCCTTAGATGGACAGAGGAGCTTTGTTTTGTCAAATCATATTTCAATCTTACTTTTGTCATGAAATAAACTTGGTTCACAGATTTAATTTTAAATAGATCACCAAAGTTATTAAAAGCATATTAAAACCATGAATTGGACAGTTCTTCCAAAGACCATATGGTTCTGGCAGAAAAATTATTCTTTTGCACTCATCTTATCTGGCTGGTATGCCTTCCAAGCTAATGAGGAATACTTTGGAAATCACATGGACATTAGTATCTTTGTCTACATGTATAGAGGTGATGTCCCTGTGAGCAATTTAATATTGTAACTGTTCTCGTAAGGCAAAATTCTCTAGCAGGATTCTGCTTCTGTGCCTAAAAAACACCTCTTGAGGGGTAATGTGCTTCTGTCTGAATTTTCCTTGAAGATGATTGTTCTTACTTGGAGCAAGTGGAAAAAAGTTTAATTGCAATCATCACCTGCAAACAGATTGCTAATATGTCTTTCTGTGAGAGAATTTACTCTGGTACTTTGGGAAGGACAAGTTACATTTTAATCCATGTACCTGCATACTGAAGATCTCTGCATACTTGCAGAGGGGCTGTCACACCTGGCATCTCCAGGCAATTCTCAGCCATTCATAATGTGATTAAAAAATCCTGGTTTTGTCCAGGAAACATGGAGAGAAACCCACAGAGGAGTTTCTTCTAAAACAGAAGGGTTCTTTCTGATTAAGCCCAACTAGAAAGGCTTGTATCTGCCTTTAGTACACACAATTTGATACAAGTGGCACACGCAGCCTAGGATGACAAAAGATAGCATCCGGATGAGCATGTATTTTCTTTAATGGAACCAATGATTTATTCTTTCCTCCTAGTGACAATCAAATTGTCCACAATTAAAGGTGCTGTATGACACTCAGACCTTTAGCTGTGTGGGATGGGGAATGTTCTGTCCTCTTCTGGTAGTGATCAGAGAACAAGAGTATGAAACGGATGGACAACTTTAGAAAACCATGAGTGTTGGCTCGTATAAGTTATAAGAGGAGACTCAAAATGATTGGCTTGCCTGACAGAAAAAGTGAGGAGGCAGAAAAGAGCTGCTGGTCTTAACAGTGTCCAAGAAAGAGGAAGCAGGCTGTAGATACCCTCATTGTCAGGATTGTTGCTGAGCCTCTGTACTGTGAGATGCATAAAGGTGCCTGTGAGCAGAGAGGTGAGCATGCCCAGCAGGGCCATAAAATCAGCAAAGACAACCGAAGCGTGGCACCATGCAGTGCCCTCTGAGGCAAAGCTAAGAAAAGGTGTCACATGCAGGATTTATTGGCTTCTCCTTGGGATGTGTGTCTGTTTTAAGGATGTGCCAGCACAAAGCATTCACAAAGGAAGTAGACTCATGGGAAGCTCTTAAAAAACTCATCTCTGTTGTCCAGTGTGCAGATGCATTACCCAGGCAAATAAAATTCTGAATGGAGAAGAACAATAAATGGAGTAGCTTAAATACTGGCATATGAGTCGCCTTTCTGTATTTGTCCTTTGGATTTTCAGTACCCAGGAAAGTGAGGTAGGAAGGAACTGGATAGCATTAAAAAAGTTTCATGCACATAAATAGGTACCTGCCAGATGTATCCAAGAGAGGTCATTTAGTGGCCATGAGTAGATAGAAAAGCTCTGTTGCCTAAAGCAGCTCAGAGGATATGGAAGAGGCCAGGAATCTCCATTTACTTATCTGAATGTTTTTCTGTTTCTGGACCTTAGAATCCAGTGCTGTTCTGCAGGCTAGATAACCATGGCTAGTGAAAGACTTTTTCCACTTCTTACTTCTCTGAGCAGATAAATGTATCAAAGTTGAGCATTGTGTGCATAACACATTGCTTTTTTAAAATTAATTTTCTCCAGGGAAAAGGAAAGAAATAAAAGCTTTTAGGTTCTTTAGTACCATGGGGTTGTATAACAGATCTGTTCCTGTCTTTGTCAGGATCATTTTATTTAATATTCAGGGCATGAGTTTTTTCATCAAATATATTGGCATATTGATCAGTGTCTGAATTCAGTGGGCCCACTTTTACTTATTCAATGAATAAAACCAGAGGATGGTCAGAAAAACAGATTTGTACTGGAATCTGTATGGATTTTTTTTGTTTGAATATGAACACATAGAAGCGTTTAAATTACTTTTTAATTTTTTTTCCCCATTCTCCTGCAACATGTATTACTCAGCTCTGAGCTCATAAGATACCTGGGTACTCTGGTACAACTGTAGAAAAAGACTGTTTCTTTACAAAACAATAAAATGTTTTATCAATCACCAATAAAAAAATAAAATGATTTACCAATCAAGTACGTATTGGTCAATAAAAAAAGTAAAAAATCACTCAAGTATAATCCTAGCCAACAAGGTATTTTAAAATTCTTACTACCTCAGAAAATACTTCTCCTAAGCCTGTAGCTAGAGGTACATAGTGGGCTGTTTTTCTAGTTTAGGTATACATGCACATTTCAGTAAGCAGTAGAATATTGAGAAGTAGCCAAACCCCTTTGTGACTGCCCGTAATTTTGTTGATTTTATTATATTAATAATTTCTTAAATTATTCTCTCATCTTGTATTTTATGTGTCTTCTCTTCAAATGCTAGCTGTAATTTATGATAAATTAAGACACTTTCACTGCCTTGCTATGGGCATTTATTCATTGCCTTCTTCTAATCAGAGTGTGCTTACTTTAGGAACTTACTGAAAGTTTTTAGTCTGAATAGGGGTCCTGGGATAACATACATACAAACCTGCTGGCAAAAAAAGACTATTTAAACTCTGCTGTAATCTCTAGCTAGCTAAAAAGTGCCAAACCACTAAGTTTTTAACAGAAGCTTCTAAAAGAAATTTATAATTCCAAATTGTGATTTGTATTTAAGTAACTTATTCTTCTAGTTAAATTATTCAAATCAAAGTTGATGGCTTTCACCATTAGAAGAAAAAAAATCCCCGCAACAATGAATTATCAGGTGCAAGCAAATGAGATTAGTTTATCAGCCAACACTGTTACTCCTCTGCTAATGTAGATCACATGTGTCTCCCAGGTACTGCTTCAAAGAGCTATCATATCTAGGAGCAAAAGTAATTGTTACAACACAATATAAGGCTCTACTTAAAAAACAAATGACTTGGCTCATGGGGACCTGGTACTGAGAAAGCTTTACTTGCCTTCCATTCACTTATCAATGAGATATGGTTCATCATAATGTTCAAATTCTTTTTGTGAAGAATGACAATGAAACTGTGTTATTACCAATATAAATGCTAAATTTGCCTTTTCAATTACAGGCTCATTTTTTTCAGGTGGGAGCAATAGAGCAAAAATGATGATCAATGGGCTCCCAACAATGCTATACAAAAATATTCAGTCAAAACCCAAGAGGTGCATGTTTTAAAATGATTCTGAGAAGCAAGTCAATTACAAAAAAAATTGGATATCTAGTTTAGCCCTGTGTACAATTTCCTAATGCATTTGAATCAATTAGATGTCCAGGTCCTTTTTTTCAAATGTGGTAAGACATTTAAGAGTTTAAACCTCTTTAAAACTTAATGACATTTTCTAACAGTGCCATTAATAGAAGTTAAAGGGGGTTTGGGTTTTTTTCTGAAACTTTAAGTGGGCTTTTGTGTTTGGATTCTCTTCCTGTTAATATAATAAATTCGCGTCAGTCATGATAGAATGAATATCCCACCTGGTATGGGTAATCCACATGTTTAGAAGAATATTGAATACTCCCGCTAAGACCTTGCCTGATGAAATGATATAAAAGAAAAAAAAAAGGGGAAAACTCTAGTTTCTTTTCACTGGAAAATGCTTATGTAACTGTTATGTTTCCTGTACTCTGATTTAGTCCGGAATTTTATCTGTTGCGTGAACTAGGGAAATAATTTCTAGCCTTTACCTGCAATTTTGGATTGAAGTTACAGGCATGCATTAGAGGTTGGAAGGTTATTTGCCCATCTCTATAAAAGCAGTCTCTCTTTGTAAAGCTGGATTGTATCTAAAAAGACTTTTCCTTGTGCTTTGTGACACTGTCTCACTGCTTCCCACCTGCAATCTTTCTCCTGTGGAAAGATCTGAAACTGTGAAAGCTGCATCTAACAAAAGACATAGCTGCTGCTTCAAACAGGAGTTGCTTGCACTTCTAGGCAGGGAGAGTTTTGTGCATTCATGGCAGACCAAAATCAGTTCAACAAGGAATCTTGGGCAAAGGCTCTTCTGAGCATGAAATTAGGGGAGTGCTGCTCTGGTTCCTGCATGTCCCAAGGACTGTTTTTAAAGGGGCTATCCCTTGATCTCTTGGTGCTTTACATGTGCAACCAAACTAGATCTGTTAAACTCATTGCTTTTCAGACTTGGCTTGTGCCTTCTCAGCTGTACAGGCAAAACTAAATGTTGCTATACCAAAGATGAAGGGCTCCTGACTCATGAAGAGAAATGACTGGGAAAAGAGATGGATTAGGGTGGGAGAATTCTTTGTTTATCAGCATTGTACACTTTTATTTAAACACAAATAATTACAAAAAAGTAGTACTTCATGCCATTCTAAGCTACTAATTCTGATTACTAGAGTCCTTCACCCCGCGATAAAGACTGAGTTTACAAATTTTAATATTTTCGGCATTTAGCTTGATATTCTTCCAATTATATCTATTCTTAGGCCTTACAAACTGGTTCAAGCAATTACAGTGAGTATTTTACGTATCTGTTTCAGAAGACTTTGGAAAAAATAAGCAGCAACAAAGAATTTTGAGAGCAAAGGCTTGTATAGAAAACATGCTTCACAGCAAAGGTTATCTTCCTCTTCAGTAGTCATGATGGAGTGTTCTTTGGAAATGAGTATGCTTCTTACTTGAGTGTTGTTTTTGAGGAAAAAGACTTAAGATCAGGTGTAGAATATTTTCCTGTCTCTATAAGAGGTTAAATCCTTCATCATCTGATTTGACTGAAGCAGTGACTGTAATAGGAATAATTTGTTGTTTTGAATGCTTAGCTGAGTCCTTGATTTGTGTAAGTGAAAGTTTTAAAAAACCATATTTTGTTGTGCATGTTTATGTCTGTAAAACTGGTAAAAGAGATGGCAGTTTCCAAGCATCAGGCAATACAGAATGTGGACAGAGCAGCTGAGATCACCATGAAGTTATTACCTGCCATTTACGAATACATAAATTAATGAATTAAGTTAAATTTCTGGCAGAATAAAAGAATCATCTAGTTATATGATTTTTTTTCCTTGTGTGGCATTTTGTGAGGATGTACTTGGAAGGACTTGTGAATAGGTTTGTGTAAAAAAACATACATTTCAGAAGGAATGTTTTCCCATGGATCTTTGATGGCTTTTTTTACATCCAGAGCAAGGAATCTTATTCTTTATAAATTATCATGGGTTATCAACTTCCCTTCCCACACACGTGCTCCATCAAAGACATTTTAATGAAACCCAGCATTTTTATTGATTTTATTTGAAAATATTCTACCATCTCATAGGTTTTATCCTGTTTTCATCAGTTGAGTATGTCTATGAAAGAGAGATATTACCTTCAGGTTTTGGGTATCTTTTATATCATCATTTGTGATCTAGAACACACTGGTCTAGGTAGGGGGAAAAAGGAACTATGATGATTGTTGAGGAGTTGTGTGAATCAGCAGATGAGCTGCATATCAGGTTGTCATTGTACAAATTTCTTGCTAAGTACAAACAATGTTCTGCACTATTTTGGGGTCATGTTGTTTTCAAACTATGGCTTTAGTATTTGATACTGCAGCATTTGAATCTGTTTGTGGTATGACCAGCCATAAATGCAGACACAGTGAAGAAAACCTCTTAGTCCCTGCTTCTGTGCAAGAAGACTAATTTCCTGTTAGGAGATCAGCTCTTTGAAATCTAAACTTTTTCCTGAGGACATTTGAGCAACGTTTTCTGAGGAAATTTTTGCAATTATTTTTTGCTGCACGAGAGAGCATGCCTGTAAGCAGCCTCAACAGATGGCTGAAGGACTCTGTTGGTGACTTAATTTCTGTGAGTTCCAGCCACTTCACTTTATTCGGCCACATCCTAGGCACAACATTCCACATGAGAGGTATAATTTAGAAGTTATAGTGTAACAATATTATAGTAAAAAAGTGTACTAACTGTACTGTACTATGGCTAGTGTAGCAACTACCAAGAAAATATACTCATACTTGTGTATAACCACAACCACCTGACAGATCTTTTTCTGACTCTTAATGAATGTAACCAGTTTAATAAAAATCTTAATACAGAAGCTATTATAAAAAGTGTAAGAGAATTAGGAATCACAGTGCTAGAAGAATTTTGCTACCATGAGCTCATAATTTTGCAAAACATCCCAAAGATATTTGGAACATATCATTCTTATCTAATTGATGCCCTGAGGTTATATACACATTTAAGTGAGATTTCTTGGGAAGCTTGACTTACTGAGAGAAAATTACTGTGTGTTTTCATTAAATCACACTCCTTGGTTGTGTAATATTAGATACATTTGAAAAATGGTAAATCACTAAATACAATTGAATAAGGACAGCAAATTGCGATATCTTACATGCCTCATCTCAGTATTTTGCTGATTTTTATTTAAATATACTTTGTTATGATTATGTCTTATGGCAGCAGTCTCTTAGGAGTATTTTTAGCATGAAATCTGCTAGAAAATGTGAGTGTTTCAAAAAAATTCCAATGCATTAAATTTAAATGCTTGTCCCAAAGTATTTCCAAAAGTCAGGATAGAAAAGTATATCACAGGGAAATCTAAAACTCCATAGTTGTGAAAATGCTAGTTTTCCTTTTAAACAGACAGAGTATTTTTTTTTATTAAACTTCTGTCAGTTAAAAATATTTAGTTTTATTGCTCTTACTTTCTTACATAAAGAGTGCTTTTAAAACTCAGTTTACTCAGTGCACCTCAGCATTACATTAATACCATCTTTCTTACATTTAGCTTTATATAACTTTGATTTTTCTTTACATGACATTATTTCTCTGGATTGGTTAGAGTCTTATCAAAACATCTCTTTAATCATTGCAGTTTAGTTCATTATTTTCATATCACTCTGATGACTCCTCAGGGAAGCCAACACCTGTTAGGTGCTCACTTTTGCAAAATGTGCTTGTGTAATATTTCAGACATTAATTTTTAAAGTGAGACAATAGTGTTTCATCTCTGCATTTTCTGCTTTATAAGCAGAAGGATTCATCTAAAGTTTTAATTTTATCATACCTAGTTTTGAACTATGACTCTGAAGAAAGAGTTATAAAATGGTCAAATATAAAGCAGAAATCCTCCAGTGGAGTAATTATGTATAATAATTCTTTCAGTAATGCAGGACACATACCTTCTTTAGGGAAACAAACCTTTTTAAAAATCTCTTTAATTTATTTCAGCTCTGATTTAGGGATTAGAAGGCTGAAGGAATGCTTTCTAATGTACAAAACTTGGGGACCACGACAACTGTCTTCACACCACTCAGGTAATATGCTCGGCACTAACCAACCATATGAAGTTCAACAAGGGAAAGGGCTGGATTCTGCACCTGGAATGGAGGAATCCTGGATGTATGGACAGATTGCAAAATGGGATGCTGGAAAACAGTGCCATGGAAAGGGACCTGGGGGTCCTGGCTGAGGGAAAGTTGACCATGAGCCAGCAGTGCCCTGGCAGCCAGGAGGGCCAACCCTGTCCTGGGGTGCATCAGGCACAGCCAGGCAAGGGAAGGGATTGCTCTGCATTGGGGCAGTCTCACCTTGAGTGCTGGGGCACGTTTGTGCACAAGATAAATACATTAAACTATTAAAGAATGTACAAAGTGGGACAATGAGGATGGTGAGGGGCCTTGAGGGGAAGCTCTGTGAGGAGCAGCTGAGATCACTTGGTCTGTTCAGCTTGAAGGAGAGGAGACCTCACTGCAGTTACAGCGTCCTCATAAGGAGAAGAGGAGGGACAGGTCTGATCTCTCCTCTGTGGTGTCCAGGGACAGGACCCGAGCAAATGGCCTGAAGCTGTGTCAGGAGAGATTTGTGTTAGATACTAGGAAAAAGGTTCTTCACCCTGAGAGTGGACAGGCATGGGAACAGGCTCCCCAGGGGAGTGGTGACAGCGCCAAGCCTGACAGAGTTCAAGAAGCATTTGGACAATGCACTTGTGCCCTTGATGTGGCTCTTGGGGATGGTGCTGTGCAGGGCCTGGAGCTGGACTTGATTCTTGCAGCTCCTTTCCAACTAGGCATATTTGGTGATTCTATGGACTCATTATTTGTTCCATTGCCTTCATCTTTCAGAGCACTGACTTTAGTTACTCTCAATTTTGATGGGTGGGAAAGCTCTCAGCCAAGGTCCTTTGAACTCTGAAGGCTGAAAAAAAGTTATTTTCCTGCAAAGTCAAGCATGCTCAGATACAGAAACAGGAAAGCTCACCTGTCCTAGGCACCCAAAGATAGCTGAGCTTAGTGATGTCACTGAAGCTCTTGGGCAGTTCCTTGTGTCCTTTGCTGTACAGTCACAGGCCTGATGTGACACCCTCAGTAAAATGTTCCCTCTTTCTTGTAATGTGGCCATTACCAAAGTAACATTACATCAGGACAGTTTCAGCTCTGAGTACTTAGTGCATGTGAGCCTGGTTTTCCTCTCATTTTTTCCTACGCAATTTCACATGCCAAGGTGTGTGTGTGTGTTCCAGATCACTTTCATTACACAGGAGAGAGGAGAACTAAACTTAATGGGAAGCTGTGTTGAAATGGATGTTCCATAGCTAGTAGTACAACTTCAAAGGCATGCTGTATGAGAAGTTTATCAAAATCAGTCATGTCCTTTTTCATACTCTATCAAATCCTAGCTATTAAATCTGTCATCAAGCAGTTGCTCAGCTTGCCAAAGGACGTCTTGAACTGAAGTCCAGAGAACGGAGCATATAATTGAATCACTACTGACCAGCTGTCACAACAACCCTCTCCTCCCCAAACATTAATGAAAGGAAGAAAATGAGACGTCGTGATTCAAACTTCTATTCTGACGACATCCCATTGTTGTGTTCTAGCACTGAGCCAAAAGAAATCATCCTCCTCATTACATTTTCCAAAAGCTTATTACAAGCACTTGTGTGCTGCTGATATCGCCCCAGGAGCTGACTGAAACTTCAGAGATGAAGCCAATATGCTCTTTGAGATAATGGTAATGTATGCAAAACAGAAAAACACAGCAACAACAAAAAAAAGTCCTAGAAAAACCTCACAATTTTAGCACACCTGAAGTATGAGACAGATGTTATTGATGAGATATTTGTGATTATGTTATTCTTTAGATCAAATGCAATTAAATACCAGCCACAACCTAGAACTGCTAGAGAATACAGACCTACTGTCAGACCTATCCACTTAGGATCCTCCCTGTGTATGAGGGAAGAAGCATCCTTCTTGGAATGCCTTGTCATATCTCTTTTGTTACCATATAATCCCAGTGTCTTTAATGCAGCCTGGCTAGATATTGTCATCCTTATAGAAATGTTCAATGGGTACACAGAATTTTTTTTTTCTCAAATGCAGTTATGCAACTCAGTAGAAAATGTGACGGCATCATTTTAAAACAAGAGACATGAGGTTTAGACATATCTTCAGAAAAGCCAAGATTTCTTGTCTATCTCTGGAAAGTCTTGCCAGGCGGGAGATGCATGGCTTAAGTAGCCTTAGCCTTGGCTAGCCACAGCTCTGAAAAAAGTTTGTATGAGCAAATAGTGGCTTATGGGGGAGAACTTCTATTCCTTTCAGCCATTGAGATTATTAAAACAGAAGGGGGGGAAAGGGAAGTTATAGAGAATAAAAAAAGAGAGTTTTTAGTCAATTCATATGGTGCCTTCATCAATTAGTACCTTATTTTTAAAAGAATTCATTGAAAATAGTATCATCAATACTAGTAAAGCTGAATAAACAGAAAAAAAAGATGACAAACTGTGTGGCCATTGTTTCTGTTCTATACAAGACTATAAGTATGAAGTTATATCAAGCTTTGATCTTAAAAAAAACCCAAAGAACTCTTTCAAAGCACTTAAGAAAAATAGTTTGCCAAATATATATAAGTTCAGAAATGCACATCCTTTCTCTTCACATTTTTCTGAGACAGCATATTCAGAAACATATCTGTTGTTGAGACTTCAGACAATGAATGTAGATTGCTTTTAATGATTTATGTCTATTGAATTAGAGATGATTTATCACTGTTTGCTCTAAAACAACTGACTTTAGAAAAAGAAAAGTGTTCTCTTACTTTGCTTCCTGTCAGAGAAAATTGTCATAGCTTTGGATTCATGGTGCTCAGACCACCACAATGCTTTTGTAACTCCAGTCACTTTGGGATTTTTTGTGTGGAGTTTTAGATTGGAATAAAATCAGAGTTTTGCTTTAGAATGATGTACATATGATGCAAAATCACCATATATACGCATCTATGACATGCAGATGCAGACCAGAGTTATAAATAAGCTTGTTTTGTTTTGATCTGAATTTTGGGAGACCGAAGGACCTTATTAAAAATTTGCTATTTATTTATATATTCAGCTAATGGAAAAGTTATTTCCTTTCCAAAAGAAAAAAAAAAACAAACCAACAAAATACACTATGAACCATCCTTCCCCCCTCCACCCCCCAAAAGCCCCACTAAAAACTAAAAAGGAAAAAAAAATTAGACCTGAGTTCTTCTAGAGTATAAAATGTGGACACGAATGGCTTAATTCCCCCAGTCTGCAGATTATACTGTTCCACTGCCTTTTTTTTTCAAACTGCAATGTTGCCTACTGTTTGAGAAAATGATTGCAACAATCTTTATTTGTGAGGTGAGAATTCAATTTCTGCGGAGGAATTTAAATAGCAAGCAAGGATAGTTATCTTACTGATATTTGATAAATGGAAAAAAGATTTAGTTATCTTGAGGTGAGATTACTTTTCAGAGAGGATGACATTTGTTACCTCAAGGACATATTTCAGAAAATCCCTGTTCTTTATCCAGAGGTGATAGTTCTGTTCATCAGAGAAGAAGGCAATTGGGAAAAGAAAAGATTAATTATATTTTTATGTGCTTGAGCAGGGGTTGCAATTGGTTTGTTTCTACAGAGAACACCAGTGGAATAGTGAGCGTGTTTTACAGAGAAGGAACAGTTTATCCAGTACAACTTCTCCCAAATTATTTTCAATTCTGTGGTAAACTTCCTGTTCTTGTAATCTTCATCTGTTAATTCCTTAATAGACAAACATTGTTTCTATTGTGTAGTCAACTTGAAAGTGAAATCAATTCCCCTCCTCAGCTTCCAAAAAGCCCAAACATTTCAACAGCAGCAGAATTAATGACTTTTGTCAGATTTGTGTCCTGTCTATTGCCTCCCCCTTTATAACTCATGCCACCTTTGTCCTCCTTCAGTCCTTCTTGGCATACCTATCAGTGCCCTTGCCATACATCTTGCCATTACTGTTATTATTTCTCCTTCTTCCCACCAAGTTGCCTTCCCTGCCCAGCTGTACCATTGGCTGAAGGTCCTGTGCCTGAATCTGTGCCACAGGGAGTGCTGCTGTGTGATGCTTCTGCCTGCCCTGCCTGTACTGAGATGGGGAATCACAGAGCTCACATCTGCCCTTGCCCTTCTCTTTTCCTTAGGACATTAATTCAGTTCTCTCCCTTCTCTCTGTTTCTCATCTCGAGTCTGCTTCAGTCACATTTATTACAATTGGCCAAGGGAGTAAAAACTATTTGGAGAAAGCTGACATATGGATAAATAGTGCTATTATATAAATTCCCTTCTTCATTAGAGAATCAGCCTAAAATACAAGAAAAAGAAGTCTTGGAGAAATGGATTTCTTCTTTTGTATGTAGAAAGAAATCAAATTGACATGTTTTCAAGATGTGAGTGAATAAAGTGGAGTAAATGATCGTATCCCCTTTTAAAAGGGATGCTGCCTGTTTACATGCTCTTCTGCTAGTTCATAGTAAGCCCTTTGCCATGGTATAACAAATCAAGATGTCTGAATTTAGACACATAGAGCTTTCTATAAGACACCTGTTAGTTTCCCATGACACCTACGGGAAAAATACACATGATAATCTGGAAGAGATGTACACTAACTCAGCACAAAAAGTGTTCTGTTTTGTCCTAATTCCAAAGCAAATGTTGCTCAGTTTTTGGGGTTAGCTGTCTTCTGCATGATCTTAAGAGGTTGCTCTCCCTTTCTGCTGAATAACTTCTGTGCATCAGATTTCCTGCCTTCAGCAAGTTTGATCTGTTTAGCAGGTCTAAGTCTAGATAACCCAAAATAACCTAAGTGTCTGCCCTAGTGTCCCCAAGGCTTGCTGCTCTTTGGCATTTGACTGTGGCTTCTTGCCATGCAACCAGAGCAAATGTGGTCCAGAACCAGCAAGTCATGCACTGGGTTGAGTTTTTGCGGGGGTTGAGCAGTGCTGTAGCTACCTCAGCAACCTTGCTGCAGTCTGAGGAAGTGAAATAAATCAGGTGGCTAATAATAAGGAATGCTCCCAATGGGAAGCGTAGCTAATCAAAGATACTTCCATAAATAGCAGTTCTAAGAGAGGTGGGGCAAACTGAATAACATTGGATGGACCATTTCTGGACCAGCATCTTTTCAGTCCTCAGTGACAAATGTTCATAGGGTAGATGTGTAAGGAAGCACCTTTCCCTCCCTCATTGAGCTATGAACATGTGTGTCTTGATAGGATCAAGAAAAGAACTAACATATTTTTTCAGACTTCTCAGGAATTGATTCTTTCAAAACTACTAGCAAAGCTAACCACTTCTCCAGATGTACTTAAAAATGGCAAAAAATATTAAAAACTGAGAATATGCTAGATTTTCTAATTACTTAATTGATCTTTTTCTTTGTAAATATTTTGTCAGTATAGACTGAGTTAGGTTAATGTTCATTATTTTTATTCAAATATTTTACCCACGTTTTAATATTGTGATAGTTTTATGCTGCAAAAATCTGTCTTTGCAATGCTTATGTAAGATTTACTCTTTTACTACTTTGGATATTGCATAATTGAGTATGATATTACAAAATTAGACTTTCAGTCAGCTTTCAATAAGCTATTTTTTTGTTTGACAAAAACCAATATGGCCTTATATTTATTTGGCATCTCTGAAAGTACTGAGAGTCATTCACACTGCTCTGGTATGATTTATTAAAAGGCCAGACATTGAATTCTGGCCTGCAGTTCAATACACAGAAGCTATTAAATATTCTACCACTAAGAAAATCACACCTTAGGTTTGTTTCCTGCTGAAAATTATTTCTTTCGTCAAAATTGAAGCAAATTAGATAAGCATTTGCACAACAAGAAGAATTAACAGAAGACATATAGCAGGGGATACTAAACATAGAGCAAATGAATTAATTCTGTCACCTGATTCTTATGTCATGAATAATGATTGTTACACTGTGTGTCTTTTAGTTAGGATAAAATTTCTTCAGCAGCTTCATTCTCTCATTTTAAAAGGTGTATATTTTTTAATCTTCTTTCTTTGAACAGATTATTTAACAGGCAGTATTTCTTTATTATTTTATGTGGCATTCAGGATATTGGGTGAGTGGTTTATAAATAAAGGACAAAACTTTTGCTTGAAGAGAATAAGAAGAATTACTTCTTTCTTATGCTATCATATGTCTCTTCTGTCAATGAGGATAGTGGTAATAGTACCATTATCCATTAAATCATCACTTTTCCTTTCCCTGTCTAGTTTCATACTGTTTCCCATTACCATACTGTCAGAACAAGTTCTGTGTAAAAACAGCTGTTTTAAGTGGAATACCTTGCATGTCTTCAGCTGCAAGAGAGGGGTTAAAGTATGGTTGTGGAAGAAATTAATTGGTCCTGCTTTTGATAAGAAGAAGAACCTCATTGTTCTTTCTGAAGTTACAGAGGAGAGATCCAGGCCATATTTGACCTTTCTCTATGACCTCTCCAGTCTCTATCAGAGTCCTGAGTCAGTGTTTAGAGAAACCTACAGGTATCACAGACCCAAATGTTTTAAAAGCCCTCTAGATAATGGGAATGTGGCATAATTCTCTGCATAGGAGACCTGGTGTTTCGGTTCAGGAGCACAACTGCAGGTTCAGTGGACCCTGGAAGAAGAGGAAAAGTCTGAGAGAGGATGAACAGATTCTGTGGATGACTGTTCTGGCTCTGACAAGACTATCTGTCTAAGATGAGATGCTGGAAGCTGAGCTGGTTACTCCAGATCCAGATCAGCAGCAGATGCTTGCAGACAATGTATTTCACTTCTCTGAAGTAGTTATATCTAAAGGTTTTTCCACTTAGTCTCAGAGGAGAAGAGACCAGCTCAGACTTGGTAAATATGTTGAGAGATTGAACTGAGGACAAATGAATCTCATCCGTGGCATTGCATGCTCTTCTCCTTCACACTTGGGATTCAGCTACTTGAATGGTGTTTTGAAAGCACTGTACTTGGTCATTCTAGTGGCCTATATACTGGCCTTTATTCCTTTATAGGAATAAATGGAGAATGCCAGTAGTGGGAAGAAAAAGGACAGAGCCATGCTTTAATTATTTCAAAATGTTGTCTACTCAGAATCACAGAATCAAAAAATCATTTAGGTTGGAAAAGACCTCCAAGATCACTGAATCCAACCTCTAAATTATCACCACCTTGTCAGCTAGACCATGGAACTAAGTGTCACATCCAGTCATTTTTTGAACACCTCCAGGTATGGAGTATGCTAATTGCCTGGGAGAAGAGGCCAACACACACCTGGTTACAGCATTCTTTCAGGTAGAGGCCAGATGAGTTGGCCTCAGTCCACGGATCCAGCCTGTCCAGATCCCTCTGCAGAGCCTTCCTACCCTTCTTACTGCCGCCCAGCTTGGTGCTGTCTGTGAAGTTATTGAGGGTGCACACAATCATTAATAAGGACTGGATCCTATACTGAGCCTTGGAGAAACCCAGTAATGAGTCTGCCAACTAAATGGGGCACCATTCACCACCAAAGTTGTGCTAATGCTCACAGCTTCATTGGATACACACACATTATATATATATATATAGTATTCCTCCATGTTAGAAGAACTTGTTAGCATCATATAATAAATTAGAAATATGGAATTTATGCAGGTAGGGCAAGGGAAGATGGCAAAACTTTTAAATTTTTTCTCTTTTTTCTCTGAGAACAAAGAACAATCCACAAGAAACAAAGGCTGTCACATCACAGGTAGTTTTACCCTTGAATTTAGGGCATTATCTCTCCAGAAGTGGTGAGGACTGCCAGTAGCTCAAGTCTGCCAGCTGCTTTAGTCAGGGAAATTTAGCATCTGGTTTGGATTTACCAACCATTTCAAACTGACCTTTTCCACTTTAAATTAAAAGGGAAAAAAAGTGAAGGGGAAGAAAGGAAAAATGCTGGCAGTCTAACCTTGTGCCTTCTGTGCACATTGTACTATTTCAGATGGCTAGCCCTGATGTATTCATGGAAAATGCATTTCTTTGCTCCCTTGTGGCAGGCCTCCAAGCCTTAGAACAGTCTTTTTTTTTGGTTATATAATCACCTAGATAACTTTAGATACATTAATAGCAAAAGCAGCCTTGAAGGGGAAAAAACAGTGTGTGTATCAGTGACTGCTGCAACCTCTCCTCCAAAAAAAACCCCAATCTTTTTCTGAAATGGTTTTAATAAGATGGATAGGAAAAGACATCTTTGATTTCCATGTCATTCTACAGGTCTTGGGTGCCTAGAGCTTCTGAAGGACTTTCTAGAAGAGTCAAGAATGATTTAGAGTCCTTAAAAAAGTCAGGGCTAGATTTATACCTGGTGTGGTAATTTTTATGTGGTTTTTCTAATCCACTAGATTTATGCAAATGTGTCACAACAAAGTGATAATGATGGCAATTTTTCATGCTGTTAGATCCTCAGCAGAAGTCCTGGAATGTTAAAGTCAAAGTTAGCTGTGCCTCGTAGAAGCCTGTATAAAGCTTAGGACCCTGGTATGGTACTTTTCTTAGTGGTTAAAGATGTCTATATGCATAGCAAGTGTCTTGAGAATTCTTATTTCACCTGCATGTGAAGGAAGAACTGAGGAATGAAGTGTGGATCTGCTATTTAGTATGAGATCCAGACAGATTATTTCAAAAGACTTGATGGTGCTGAGCATTCAAACTGCAGATGGATCTGGAGAGAGACCAAGCACTACTTATAACCTTTTAGAGGATACTTGCAACTGTTTATCACAGAATTACAGAATATCCTGAGTTGGAAGACACCCAAAATTATCATTGAATTTCAACTCCTTGCCCTGCATGGCTCCAACCCCAGAGTCACCATGTGCCTGTGAGCATTGTCCAAATACTTCTTGAATTCTGTCAGGCTGGTGCTGTGACCACTTCCCTGGGGAGCCTGTTCCAGTGCCCAGCCATTCTCTGGGAAGAACCTTTCTCTAACATCCAACATAAACTTTCCCTGACAGAGCTTCAGGCCATTTGCTCAGATCCTGTCACTGATCAGGAGACGGAAGAGACCAGAGCATAAACCTTCACTTCCTCTCAAAAAGAATTTGTTGACCACAATTAGATCTCCCCTCAGTCTCCTCTTCTCCAGGCTGAACAAGCCAAGTAGCCTCAGCTCTCAGTTTATTTTGCAGCTATTTGCAGATATTAAAAGTATTTTCTTCATGGTTTCTGAAGTCTTGGATGTAGGAATACAAGAATTGTGGAGCTTTTGGTCAGACAGTTCCAGTTAAGAAATATGAATTATATATCTTCTACAGTTAGTTTAGGTTTTTCATCCCCTTCAATCATTTAATTGGTTTAATACTTTTTATTATCACTTTACTTTCTTCAGCATTCAGCAAAGTCTAATCTCAAATGAAAGTCAGAAATAGCTAATTTTGGATATTGAATATACAGCCTGTCTTTTATCTTTAAGAAGATAATCATGTTTTCTAAAGAGATAATTTTATATATATATATATGAAGAGAAAAGAAAGCTCTGGCTGGTGAGTTTTCTTCACTTTCCATGAGATTAACAGGAAATAGTAGTTATTGAGGCTTTATCTGGGAACACCACCCACTGGGAATTATCTGGGAATAATACACCCTGTATTCCTTTTTTTTTTAATTCTAGGTATTTGTTGCTGTGAAGACCGTGAAGTGTTCTATTGAACTCCTTTAAGGTAAAAGTTTAGAAGATCGAAGATAACGACTTGCGGTTACATCTCAGCACAGTTCTTTCTCTCACAGAGCCCCTTCACCAACTTCACATTTGTTACTGTCAGAGAAGGACAAGCACTGCTGGCAAGGGGAAAAAATGTGCAAAGAAAAGAAGTGCAAAAATCGAACCTTTTGCCAATGGGGCACTGAATAGGCAGCAGTAGAATCATTCCAGTTTCCAAGCAGGAATTGGGGAGGAAAGTAGAAACCATCTAGTGCACGGCAAATAGCAACGGTCTGGGCAAAGAGGACAGCACAGTGATCTCCACAGCAGCAGCATCATGAATGCCCTGATATTCTTGTAAAATCTGTACCTAATCATGCTAAATATTGTTCATTAGTATCTTTGTCTAGCACAAGTAATAAGAATGACTTGTGCAGCTTTTTTTTCCCTGACCAGGGTTACATCCATTTTGGAAATGGGATATACTTAAACTTAAACAATAAAGTTATAGTTTAAAGGAAATTTCAGATTTATTGAGCACCAAAAAGACATACACAACAATTTGTTAATGAAAAATTGTGCCAGGAAATTGAAGGCTGCTCTAAGACTTAGTTGAATTTGACTTTCCATGACACTGCTGCACAGGAAGATTATTTATTTCTTTGTTGAGGTAGCTGGTGGGATGTTGTACGTTGCAACTGCATAGTGCTGTGCAGGAAAACACTTGAGAGCAGAGAGAGAGTTTGTGCATTTGAGAAAATGAGGCCCTAATATCCTATTAACGGCAGATGATTATGAATGAGTGTATTCCCTAAGGCCTCAAGGAAAGTCAAGAATGAAAATGAGCAATAATTCTCCAGTTTGTTATATTTGCTTTAAATGGGATTCCAAGACAAATCTCTCACTATTTCTTCAGCAACGGCTAAAGATATGGTTTTGTCATGAAGTGAATTTCTTGCAAGAGCCAGAGATCTGTCATAATCTATAGGCTAAAGTCATGTAAATAAAAGTATGCTTTCACACAAAGCAAAGAGATAATGGCATCATCAAATACAAATACTCTGCTACAGCAACTGCTGGATAATGACTTAAAATACCTTTTTATTTTACATGATATTCTGGATTTGTCTTGGCAAAGATTGCAACAGTGCTTCAAAGTGTACTAAAGGACTTAACCATGGGTACTTAACCATAGGTATTTTTGAAAATCCTAGTGAGAAAAAAGTCCTGTCACCATTACTGAAACACTCTTCCTATGAAAAATTAACATATAAATTAGAGAGGTCGAAAATAAGAGGGAAAATTACTTTTCTGAAGAAAAATGTTTTCAGTATTTAAATGAAATAATGCATTATCTTTTCGTATCTTATTAATTACAGTAGCTTTATATTATGAAACTCATTATTAGGCTACCTGCTTATCAGCAGGGTTGTCATGAAGCATTACTAGACCTGATCAAAATACATGCTGTGATTGAGCCATGACAGTGTGTAGAGGTGGCCTGAATTCCACTTAGGACCCTTGGCTTAGAGAGCTGGGTCCTCTGCTGTAGGAGTAGCTGAGTATTTTTGGGGTGAGGGTCACAAAGCTGAGGTGAGATGAGAACCTACACAGCACTGTGTGAGTGAAATGATGGGGTTTTCCTGCATAAGGCTTGGTTCTCCTCTCCCATTCTTGAAGTCTAGCAATAAATGAAGCAATGTTCCTTACATTAAATTACATTTCAATTAATAAGATAGACAGTTTTCTTAAATGGAATGTGTTCAATGTGTGTTCACTGGTTTAATTATTGTATTTTATATTGTATAAAATAACATCTAAAATTGTCAATGGGAGTATCAGTGATAAAATAGGAGAATATGAGCTAGTAAGTGGGTAAGATTTCTGCAATTATAGACAATTTCTTTATTAGTATTTCCCCAAAATAATAATTATCTTTCATTTTACCTATCTACTCTTCCTCTTTTAAATTTGTTTTTATTTTCTTTCTGTATCCATGCAGTGATAAATGAAACAGATTTTATGCCTTTGCTATGGCACATAAATTTGCCAGTGTATCTCTATTGCTTCATGATTAACTTGTTAAACCTCTGAAAATGGAGGAAGTTCCTTAAACTTTTACCATTTCCCTATTAATGGCAAGAAAGTAAAAACTGCTACAGTTGTCTCATATATGACAGGATAACCAGGGAATATCACTCTGGACCGCTGTTTTCTAGCAAATTGGTGTTGCTGTGATGACTAAGAAGGGCCCTATTGCTCTCCTATAAGATAAAAGTTTATTGGGTGGCAGAAAAACACAAGCCATATGTTGTTACTCTGTGTTAATCTGTGATTAGAATGACCACATGAAAATAATTTCCCCTGTTGGTGGTCAGCTACTGGTACTGCAATATGGAGTTTTCTGGAAGAAGCCTGTTGGTAGTGGTTAAGAAAGGAGAAGTGCAGGCCATGCAGGAGATACTTGCATCTCAGGCAAGTTGGCAATTTGTATGTTTGACTTTGTCATTTATAATCCCTATCCAAAACCTGGTGGAGAGCTGTTCTTAGGAAATGCCTTACTAAGTCTTTCAAAGAGCCTTAACCTTATAGTTATGGTATAGAAAGACTTCTGAAAGCTGATGGAAACAGTTCTCACTCTGTACTACAAAATGTGGGAGACAAGCCATGGCTTCACCACCAGATTTCAGCATCTGTTCTCCATGGGCAGTGTGATTTAATGCATGTGTCAGAAGGATCCCAGCATAATTGTCCCTCTGCTCACAGAGATCTCCCTTGTCTGAAGGGCTCAATCTTGTTTTTTGTATTATATGTTGTCTGAAATGACCATGGCACATTATCTACTTTTCCTTCCATCCAATGGTTTCACTAATATGGAACTATGGGAAGTCTGGATTACAAGAACATACTATGATATTCTTTCTTTCTGAAAGGCATGTGTTGGGTTGTTTTTGTGTTGGTTTTAATTTGGGGGGGAAGGGGGTTGGTTTTTTTTGTTTGTGTTTGTTGTTGTTCATTTTGGTTTGTTGAGTTTTTGTTTTTTCTTTTTCATGTTTTTATTTTTATTTTTAATTTTATTTTTAAGAATTGTGTTTCTTACTCTCTGGAACATTTAATCTGTGTTGTCATTTCCAAAGATAATGGCATCAAGTGGTCACTTCCAAAGTCACTAAAATATATTCCCAGACAGCACTTCTTTAGAAGCTTCCTCAAAACAGCAGTGCTTGGTTTGCAGTTGGACTCAAAGATCTTAAAGATATTTGCAAATCTAAAAGGTTATAGGATTCTAAAATACAGAAATTGTAAAACAAAACTAAAGATCATTAATTAAATGTTAATTGATTTGACATTGTATGTGTAAAGAAATAGAATAGAGCTGACAAGGAGAACCTGAATGAAGACTTGATCACAATATCAAGTGTAGCAAATTGCTATGGGAAATAAGGACTAAGCTTCTCTAAATGGAAGCCAAAGTATGATACAAGCAAACCCCTTGCTTTATGTTGACACCTGATTTGAATTTAATATCCTGTATGAACATTGTCCATTGTCTTTAATAAATGTAGTCATAATAATAAGGGATTTGCTGCAATTAGGGACCGTAGGTAATGCCTACAGAATTTTTGATAATTTCCATGTAGCTCTGAGAATAATTATTAGCTTTTCTGTGGTGAAAACGTGCCACATTTTATTACTATAAGTCTCAGCCTCAGTGATATGTTTGATTACAGTACCTTATGTTTCACAGCACAATCTATTCAGAATAAAATGAGTAACTTAATGGTATCTTTGAATTCAGTCTCTCTTTATGTGTCCCTCCATGTAGTTGTGTGTGAAGCAAGTTTTGCTTTAAGTAGGAAGTATCCTCATAATGTCTTCAGTAATAAAAATACTTAGATTGTTAGTTCTGTTGTGTACAGTGAAATGAGTTAAAATGCAATGTGACAAGCTGACTCTGAAAATTATAGCAGCTTCTGTTTGCTTTCCCTCACACAAACCTTTGGTAAAGCAGTGTGGCCTCTTTAATTTGTTACTACACTCAGATTCAGGATATTCCTTCGTGTACCCAGTTCTATGTGTGGGGCAACTTTAGAAAGTTACTTTTTCTTTTCTGAGCCACTTTGTTTATCTGAAAAGCAAAGGTAATGATACTGACTCACTTTGCACAGTGCTTTGGGACTTGCTTGTTGAAAAGACCATGCAAGAGCGAGGTATAGTAATTACCACTGTTCTTCAAAATTATATTTTTTTTTAGTTAACTGAAGCAGTTTTGGTAACTTCTAGTTTTATTATTTTACCTTTTATATTCTAATATACCACTAATATACTACTTTATTTAGTGAATTAAATATTCTGAAATTACTTTTCAGTGTAGCATTCTAGCTAATATATTTAGTGTCTTAATAAAACAGCTTTGGTTCTATTGGAAGATTAAAATGCAGATGAGATGAACTGCCTGAAGAAAGAATACTCACTTAATAAACTAGTTTATTACTATAATACTGTGGTCTAGAAACAATTTTTCAAAGCCTATTAGAATACATAAAAAACATTATTATCTCTGTGTTTGTTTAAAATAATTCTGAAACCTGTTTTGCAGAGGAGTTGGAGTTTGAAAGGTGAGGTGACCTGAGTAAAAATTGCTGGATTTTATGATTATATATTGCTGCCTTCATGTTTATTTTAATTACACTTCTGGATGTATTCATTATTGATATACATAGCTAATACTTTTAGAATCCTTATAGGATTTATGTGTTGTGGTAATTTAAAAAGTTCATAAGCAAAATGTAAAAAATATTTCCTCTGTGTATGTAGTTTTTGAGTTTATTGATCATTCACTCATTATTTTTGAAGTGAGAGAATATAAACACAGCTCCAAATTTACTTTTTCTGTCACACAACTAATTTAATGTAAAGCAAAATGCATGCTTTCCCCATGACAGCCCTGACATAGCCCTAAACTAAGGGTGATACAGTTTCACCGAGTTGTATATGGCGCTGTTCTCTGAAGAACTCTATGTATCAACGAGGATATGAGGTTATTAAAGAATAAGTTATATATGTATGTTTTTTATATATATAATTCATATGCAGTATTTTTGCTGCAGAGGAAGGAAAGGCAGACACCATCTGAAAGCAGGTGACACATATCCAGTGTAAGCACCATACCAGTGCCACACCTTCGCTTGTGGCCAGAAGGAATAAAACTCAAAGGTGACACATAGATATAAGGACCCCTATATGCTGCTCTGAGTCAGCAGCCCACTCTGTTACCTCTCTGTTAATTTTTCCTGCTGTACCTCTTATGCAGATTCCAATTCCAGATTTTATAAAGAACGTTCATAGCAAAACTTTTACTATTCAATATAATTCTTTAAAGAGCAGAAAAACAGTTGTGTGTGACACCATGAGGTCTTTCTGTTAGTCATTAATTTCTCTATTCTTTTTAAAAGGAGAATTCTTCTTTAAGAAGTTTTCTGCAGGACTCTGATCCCTGACCAGCAGGTCAGCCATAGGTCCTGGGTCCCCTGGGCAGGAGAGATCTGAGCGGTGCAGGCTGAGGGGAGCTCCCCTCTTGCTTCGGTGCTGCTGCAGGCTCAGCCCTTGATCTCAGCTCACACCACTCACCCAGCTGGGTGCCACAGGGCAGCAGTGCAGGGGTCAGTGCCTGCCCGCTGGCCTTGTGTCCCCTGTGGCCTCTGCTAACCTAAGGGCCAGCTCTGCTCCTGTGCCTCCTGAAGACTTCTAAACAAATGTTTTCTTGATGACTGCAGATGCTGCTAGCTAGATGTTCTTCCCTGGTAGATATTTAGGTCTTGATTAGATTGCCCAATTCTACAGCATTTGATAAAGCTATGAGTTTCAAAAGCTGGCCAAAGAAACAGTGACTTCCTTGTGTTCTGGTATCTGTTAGAAAGCAAATTTCTGGTTTTTCCCTCTTCTTTTTTCCTTTTGCTTTCCATTCCTCCTTTCCCCTCCTTTTCCTTTTTTTTTCCTTTTTTTTCTTTTTTTCTCTCTTAGAAGCTCTCCAATTTCAGAAAATAATAATTAACATAGTTATTTCAGCACTTTCCTGGGAAAGTTAGTCAATATTAAAGCACTTTGGCACATGACAATAGGATAAGATGGATTATCTTCACCTGTGGGTGATTTCCTTTGATAACTGAGACTCATGTGAAAACCAGAGACATAGCTGAGGTAATGTCAATCTGTAATTATATTAATTAAAATAAACCAATAACTTAGTATTTATATTTTTTTTATTTCATGTTGTTCACATATCTTTAAATCAACTTAGAAACATAGGAGCAGGGCCTTACAATTACAATTTAATTACTATAAAACATCTATTTTGATGCATACAGAAGTGAAATGGTCAAAAGGCCATTGCACTTTCTTTATTTAAGCAAAGTGCATATAAATGATACAATGAAAAATACTTTCTGTCAAGGTTTTTAGAAGACTGTCAAAAGATATCAGGTTATGCACTCAGGTGCACATTTAGGTGCCATTAGTTGAAGACACACATATGAAAGGCACTGTATAAACTTCAGGGACCATTTCACTTGTGCATTTTTACTCTTGTATTCACAGAATACAAGTAGACAGTATAAAGTTGGGTGGGGCTGCCAAGGAGATTAGTTTTTATTAACAAAATTTCATTAGGAGTCTAATACCTCTATAGTCCAGTCTGCAAGAATAATAAATCTTTCAAGATTAAGGTATTTTCTATTCTTTACTGAGTAATCATCTGGGTAATCTCTGTCTTTTTCCTTTGTAAAAGTTAGTAACAGTTAGTGCTGTACATTTCCCAAATTATGGTGGTAAAGAAAAACAGTGCTTGGTAAAGTGACTGAGACTTAGCACTTTGAAGGTAAAAATAGCTTTTGTACCTTTGGTATTGAGTGTGGCAAGTTTGAAACAAGGGTTTGCAAGGTATAACCCAGACAGGGTCTTTCAGAGAGGTTCAGGCTATCCATGACTGCAGATGAAACTGATTTCTTTCCATTATAGTAACCAGGCAATGAAAACACTATGCAGGGAAACAGGCAGCATGCACAGCAGCTTTCATTTCAGCTGTCTTAAGCCAAAGGAGTGATTCATTCTCAGGAACTGATTTTAATCACAGTCGAAGAGAGCTATCCTACTGCTCACATATCCTACTGCTCATACTGCTCCTCTAAGCAACATTGTCTCCACACAGGACATTGCAACTAAGCATTAAGAAATCCATTATGTGAAAGGAATATTTGACTGACTGCTAAGAAATTGAATTCTTTGAATGTGACATTAGCAGCATATTGTGCCACTCTATGGAATTCAAATTGTCTGTATTTGTTGAAAAACTTAGATTAAACAGAATGAAATAAAGTAGTAAGCAGTGAGCAACATAGCACATTATTTTATATATGCCAGGAGGGGTAACTGGGATTTACCTCACAGAGGCTGAAATGTGTGCCAATAAACTCAGTAATAAATAGATCACTATTGAGAACTTAGTCCAAATAGCTTAAACCATTTACTTTAACCACAGGTTAGTGAACATGCACAAGTTATGATTCACATGACAACACTTCAGTTTTTACTTTTTACTTCCTTTTCTTCCACCAAGGAAACATTACCATTTACTACTAAATTGATGAAGAGCTGCATGTAAAGTTTAAACAAACCTGGTAAGTTTTTTTCCCTAAATATATACAGAAATACTAAAACGACCTAACTCAATAACTGTTTTTTTACTAATTCTTGATTTTATATTATCAGTGTATGACAATGCTTCTAATTTTCAGAAGCTGTATTTAGTTCTTACTCTATGTTGAATTAAGATGAACATGGAAATGAAATAAAAAAAAATGTCAGTAAGCTACTATCTGAATAAAAATGAAGTATGAATATGCAGCAGTTATTAAAAAGTGTTTATCACTACAAGACAGTGATAAGCTTTGTCTACTCTGCAATTCAAGATTTTTAAACTAGTAGAATTCAGCCTGTCATATTTTCATCATTACTACATTTTTAGTGAAAAAACCCCAAGTTCTCAGTTTTGGGTTTTTTTTCACTTTTTTTTTTAATGTATTCGGAATAAGCTGCCTAGTCGACGATTAAAAAAAAAATCTGAATCTTCTGAAGTCCCTTTCAACAAATTCTGGCACTTTATAAAATCTATCCCTCATTTTGCTGGTCTTTTATTAAATTATAGGCAGTAAAGGTAGTAAGTAGGCAGTCCTTAAGTCTTATTTTATGTTAGCTTCATAGTTTATACTGATATGAGACTTGGAAAAAATTATGATGTGAATTAATAATATGATTCTAGGAAGAACAACTGTAATGAAACAGTAAAAAAAGAAAAAGATACAAGTTAAAATAACGAGCACTTGGACTTATGTGTGTATGTGCATTTAGTAAAGATTGGAGATCTGGATTATGTCTTCATTTTATTCTTGTTGTTTTCCATGTGTGTAATCCATTATTGTTATAGAAAATATTTCAAATCAGAACTATTGCGTTGAAAAAATTACTAAGAGCATTGAAACCACCAGGCTGTCTTTATGAGCCATGGTGTGTCACTGATCTAAAGAAAGACTTGCCAGCAAGCCTTCCCTCACAGGCTATACAGCCAGACACTAAATATTACTGATGCTGTTTGAATGTAGATAACCTCCAAAGTACGGTCAGTTATGCAAAGCCTGCTTGTTTCTAACACTTACATAAATAATGCAATCCTCAATTTTTATATAAGGAAGTATTTTTAACCTGTGAATTTCTTTACCAGTCTCTCTATGCTGAAACATAAGAATTTTTAAAAGATATTTGTGGATTTTGTAGTACATGATCTTTACCCTTATGCTTTGGTCAGTGTATAAATTAAAAAATATCCATAGCCATGGCCATTCTCTCAAAGACCAGTAACAGATCACACACAAATTTTACTGACCCAGTTATAATCAAAATAAAAAAGACAGAATAATTTTTACTATAGCCAAAATATACAGTTTTTAAAGCTTCAACTGAATAAGACTAAATATTATGAAGTATTTTTTTTTAACTGAAAAATGCACACACCTTGTATTCCTTTACCTCCATTTTCGAGTCATTGTCATTGCATATAAAATCCTCTTATTTTTTCAGTGTTTCTTTTGTTGGCCCTCCAAATATTTTAAAATCCATTTTTTTATGTATAGTCCTTATTGTGTAGTTTATACTAAGAAATTTTGAGGCAATTTTCACAGTATTTTGATGTAGATATCTCCAAAAGGGTGATGAAATGCTGTCATGACAATGTAGTATTTTATTTTTGGTGTTTGTATCTGTTTATCAAATATGTATTAAAAAGACTGCAGTACATCAGCCCAGGATGATTTATCCTGGAGTTATTGTTTCCAGATTGTCATCTGAACTGTGTAATTTGTCAAGGTTAGGCTCTGTTATGCCTTTTTTTCCTAACTCCAGCAAGAGAACCACCACAATTATGAATTTCACTGGCTTTTCTTTGGCTTTTTTGTCAGTAGAGAGCACTCCTACATCTCATGATTGCAAATGAGTGCAATTTTAAGAACATTTGTGTTATATCTTCAAATACCACTCTCTTTAGTCTGTGTTTTCTCTCTAATTTATGTTTTCTTATTTTGCCTCCCACTTTTAGTAGCAATCTTGTTCTCTAGTGTAAGGGCAGTTGTAAATGACTGAAAAGAACCTGCTTTCCTCACTATAGTATTTTATCAGTGCTCTATAGAGACTGTAGAAGAAACCTGAGCCTGAAAAATGTTCCATAGGTTTACATTTTATCTGTAGTTTATTCCTACACCCAAGTTCTACATGAAAAAATGTGTAAATAATGGAAGGTGTTGAAATGCTCTTCATGACTCAACAGAGGATTATAACTACTGTGAAAAAATGTTATTTTGGTGCTCAGGTTATCAAGTCACTTAGCAATGACTATTCCAAACATCATTTTCTATTTTTATTACTTATTCTGCCTTAATTTTCTACTCAAACCTTTGTGTTTTGGACAAATGGTTGGAATTTCCTTATATCCAGCCAGGACAGAAAACACCACCTCTACATCTGCTCAGCAATACAGATCCAATCATAGGGAAGGTCCTGTTCAGGCTTTGTACACATTCATGTGCATCACCCAGTTGCTGCTTCATCAGAGTTGGGTTGGGGAACAGTGACTTACCATACATTCTTCTCTCTTTCCTTCCTAAATGATGGTAATAAGGGGTGTAGGATCCTTGGACTATGGGCAGACTCTGCCACCACCCTCTGCCACCACTCTGCCCAGGTGATGCCCCAGCAGGGAGGACATGGCCTGCTCTTGAGTCACTCTCAGCTCCCAGCTCAGCCCCCACTGCGAAGGAGACTGCTCATTCTGCTTCCTGGCACACTGAAGCAAAATTTAAATGTGATAATTCACTTGTGGGGAATTTTAGAATGAATTTGAGATGGGACTTCTGAATTGTTTTTGATGATGCGGTTTGGTTTATTTTTCTTATCTTCTACATGGGCAGGATGGGTGAATTTGGCTCACATTGTTACAGAATGGTTCAGAAGGTCACAAGACCCTTAGTTACAAGACCTTTTAAGTATTTATTGACCAATAAAACACTGCCAATAAGGATATTTATATTTTTCACCCAATCCTGAAATATTTCCTCTTAGGACCCATGCTACAGCATAAGCTTTCTTAGCCAGTAATGTTATGGCACACAAACGTACAGTACTGCATTCTAAACTCCTTGTTTACCTCTGGAACTACTTTTATTTTTTTCTATATCTTAAACTATAAAACTCTAAACTTTCCATTACTTAGCTTAACATGTCTCTGCTTTAAACTAAAAATCCACATGCTCACTTCTAGCACCTAAGCTTGGAAGCCTTTTCTAAGGTCTCAGATCAAATCCTGAGTTTAATTCTAAGCTTTGGCTTACAGGCCCAAAAAATTCTGAGAATTCCTTGCATTTCAGATTCCAACACCTAAAAAAAAAAATGTTTAGTGCTATGAAAGGTGGGAACTGCAGCCTTTAATTGAGAGGTATCTGAGGCAGAAACAAACCCCATGTTTTCCAGTGCCACCAGGTACCATTGTCCAGAGGACAATGCATGTGCTTTTCTTTATATTAATTTGGAAGCTCATTCCTTTGGTCTTTGAAATCTCAGTTATACTG
The DNA here is from genome assembly GCA_013400575.1 of Peucedramus taeniatus. NCBI lineage: Eukaryota > Metazoa > Chordata > Aves > Passeriformes > Fringillidae > Peucedramus > Peucedramus taeniatus. The sequence goes on along the minus strand of WBNO01025624.1, from coordinate 6,997 downwards.
CAAGAACTCACAGCCTGTGAATATCTCCATAAAGTCAGCAACTATGAACATTATCTAAATAAAAGGGCATATCATTTAAAATGTGAGTAGAGGAGGAAATGCCAGATGGCCATTTCTCTTCTTTCCCCATAGTCTGATTAAAAATTTGTCAAGCAAAAGAGAAAGATCCAAAATCAATTTATTTTGCTGCAGAATCTTATTCCTCATCTGTACAGAAATATAGAATACTTTGGAGGAAATTTCCATTTCACCTGTGGAAAATATATAATTTACTTAATTTCATTTAATCACATAATTTAATGCAGGGATATGGAGAAAAAAATTCTCTGTTCTTGATCATAAGGGCTAGAGAAAGAGACCTGCACTCAGCTGGTTACCAACTTTTTTATCTGCATTGGGAAAAACTAAAAAAGATAGTGGAAAGTGCCTGCCTAGGTCAGGGAAGGAGAGCACCTTTCAGGCTAGGTGCTAAAAGGAGAGCATGTATCCTTTTGTTTTGAGAAACAGCAGCAGGTTCTCATGTTCTGCATCTAATATTGAACTGATATTTTAGTCTTTGTCTAAAAATTCTTACCAGGGCTTCTATGCACATTAGCATTCTGGTTAAAAGCAAACCCAAAACCCCCACTGTATTATTTTAGAACTCAGGTAAGCTTGGATGCAAGAAAGCAACATGGAAAATTCCACCCCAAGGTGCTGTAAGTAGAGAAAATTTAAGTGGTCAGGAACAATAAAATTAGAAAGTTAAAATACTAAAATTCTGCTAGATTGTCTTAATATTTGTTTTTCAATGAAACGGCCTTATTTTTAGTCTGAAGAGGGAATAAAATATTCTGCTTCACTGTGTGGATTTGGGAATAAATACAGTTAGTCCAGGATTTGATTGACAGCAAAAATTCCCAATTGAAATTTAGTGGATCACTGATAAATGCCAGCTTCAGCCTTCGCCAGAACCTTGGGGAAATGATCTGGTCTCTCTGGAGCTCTGTAAGGTTGCTGCATTTTTTTCACTTTGAGATGTGAATCGATTGATTTGATGAAAAGTAATTTATCAAGGGGTAAAAGCAACAGGATAATTTACAGTGCAATGAGATGATCTGCCATCCCTAAAATTGCTTTCCTGAAATCTAAAACTATGTACAGTCCTTTCCTTGGCAAAGCTATTAGTGGGGCTGCTCTTTGCTTCCCACTGCTTTGGCCACAATCTTCTTTCAGTTTGTGATTTTCAGGTCCCTGCCTGCTCACCCCAGGCCAGATGCTGGCAGCCACTGTCTGCATTTCAGGTCTCCTGGCTACTGCTCCCACAGGCAGTCTGACTCTGCTTCATCCTGCACCTGGCACCCTTGTGCTGCTTCACCTCGCTGTCCCAGCTCTTGGCTGCCCTGGAGAAACTTTGCTCTTGCCTCTCAACGTGTATTTCTGCCATCTGAGTGGAAACCTCTGGGTAGTTCCTTGCTAATGAGGCACTCCCAAAGCAGTCTTTCCCATCCATTCCTTTTTCCTAGGTTCCCATCCTTTTGCTTTGAGCAGTTGCCTGAGCCACACCTCTTCACTTTTGGTCAGCCCGGGCTTTTAAAAAATCTTCACAATTGTGAAATATCCTCTGTTTAATATCAGAACATATTTATTAACAAAAATGCTTCTGTTGACACAGCATTTTGAAATGGCTTAGACCTGCCAGTATGTACTATTTAAAAATCTATTTCTACATCACATGTCAGATAAACACCATTTTTTAGTCTGGCAGAGCTCATTTTTGTGAAGTTTGAGGACTGAACTTGCATTGGAGGAGAAAATGATGTTATTTTAAATTATTGCCTAAGTTTGATATTTGAACTGTTCACGGAAAACATCTTTCTTTTCTTTTTAGAAAATACATAAGGTTTACAGCCTTTTGTTGAGGTTAAATTATCTTAAATCTGTTGTCTCTGCAGCTTGCTTTTGCTAGTTTCTTTTTATTATATTAATCTAAACTAAATGTTCTTGAACCCATTAATTAAACATGTCTGTAAGGGTTTGCTTATTTTAAGCCTAAGAATTAAAGAAGATTCTGAGACCATTTCTAAATCAGATCTCCCATACAGAGTGGAAAAAAATACCTCAAACCTTTTTGTTGCAAAAACCCCTGGTATATCCCTTAGGCAAACAGTTCAGCTTCTGGAATTGTACCTGGTAACAGAAAATACACCACTGAGCTGCCAAGTGCATTTAAAAATTTTACTGCTTTATTGTGTTGCGTACAAAAAGTAGTATTTCATTCCTGGTCTAGGTGAGAATATAACTGTTTTCAGAGCTTTTCTGTGGACAGAGATTATTTTTTTTCTCTCATATCTTCTCTTATTTCTCTGCCCATGCTTCTTCTTCACCACTACTCTCAAGAGATGCCTGAAATTACTTATAGCCTTTGTAAGACAAATAAGTTGGAGAAAAAAAGAGGAACATAGTTTGCCCTAATGTAGATGAGCTGAGAATCTCCTTGGAAATTGTAATCTGAGTGTTGAGTAAAGCAAAAATTGAAGTTGTTACAATATGAATGAACAATCAGCATATTCCATAATGGAGATCAAAGCATTGTACAGCAAGACTGATATTTTTAAACAGGAATGGTTTTATTCCTTTTTTTTTTTTTGGTAAAAAGTAAGCTTCACTGAATTGTAACAAAAAATTAAATCTAGATTTCTTTTCCAGTGACACAGAATAGTCAGACTCTCAGATCTGGTCCTTACTCTGTAATATTTACTTACACCATCAAGAACAGGAAGAGAAGATGTAAACAAGTTTACTTTTTTTTTCTTTCTTTGTATATGTAATTTTCTTGCAAGGACTTCTTCTTTAAAGTAGTAAAATTACCTGCTCAGGTTTGCGTATCATTCTTCCACTCGCAGTCCGACAATATTAGATTCTGAAAATCCTGGCTGCTTTAGAGAAAAAAGTTAACACTTTGCCCATGTGTATTTGTAAACCACAAAAAAAATAGTATCTTCTATTCATAATTTAATATATAGAATCTAACATGAAAGACCCAGAAGACCTCACTGAGAATGAAGCCTCCTTGGGACACTGATAGGTACATGGAAAGTCTGTTCTCAGAGGAGCTTCCAGAAGGGTAAATCAAGAGAGCAAACAAAAGAAAAGAGATATTTGATGTGACTTGCCCTAGTTTGCAGGGAAAATGACTGAAAGAATTGGGAATAAAACACTACTGTTCTGACTCATGGGTTGCTACTCTTATAACTGGAATTCAGGTTTTGTAGGCACCTCAAAATGTCACTTTCTTTGTTAGTGAAACAATGAAGAATAAACATCCCTGAGTAAGAAAAGGCAGATTATCATACAAATGCCAAAAAAAGGTTTAACTTGATTTACAAAGGATTTGCCGTACAATGTAGCTGAATTCTTTGAAGGAAATTGTGTGAAATGGAATAAGGTTTAAGATATTTATATAAGTTTGATGTGCTTTGACTCTTACACGAGGATAATTGCAATCTATCAGTGGAAATATGTCTTGAAATATCTGGAAAAAAAACAGCTTTCAGGTTTTAATGATGTTAATTAATATCTCTTGTTTGTTAAAAGCAGGTCTTCAGGATGCTGAAATTAATATCTGATCTGCTTCAGAACCCTGGAAATTCTGGTTCAACAGAAGTTGAAAAATATTGTGTATATTGGAGAAAAGATTACTGCAAAGAGGAGGGATTGGAAACAACTCAGTTTTTGTTTACTTCTGAACATGAAAAAAATCAATTTTACCTTGAGAATGGCAATCATTCCTGGTTGGTTGCCACACAAGGTCTTGTAGTCCCTTCACCTCACTAATTTTTGATTATGTATAATTTACAAAAATCACATAAACTTAAGGAAATGGTATTAGGATGTAATGAACTGAAATCTCCAGGTTACTTAAATGCTGCTTCTATTCTTGCCCTCACATTTCTAGTCATGCTGTCAACTCTGTGAACTGGTACTGAAATGAACAGGATTTCAGATAGTCTTCAGGAAACCACACTTTTAGAATGTAATAAACATAAGTGATAAAATGTTACTCTGAGAGAGGAAAGCCAGAGAGAATTGTGGAGCAATTCCACTATCTGGGTAATGTACATCTTAATATTGAACACAAAAGTTCTCTTAGGTGCTCATATTAATTGGTATATTGGTAGATATACTGTCATATGTGTTTTACAGAAAACATGCTCATATTAATGGTTTGATTCAGTGAAGATTGGAAAGAATGCTTCCCCCAACTCCCAATAGATTTCCGTTTAGCCTAAGACCAGACCTTCAAAAATTATCAGTGCCTTAACAGTTTGGTTGTTAAATTGCTGAGTTTTCTGATGTTGACTGTGGGATTACTCCCACAGACAGCAGACATAAGGAACACTCAGTGAAACTGCTGACTCACTTCAGAGTGGATAATAATTTAAGTGAATTACCTTGAATTAACTGAAACAGATGTGTGCCTGGTCTTGGCAAAATTAACCTGTAAAAAATTAAAATGAGTAAATTACTAGTCAGCTAACTTGATCTATAAATTTCTCTCTGGAGTGATCTAATGAAAGTTTTGGTGCCGGTTTGGGCTGTATGTTTAGCAGCTAATTTGCATCTTAGCTTGTATTTGTCTTGCTACAGTGGAAGAATAATTGGAATTGCGTGCACTGTATTAAATGTGTTGACTGAAGCTGAAATTGGAAGAGATTGTATTTGGTATATAAATCTGGAGAGCATGGCCAGGTTTGGTCATAAATATGTAACTTTCTGAATTCTATGAGAGATAGTAAGAAGCATGTCAATGAGTGACAAAATGTAGATTTCTAACTATTTTAACAACAATAAACTGACTTTTTGACATGTATTTATTGCAAATGTTTCATAGCTTCTACTTGAGAAAATGTAATGGAGGGTGCATAACCGGAGGTGATTCCTGAGTGAATAGTGAACTGATGCGTTCAAAATTCCAGTGGGAAAAGTAAGATTTCTGTTTGTCTTTTGCAGTAGGAATGAGTTCACTCCGTTCTTTTGGAAGGAAGAAATACGTTTCTCAATACTCTGGTAGAAAGAATTTATTAACTTGGTCTGTGATACCAAATAAAAACTTTTGGAATTATAAAGAATTATCATTCTAATATGTCTTAAAACTGTATCAAATGACTGATAATATATAAAGATCTATTTTTTTTTTCAGGGAGGATGAAAGAGGGATAGCAATTTTATTATCAAAGCCAGATAAGGACAGCTTTGTCATGAGACCACCTACTTCAACTTTCATGCCCTCTCTGGGAAAATACAGTTTTGATGTTGCAGAAAACACAGCCACATCTAAGAGGGGAAAGGAGATTTACATTAATGAAGATGGGCTGTGTGAACACAAGATTATGTTAAGCTGTATTGATGCATCTCATAAAAAAGGAATCTGACTTATTACTGAGAATTAAGGTTGGTGCAGTAAAGCTGTAAGAGCTGCTGGTTGGGAGATGTGCTGTGTGCTTGGGATGCTCTTCTCAAGGTCGGGCCATTCCCTTCATCCTGCAGCTCTGAAGTTCTAGACTAATTAAGTGTCCCAAATAAGCTTGCCTGATTCATAAGTTCAGTGCAGGCTGGAAGCATGAGGTCTTGTTGAGTTTGCTTTTACAAAGGGAAAACCTCGAGAGCTCTATGCACTGCTTTCATTCGGGTACTTCCAGAAGGGGATAACCCAGGCTGGCATGGTTGACACAAGCAGTACAAAATCTTTCCCAAAGCATTTCTTTGGTGTTAAAACATACTAATGAATAAAACCAGGGCTTTTCTATCTAGTGAGACTGGGGGACGCATTTTTACCTCGTTACTACAGTAGAAACGTTGATATAGAGGAAGAGAAAGCTGGCAGGCATGGAAGAGAGAATTCATCAACATTTTGAAAACAGATTTAGAGACCTTTTCAAGTCAGAAGAAACAACAGCCAGGCCTGATGAGACTTTGGCACCCTCTGTGCTTATGACATTGTTACAGCCACATGTACCCTTATAGGGAGTAATTTCAAGTATGAATTCTTGATTTTATATGGGCTAATAAACACAAAATAACACTGGCTTTTTTTTTTTTAATTTTTTCTTTAATCTACCTCACACAAGATCTGCGGCTTTTCTTTCAGTTCTAACATATTGTTTTCTCTTTACCTGTCTGTCTCTGCAAGAAAAACCTCTTCATGTTGAAGAACATGAACAGTGATGTTTTACTGAGTAATGATTTTTTAATGACATTTTATAGAAGGCCCCCATATCAAACATAGACATGAGAGGGGAAGGCAGTTGCATTGGTGAAGACTAATGCAAAGCATGAAAATTATGCAGATTGCATGGAAATATGCTTACTTTACATATTGTGCATGGCAGTGCTGAGCTTCTATGCTGTTAACCTTTATTATGTCAGCTATTGTGGTGACCTACATACTACTATGAATAATTTTACCAAAGCATAAATATGCCTTGAAGCACAATTTTATAGCATGTTGTATTTTTCTCTTTTAAAATATTTGCCAAAATTACTTTTGTTCTGAAATCTGTGTAAAAACTTTTGTACCTAATTATTTATTTTGGCTGTAATTACATTCACCTCAGAAGTAGGTGACCTTAAGTATTTCAGCATTAAATTTATTTTATTTCTTGTACATTTTTAACATTCCCCATTTTTGAGAACACCTACTTTTCAAGTGTCCATTCTTTAAAAATGTAGAATTCATTTGTGACAGAATGTGATGCATGTCTACAGCTCAACCTTTATAGGAACAGCACTATGTTAGCATCTGTAGTTCATGTAAAAAGAGTAAGCAACTCTGAATTACTCTTGGAGGAAAAAAAAAAAAAAACAACCCACCAAATAAGATAAATAACATGACATAGCCATGACATTCAAAAGTGGAAAAACTGAAGATGTAGAAACCATACAGAACCTAGGAGATTTACAACAGCACACCATCCTCATGCAGTATTTCCCACACATTATATACATTTATACATAC